>SMDT01001736.1:0-600000 GCA_005392925.1 Aquilaria sinensis | reverse complement strand
TTATATAAGGTTCAATAGGCTTGAAAACCTATTAAATCAAACATTGGTAGGTTTGAGCTCGATTTGATAAGGTATTCAAATCTCAAAATTGGCTCGGGCTCGAGTTCGAAGTTCAATGAGCTTGGTTCATTAATGATGAATTGAAGTTTGTATTTAAGCTTAAGCTCGAATAGTTTGATAAATTCTTGGTTCATTACCACCCCTATTCTTGATGATCATGATTTTTTTTTTAAGGCCGTGAAAGATCTAGAGGTGGTGTAGAAGTGGGTGTACTAGAGAGGATCAGTCATGAAGGAAGTGGAGGTGGTAAGATCCGAGAGTGAAAACAATAGTGGTGGTGCATCTGTGTGATTGACTATGTTGAATGTACTTTTGGTGGGAGGAAGAAAATGTATGAACTAGAGTTGACATTGATTATAGAATTTCCGTTAAAGTTAACCATGAAAATAATGAAAGAGCCATAATTGTTACAAAATCTGACATGCATCTTAGAGACTTTAAAATGACAAAATAATAGTTAGGGACTCATTTAGAACAATGATAAAAAGTTAGAAATGACAAATAAAATTTACCCAAAGTCTACCATATAGTGTCTCCTTGGTCCCATGCTTTTCATGTAGAAACGCCGCCAGTTTACTTATATTACACTAGGGATTCATATGAGGATCGTTGGTTACTCATAGTGTTTATCAGGCACAGTAATGGATGATGATGATCATAGTAGGATTTTCTTAATACTACTCCCTCATCTGATAAAGGATTATGTATTTTTTTGTATACAGAAAATAAGGTATATGTAATTTATAATTTTTTTTTATTTTTTCCCCTAAAACTAAAATTAAAAAGAATTTTTTTAGGTTATATATGTATAGTATGCTATACATTTTTGTTAAAAAAATTCATCTTGGGTTGCATAAATTTTAATATAAACACATTTTTTTGTCTACATGGTAAAACTGTTAAGCAATTGGCAGCCTTTTCTGTCGTCGACCGCATATGGGGCCAAATTCATGCATGTCTCTTGTTGAAAAAAAAAATAGTAGCTGATCCGTCCAGTTTTCTACTCTATTTTAATGTTTTAACTTAATTTTGATTTTAATTTACAAATACTATTATTTATTAAAAAATAAAAAAATTATATTAATAATAATAATAATAATAATAATAATAATAATAATAGAATGGTGTATAAAAAAACTAATGTCTTTGGCTTAGCCAAATTGGTTACTCATATTTATTTTTTCCCCCCTAACAATCTATCGATTCGGCTTAAATCGCCAACTCATCAACATCATAATTGAATATAATATTTTGTTTGCATGTAAGATAGTTTTTTCCCCTGGAAATTGCTGGTCAATTTTACCTTAACATGGAAGCTAAGCACAATTTGAAAAAACTAAAAACTATGAGGATACCTAAATCAAACATAGAAAAGTTTCTTTCTTCATAATGTTCATTGTAAGGTATGAACTAAACATAGGAGAATGAGGATTATATTTTTATGGATTCCATATTTTCTACGAATCTTCTTCTCCCATAATTTACTCATCACTTTCATAAGTACAAAAAAAAAAAAATATCTTTGACTGCTTCTTTAAAAACCCCATATGCGACATATATATCCTCTTATTTTTTTCAACTGCTTAGTAGTTTATATGTTATTTGTAAAAAAAAAAAAAAATACACAACAACAACATTGATTCATGCATGTCTTCAACCATTTCCCATCCATCCACGCTTTCAATTCCCACTTTATTCCACAAAGTTCAGCATCAAGAGAAAGATTAGAAAATACCTTCACTTCCCAACATTATATATGATACATAACGAAATTCACATCTGTATGCCCTAATTATGTAATTAGCAAGCCTCCCTGGCAGCTCATTGACAAGATATGTCTCTAGTTGAAGGCGGGTTCAACTTGTATAGAACATTAAAACTAATACTCCTTTTGTTCAAAGTTCTTAACACCATTTCAATTTTTTTATTTAAATTTGACTTAAATTTATTTATACTAATATTTTCTAAAAAGCTTTCAAAAATTTTATTTTTAGAAACTACAAAACTTATAATTTTCAAAAATATAAATTTTTAAAAATTTTTAGTAAATATTAATATAATCAATTTAAATTAAATTTAAATAAAAAACTAGAATGATGTAAAGAACTTGAGATGAAGGAGGTAATAACGTAATAACTTTCTACTCGATATACATATATAAGAGCTTGCCTAGTTAGCAGTTTATTAGCTATTTCATTTCAGTTCTTCACTGGCAGGAATTCAAAGAACTGGTAAGTACTATGAGAAATATTCATGCCTGCAGCTGAGGATATCCCGGCTTCCTCGCTGTCGTCCCTACAGCCACCACCGCCAAGAGGAAACAGCTGAAGGGTTTGACAGACGTCTCTAACCCCAGCAATTCCCTCTTCTTCACCTATTATAATGTTACAGGTAGGTGTTGTTGTTGGTGATGGTGGAGCTGCCGTCAGTTTAGCAGCAGCACAATATGGGGAAGAAGAAGGTGGAGAAGAGAGCTGCACCGTCTGCCAGGTGGCATTCCTCTCCCTTGTAGGCTGCAATTCCTCCTCCGCCAATGAAGGCCATCCACCTGTCCGTGTCTGTGCCACTGCTGCTGCTTCTGTCTGTACCAGACCTGCCTCTGCCTGAAACATGAAAGAAAGAGTACTTTGAACATAGGGTTAGAAGCGTCTTTTCAACACTTCCAAAAGGATGCTAGGTAGAGAGCACAGGACCCAAAGAAGGTAGACAGGGAAGGGTAAGTCACAAAAGCCATAGGTAGGTAGCCCCGACAGAAAGGAGGGATGCAGTTTTAAACAATTTCCATGTCCCAACTTATTATACCAGCTTAGTTTTATGGTTTGAACTAGGTTAACGGATGAAGCAATGCGATTTCTTGTTTGGCACAAAGAAGCACATTACAAACTTCAAAGTTAAGGGAGACAATATATGATTTATGAGACCACTTGGGACGACCCCTAGGCTTTTAGATTTAGGCTTCTCCAGGTTACATGAACATGGAGATTTGCACCTTGGGCTAAATATCTAATTTGAACTAGTTGTTTGTCGTATGAAGTTGTACGTATAGCTAATTTCCAAACAAACCTTAATATATGTTTAATATTGTCCGTTGTCTTTATTTGTTACATGTTCCCCAAATTCCTATGCCTTTGGGTTCAACTAATTCCACGAGTGCCCATCAAAGGGTCGTGAGGAAACACCTCCTCCAGCCACAGCTGGGGTTCAGACCTCTTGCCTCGTCCCCAACAATATGAAATGTCATCTGGTTTGGTTTGATTGTTTTCTAAGTTCCGAAAAAGCTGTCTTTTCCCTCATTAAATACTATAAACTATCTACCCATCTCAAACATTATATACTTACATACCTGATTCTGTGTAGAAAAGAAAAAAACTTATTAAACTCACCGGTCTCCACCTTTTCAATATATATATATATATATATATATATATAAAAGGTACGTACAAACTTGAGTGTGAAAGAAGTAATATAAAAAAGTGACCTGCGCTTCTGAGCAGCATTTTGTAGGGGGTGTCCAGTTCTTTGTTGTTTCCACATACACAGTCCTATTTGCTCCTGTAGACAGCAGAAACAACAAGAAAAGTCAACTATATCTCCTTCTTATTCCCTAATCATAATAACATCAAATTGAAAGGAAAAGATAAAAAATAAAAAATGAGGCCTACAACCAGAAGTTAAGCAAACACAAAAGAAAGACTAATGGGGAAAAAAAAAGAATAGAGAAAGAAAGGCCGGACATATCAAACAGTTCTTGTTAAACATTCTCACCACCTGGTGTTGATGATGATGAGTCTTTCTTTTCCAGAACTTCATTATTAATATTGCTGCGGTTGTCATCGGATTCCATCTGTCGGCGGCGCTTCTGGCGTTCCCGGGCCTTGTGGTTTTGGAACCAGTAGAACACATTTTTCCCTTCAATCTTGCCGTACCTGCGCAACTGCGCAGTGATGTGCTGAATCTGGTCGGCTGAAGGTGTTCGGGTGCCACGCCGGTAGAGCTCCTCCAGAGCCCTCAGCTGCTCCGGCGTTGGGTTCCACCTCGAACTCACTACCACTGGCTGTGCTTGTGCCTGGAAACTGTCCCTTTGGTTATGATCACCACCACCCATTGATGCTGCGTTCACAAAAAAGGTAAACCCATTAGTATACTGAATCTAACAGCAAAAGGGTAAAGAAAAATGTTTGGTTTGGGTATTTATAGTACGGAAGTGATGATTAAGTGGGAAGAAGTCCGCGGCATGGAGGCGATTGACCGAGGGTGGAGGGTTGGGAAGAGGGCGAGGAATGAGAGGTCGAAGGCGGCGGCTGCCATGGAAAGAGCTGTAGTGATGATGGTGGTGATGATGGTCAGGTGAGGGAAAGTTGAAGTCGGATCCATTGTTATAACCCATCATCCACATTTTGACAAACAGGTGGAAGGCAATCAAGAAAGTGTTGTGGTTAGTTTTCTATAAGCAGATGAGAAGTGAAAGAGATAGGTAAAACAAAAGGGTTTGGATATTTTGAAATGATGACGATGGGCCAGAAAGATATGGGAGAGGAAACAAAGCATGCAAATGGAGAAAAGTCATGGGAAAAGGGGTGGTTCTAAGATATGGTTTGGTTTTCTTATGGTGCAACTTTGAAAATAGCTAGGGCCCCTTTAGAGTGGATATTTGGTTTGATAATAGTGATTATTGAGTTATTCTATTTGAGGTGACAAGTCTACAAACTTATGTAGCAATGGTTGGTCAAAGCGTTAAAGCTCGAATGTTGGCAGAGACATTATTATTCTGGCTTCTTACGTTTTAATAGACATGTACTAGTCTTGTAATATGATTTCTTGTATCATATAACGATGATTACTAGCTACAAACATTTGAAAAATCTAAAATTTTGGTAGAATATTTTAAAATAGTATGTAGGTAAACAAAAATAAATAAATAACAAAACTTAGAAGAGCTTATTAATTAATTTTGGCCTCATTCAAGGGAAGTGATGCGCTTCTACCATGTAAAGAGCTCTATAAGGAATCATATTAATGAAGTTGAAAATCAGTTATAATTGGGAACAAAAGGTTGACTAGTTAATCCTCTTCGTTCAATCGGTTAGGAGCCCTAAGTCTACTGATGCAAAGTTTTGAGTTTGAACTGAACAGCAGAATAATTCAATAAGTGGAAGGCTCAGTTAAACAATTGGGATCGATGATTCAAAAAGTCTCATGTGGCCTTCCAGTGTAAAAATATTAATTTTGGTTCAACAACATTGACGAATTGCGAGTAAGGATTAATCTAACCTATTATTTTAAGATTACCATAAAAAAAGAAGTCACAAATTCGAGTATTATGAATAGGGTGACAGCCGCTTAGAGCCTTAGGCCCCATTTGCTAGTAATTAGTATTAGAGTTTTGATAAAATTATCTAATGATAATATTTAGTTTCATTATTTTCATCTTAACTATTGAATAAATTATCTAAAATTCTATCACTAATCACAAAATTTATTACCAAACAGGGTCTAAACCCGCTGAGGCTCCCTTGACGGTCGATTAAACAACTTAATCCAAATTAGTCGGAGCACAACTAAGGCTTTCAAATACCAGATGTCACAGATAAAAAACAAAAATACTAATTGTGGCCAGCTAGGGTTAGGGTTGTAGAGAGAGAAAGTAGAGATAGAAATGGTGGGAAAATAGAGGGGAAAGGTGGGTGAATGTTAATGAAAAGGATAGAAGAGCGTGGAATTCTGGGAGAGGTGATATTGGGAGGAGCAAAGCAAAAACGACGTGACGGATGATGAGGGTTATCATAAGCCTCATCACTCTCCTTCTTTGCCCTCTCTCATTGAATGTTGGCATCTCGTCTCGTAGCTTTCACACTTATTCTACCATCCGAACTGCCCCCCGCCCCACCCATCTGCTGCCCTTTTGCTTTGTCTCCTCTGCATATGTCTAGCTCTCTAACGTCTCAACCACATTTTCCTTCCATTATTCCGACTGATCATATAAGCGATTAATTTCAGTATTTATATATAATTTAACTATCGTAATTTTACAATTGAAATTTCATTAAAAATGCCCAATTAGCCCCTAAACAAAAGTTTTAACGTGTACCTAACTTGATTCTGAATAGGCGCCAACAATGGCGCTTCCAAGCAGGGGCCGTCACAAGTGAAGCAGGCAGAGTAGATTTTCTATTGTGCATATATATATGTGCAAATGGACATAGGGCCTTCTTTCAACTCTGCCGTGAGGGCGGGAGGGGGAGAGCAAGAAAGACAGATCTGCCAATAGGGAGAATAATAGGATGAAAAGCAGCAACGGATAATAGAGGCGGATCTAGGATGTTAAACTTTAAACCATATACAACCATCTAAGAGAATATCTCTCTTATAACCATCATCGTGTAAATTTTTTAGTACAAAAAAAAAAAGAAAAACAAATAAATAAAATCATCTAAATAAAAAATCTTTGAGTGAATTCCTAATAGTATTTATTTAAATAAATATTATTTAGAGTAACCTTTGGTTTTAATTTAAAGTAAGTTATTAAAATTTACTCCCTCCGTCTCACCATATTTGGGTTCTATTTTTTTTAGACAGTTTCAAAATAGTTGTCCATTTTTTATCTTTCTAAATAAGGTAACTTTTTTATTATATATATATCAATCATTAAAAGAAGAGAAGTTGAGAAAATTAAAGAGTAAAAATACTTAGAGCCCATTAAAAAGTACAAATACTAGTAACTTTTTTTAGATAAGTACATGTACTTTATATAAAAATAAATAAACTAATAGTTTTATATTAAAAGAATAAAGTAAAAAAGTAGAGGCCTTCATTTGCATACATTATTAAAGAGGATAGATTTTATGAGACGGAGTAAGTATTATTTTTCAAAATAAAGTACTTCTATAGCCACTAAATATATATGCTATGCATTTAAATTTAAATTGAATAAGCCTTTAGAATCATTTAGAAACCATAAAAATGAATTTTGAAAAATAAATATTATTGTTTCTTTAAATTATTATATATTTAGTTAATTTTCAAAACAATTATAGGGTGGTTTCCAACTTTTCAAGCTGGAGTGGATATAAATATATAGTAATTCTAATTTTGTATAACAAAATAATTTAGACATAGCAGAGTTTATAATTTCACACTAAAAAAATATAAAATAGTCTATTTCTTTGTTGATATTGACACTTCTATTAGAAATTTAAATGACTTCTTTAGAACTTTTTAGTGCAACTTGATTAAGTTCAATGAATATAGGATGACCCATAATTTGAGGTTTAACTAAACTAATTAAGTAAAGTATAAGAGCTAATATTACATTTGAGTCATGATTTTATGATAATAAAGAATGATGAGAATGAAACAAATAGTTTTCAACAAGTAACTCAAATTTTTATTTTAAAATTTTTCTTTTTATGAGTATAATATTATAGTTTTTTTCCTAATGTTTTATTTTCAATAGTGTTGTCCGATAGAAATTTAAAGTGTGGTTCACATTTAATTTTATTCACATTTTACTCATATTTTTAAATAAATGTCCATGGACACCACTTTAACTTATATAAATCCACCCCTAATATACAGTTGCACATATGTGCATAACAAATTTTTAAGGGAACTGCATTCTGTACCCTTCTTAATATTGTTTAAATTCCCTTTTAAGGATTATAGAAAAGTACTAATTTTGAACTCTGTGCCCATCATCCTCTTTGTTGAGCAAGGTCATGGCTAATGTAGCTACAGAGATCGCCCAATGAGATTAGCTAATAGCGTAGAAGGGAGCTATGAGGGGTCCTTAGAATTGTTTCGGGGGAAGCCTCTGGCACTCAAGTCAAGTGAAGTAAGAGGAGAGGATTGAAGCAAAGAGTAAGCAAGAATGCTAGCTTACCTTGGAGTGGCAAGTTACCTCATACCTAGAGGGTAAGGGTTGATTCTGCCGTTGCATGACTTTTTGGATCCTGTAGGGCATTACCCAGACAAGCCCCTACAAGCTGTCAATTTGACACCTTAGGCCTTCACCTTATTGACACTGTCCAACGTACATATGCAACGACTTGTGTTAGGTCTTGAGAAGGACTTCGGCCGGTAAAGGCTAAGGTACACTAGATAAGGCTTTCTATCTAAAGTTCCCTAGACAGGGTACCCTAGTCGGGTTACCCCTAAAGTGAGTCTTCTTATTTTAGGCACTTCTTTGACAAGGTACCTCGAGGTGGTTGTGAGTTCCCTATACAGGGTATTTCTTTGATCAGGTACCGCTGCAATATCGTGTTTCCTTGTCTGATTATAGTCAAGTTGAAGCTAGGCAAGGTCTCTTCGAGCAAGGTTAGTCAAAGTTGCTCCAAGCCCATTATAGTTGTGATAAATATTCATAAGTGTATAGCTATTAAGGATTTAAATCATTATTATACACTTTGAGTGTCATTAATTTCACTAATTTGAACAATTATTCCACCGGATTATTATTCATCTATATTTACAAATTATGCTAAATTAACTGCTTTTTATGTAGGTGGATAAAATCATGATATCTCATAATTCTTGGTCCATCAATCATGGCCTCAAATGTGTATAATTTTTAGTTCATGCTTTAGCCTAATTGAGAGATAGAAGAGGCTAAATTTGGATCACAAACAAAATTAGTTCCAGCATTCGCACACTTAGCAATCCTTCATGAGCAAAATCATATCTAGAGCTTTGGATTTTAGAGTTGATTGATTCCAAATTCATTCAAAATCCAATACATAGATCTTCAATTGCACTTCACATGCTGAGAACTAGTTTGATCATTTTCATTGCCAAAATTTGGTTATAAATGAAACCATCTGTTCTGCCTTGCGTTAAAGAGTAATTTTAATAGAAAAATTAAAACTTGGGTTACAGAAATTAATTTTGAATAATTAAGCTATCGTTTCAAATCTAAAGAAAAGATCTACAAATCTCATGCTTCGAGAAAGTGCTAAATCGATGTGTATGGTGGTCAAAAAATTTAAAAAAAATTGAGCTACCTTTGTTGATTTGTATTCACCTACCTTTACTATTCTAACTAACATTTACTATTTTATCTACCCCAAGGCATAATAGGCAATTTGGGGAGGACAAAATCAAGCTTTTTTCTAGGTAATTTTAGAGTTTTTTTTTTATCAAATCTAGTTGCTCTTCTTTGATTTTATTCTTAGTTTTCAAGGCCGAAGCTCTGTTCAAGGTGCTTTCTTCTTGTTCTTCCTTTGATCTTTTAACATATGTTTATTTCATTTTTATACATGTTTAATTTTATCATGACTAACTAATATTTTTTTTATAAGGTGAAAATGTGAAGTTTTTTACATAAAGGTTATGACTAATTTGAATGGATCCCAATGTTATTGGTATTAACTTTCTTAATCAATTTAGCTACCTCCCTTGTTAAGTGAGAGTCTTGATTTATCATAGTCAATCATTGGTACAAAATCTACTTGATTCCTTTTATAAAGTATGGCTCTGTCAGCTATGTTGAAATCTTAAGTTATTGTAGATAAAGGTTGGCATGATAAATACTTGAACTCATTTGCAAGTGTTGACGTTATAAGATTAGTGAAGACTAATTCTAAGTCATGCCTAATATTTCTGAAATTTGATTATTAAATTTCCGGATTGGGACCTCCTTTATGTGTAGATCCAAAGTGAGTAATAAGATGAGCTATAATTAACTATAATTGATATACTAAAAATGGATCCCCTAACTTTAGCCATTTTCTTGAAATTGATTTTTTAAACAAAACTGTTTAGACCTTTTGTTAAATCTTTCTTTACTTTTGTAGTTTATATTTCTTAATTTACTTCCTCGTGGATTGACGCTCGAACTCCTAAGATTTTACTAATTGTGACAACTTACACTTGAGTTACAACTACTAAAGTGCCGCAGGTTGTTCTCGAAAAAGCACTGTCCAAGGTACATAAATACCTTTGGCCATGATGTGCCCCCCTTGAGGTCTACAGTCAACATGGAACTTTATACTTTTGAGGGAAAGAGAGGAATACTCCCCTATTTTTTGTGCCTTTCACTAAAGCATTTCTACTCTTGACTGACTTTACTTAAGACTCACACATGTTCAGTTAACATTCTTTTTCAACTTTTGAGGTTTCCACCTTGTTAAGGCACGTTTTTGGGCTTGGTTTTTCCACTAGGGTATTGTTTCTCTTGGTCATCTTTGGGTAACATATTGACAAGTTCGACTCTTCAACCTTTTCATTTGAACCTTGGTGATACTCCCCATCGATCCAGTGGTTTGACTTTTGATCTTGTTTTGAGGTGGTGAAATCAATAATTTTTCTTTGGTTTAATGCTGAATATCCTAGATGCTAATGACATTCCACCTTCCTTTAACATGCTTCAAGCTTTTCCAAAATTCCCGTGCAATTACTTTGATTGATAGGTCATCAATTAATTCAATGTGCAGGCATACTTTCTCTTAAGTTTCCTTATGCCACATGTCATATTTTAATAAGTCTCTTTCTTACCAAAGCATCACTTCTTTTATAGGGAAACATCACTTTGATCAAGAGGGGTAGGATTATCATTGAACGTGACAATAATTGCACCTTTTGATATTCCCTTGGCGGGCTATATAAACCCCTCAAGAGAAGTTTCTTACTTCTCTCATTTGCTTAGTTCTTTTAAACTCTCTTTCTCGCTCTCTTACTCTTGTTCTTTCCATCTAAGGTTCTTGTTGTGATGGTGCATTTTTCGTAAGCCAAGGTAATACCCACATCCTTGAGGTAGCCAACCATGGATTTGTTCCTTTCTCCCACCAAAGTAGCCTACTCTTTCTAAGCCCCTTCTTCCACTTCTTATGAGAATCCTTGGAAATCTCTAGACACTTACCCTAACTGTGCTACTCTGTTAAAGCTGACAGTGGATAAAACAATACTATCTTCTAACACCTTGGATGTTGGAGTTGAGGAACCTTTCACCCTTTTGGAAGAGAGGAGTTGAGCTTCTATCAGGACTTCAACAAGTAATTTTAAGAAGTTATTGAATGGGGGGATGCTAAAAAGGATCGAGATCTATTCCTATATTTGATTAAGTGGAATCAGATAATTGAAAGGATCCTTTGAGAATTAAAAGTGACATCTAAGCATTTGTTTAATCGAAACATGCCTCAGCCTCCCTTACACTCTGAATTTCCTTTCTTGGTTAAGTTACTTTAGGAAGAGTACACCTTCATCAATGTAACCAAGTGTAAATATAGTTTTTTTCTTTCATCCACTATTTTGAAATATTTATTGATTCCCTTTTCCTTTGTAGTTCAGATGGACTCGGTAGATTTGTACAAGAAGTTCAAGCAACAGAAACGGTAAGAGAAGGAGGAGGGCAAGAAGCCTTTTAAGAGGAAAAAGTCGAAGAAGGCATTTGAGGAACCAGTCTTGAAAAGGGCCTATAAAGAAAAAAACAATTCTAGCCCCTTAAACCTAATCCAAACTTTTTCTTGAGGTTCCTTCATCAAGAGCTTTATTAACTGAAGTTCCCCTTTCAACTGAAGTACGATATCCTCCTAGCAGTGTGAGCACTTTAATCCTATTCAGAGATGTTTTTTAACTTTGGGCTACAATGTCTTCTAGCACAAGGTGACTCACCCCAAGAAGCTGAAGGGGAAGAAGAAGGTTGTTCTCAATGTCATCAAGGAGATATCGGTCTCTGACATCCCATGCTCACGGGTCACCAAGGTTACTCTTCTATGTTCAGTTCCCAACTTCTTATCTAGCAGCTTAGGATTTTTTTTAGTTCTATAGATTGGTAAATGAGTGGTTGGGAGCTAACCCTTTAACCCAGCTTTGTCATCATTATTCAGGGGAGACTTTAGCACTAAACTGGGTGGCAAAGTATGAGTGGATGAGGCAAAGGAGGAATGCCAAGTTATGGACAGTGTAAGAGCCAAGGTCACCCACATAGAAAATTACCAAGGATGTTGACCTCTTTTGATGAGGATGATGGTAAAGTCATGGTTCTCCAACCTACTGGGGTATCATCACTAAGGCCACATTTTGGACATTTTCGACAAAGGTGCAAAATGAAGAGATGGTGCCCACCCTCTTCATGCTTTACGCTGCTAAGGTAATCTCTTCTACGTGGCCATCATCTTCCTCTGTCTATTATCTTTCCAACCAATGTAGTTATTACTTTGTTCGATCATCATTTCATTTTATCATCATTTTTTAACTTCTCACTACTACTGGATACTGCCAGGATCTTTTGGCAAAGCAGCGGGTTATTTAGACCTTGATTGAGTAGCATGTCGATAAGGCGAAGAAGGCATTGGCCTTGGTCTCCCTCAAGGTTAGGGAAATGAAGAAGGTCTGCAAGCTTAAACATATTGAATTGAAGGCCTTGATGACCAACAAGATCATAGGCATCACTAAGGACTATGCGGCCAAAATAAGTGACCTCATGAAGAAACTAGAGGAGAAGTGCAGTAAGGTGGCTGAGGAAAGGAATTCAAAAGAGATGTTTGAGTCGGATGTACAGACTTTTTTTAGGGAAAAGAACAACCTCATATCTACCTTTAAGAAGGATGAGAAGAAGATACAAGTCTTCTAGAACGATTATGTAAAATTGGCTAAGCAAAAGGAAAGTGTCTAGGGTATCGCCATTGGAAGATTCCAAGACAGGATTTGCCTTTTTTGGCTTTAGATTTTTCATAGGAATCTCAAGCTTGACATTTTCTACTGTAATGCGTTTTCCAAGCTCAAGGCTAGCCTCTCTTTCTGGTCCAAGAAGAATTCCCCGAACCTAGAATTATTATCGTATTTTGGGGAAGAATAAGAACAAGAAGAAGATAAAGCTGAAGATGAGGTCGATGGTGAGGGGACTCAAAATTCTTAGCATTAGGATTTCCTTTCCTTCGCACTCCTTTAGTGTATTTACTATTCTTAAGTAATGAAGCTTTTTTCTTTTTGAAGTTACACCTCACTTTGATTTTTTAGGCCGATTACTTAGTTTTTTTTTAATGAAGCTTATTTACAAGCCTTTCATTATTTTCAATCCATTATTTTGCCAATTCCTTCATTTGGATAATTTTAGACCCATGGATTTCTTGCAATTACTTAGAATTTTCTAAGTTAAATTTGATCAATCATTTTGAGTTTCACCTTTGGAAACTCTTCCCAAAGTCTAATTATATACTTCTTTCCAAAGTTCATCTATTTATGACTTGGATAAGTTTCACATTGAAAAACTATTTCTGAAGTCTAATTTCAGACTAATTTCCAAGGCTCATCTATTTATGACTTTGACAACATTGGGAAAGGATAGCCTTTGTAAAATGAAATTCAACATCACTAAATTTAATTACTTAATGAAAAATGTTGTTTTATTCATGTAGTAGTTAGTGTATCAACCAAATGTCATGGCTATTTCAGTACATTTGTCCCAAAGCATCTAACAAAAGTCCAACAATAGTTCGGCTAACTACTTCAGCTTATTTGTGCAATAATTCTTTAGATTGCCAACGTGCCAAATGTTCTTCAAGGCAGTTCCTAAGCTGTCTTGGAGTTCATATACTCCTAGCCTTACATCTTTCCTCACAAGATAAGGTTCTTCTTAGTTTGCTCGAAATACCCTATGTGAAGGTTTCAGTGCCCCTAGTTCAACTTTTTTGGAGAACCAAATCTCTAGCCTTTATGTTTTTTGGTTTCAACTTTTGGTTTTCTAATGATGCAATATTTTGTTTGAAGGCTTTTCTTCTCTATTTATCCATTTCACGATGTTTTTTTATCAAAACAAGTTTTTTTCTAAGAATGATCTCATTTTTTTGTGATCAAAGATAAGCACTTTGATCGAGGAATGATCCACCACAACTAGCAATATAACTTCTATCCCATAAGTGAGGGAGAAAGGAGTTTGTTTGGAAACTTTGACTTGTCTATTACTTCATGGATCTTGATTCCCAAGTTTTTGGTGAATTCCTAGAAACTCTTATTGGTGAACTGTGTCCTGTTATCTACCATGAGTACCCTTGAGTATCCAAATTTGCTAACAATGTTCTTCTTGACAAACTCTTCAATTTTTTTTGTTGATATTCTAGGCCTAGGTTTGGCATCTATGCACTTTGTAAAGTAGTCAATGGTGATTATACAATACTTTACCTTTTTAAGAACTATAGGGAGAAGCCCGATGAGGTCGATTCCTCACTTGCAAATGGGCAAACATACTCTGCCAAGCTTACTACCTCGGAAGGTATTCTCTGTATTGTTAAATGTCTTTGGCACTTGTCATAAAACGTTGCTAGTTTTTGAGCATTTTGCCTGAAGGTAGGCTAAATGCCACCATGCATGAGTAATACTCTAACAAGTACATCCATCCTAACAAAGGATCCACACACTCCCTCATGGACTTTTTTTAGTATATCGTTGATATCTTCCTTGGCCATATGGCTCTATAAATGGCTTAACTAACCTTACTTGTATAATTCCTCACTTATGAGGAAATATCTCTCTACTATTCTTTTTATCCTGGTGGCCGTTAAGGGGCATCAGGTAGGTATCCTTTTCACAAGAAATTTTTTAACCCTTGTCAATGTTTGTGATGCCCAAACTGTTAATACTTAGACTTTTGAGCATTATCCTATATTTGGCTAATTTTGCTAGTGTTTTAACTTCAAGATTTTCTCTGTCAGTTATTATACAAGATCGAAGTACTTCTTAAGCCTCGATTCCTTGACTTCGTACTCTTTCTTCAACTGCCAAACGAGTAACTACAAGTTGTTACAAGCTTGCAATGATTTTATTCTGGCAGTTTCAGTGAGCAGAATTCTTGCTATTGATGCCCCATATTTAGCAAAATTATTCATTATTTGGGAATTGAATATTATTGACCTTGAGGCTTCCATCTCTTTTGACCCATGAAGGTCCTCTTTAGTTCTCTGATGTATTCTCCAGAGGCTACGTCTAAAAAAAGTCTATTTTAGTTTTTCTTCTTTGGAATGTACCAATATTTTGGTGCTTTCAAGAAGCTCGGTCATGAAGTTAGCCAAAGTTTGTGATTTGATTGCTTTTATTGGCTTGTAAATGACATAATATTTTGTGAGTTCTTTATATCATTTGGACAGTCATCCTGAGTAGTCAACTCTCTTCACAACATATCTCAGTGGAAGGTTAGTTATAACAATGATTATATGCCCTTGAAAATATGGAAGAAGTCTTCGTCTTACGGACTGCATTGAATAGATATGTTATAACTTTCCTAGTGGAATGCTCGATACGTAGGATCCATAGCTTAAATACCTTACTTAGATATGAATTAGCAAAATCAAGTAAGTTATTTAAGGGTTAATTGGTTCTGAGAGGTTTATGGCACTAGGTTTGCATGGGGCTAAAATGGTCATTTTACACCTTGGAGGCTCAGGACAAGTCCCGGGAATCAAAATGCCATTTTTCAAACCTAAAGCCCAAGTTAGCAAAGTTTGCTTAAGTGTTTGGTTACATAATTACTATTTGGGGAATGAGTATTTTTGAAAAACCCTAAAAAGTTTGATGGGGATTGGTTTAGGCATTTTTAAATTTAGGGGAGGGGTTGTTTTGGTCACCATTCCCTCCATTCTTTTGCAAAATCCGCAAGTCCCATCCTCCATCTCAATCCTTGCCATATCTTCTTCTTATCCATGATTTCTTGAAGAAATGTGAAGGCATCCTTGTTACCTATAAGGAGGATAGCTTGTTTTATGCTTGTTTTGTGCATATGTTAGCCCTTAAACTGCATGAGCGCATAGTACACATCACATATTATATGTATATGTGTTTTCTCAAGATTTTTCTTGTAGGTTAAAAGGTCCTTTACTAAGAATCGTTGATTCTCACTCCCTTAGTCTTTGTTGTGTAGAGTTGTTTTCCCAGGGCAGGCAACCATTATGGGTTATTAGGCTGAGCTCACAAACAGGTAATATGTTTATTTCAATCCTTATGATTCTAATTTGTGGTTTGCTTGTTGGTTACGTATGGTGCTAACAACAATTATTTATTTGGAAAATAGAGGCTAGTAAAGTACAATGGAGGGCTCTAGAGCTTGCACAAGGAGTTGTTCTAAGGTTAGAGCTTAGTTATGGATCTCAGTAGTTTAGTTCAATGTATAGTTTTCATACACTAGTTTGCCTTCGATGTTCATGAATGAGTAATGTACTCTAGAGTCATTTTTGGGTGCGAGCATAGCCTAGTTCTGTATAGATTCTTTCATGTGGTTGATTATGTATAGTTAAATTTACACCTTTTTTGTATGCTTTGTCCACCTTATAACTTGGTTTATGTCAAAAGCCTGGGCAATATTTTTATGGACTAGGGATTTATGTTTATGTTTTATAACTCGTTTTGTTACTTAAGTCAAAACATTACTCACGCATGGTTGCATATTAGGTTAACTAACTAGATGCATGAAAGTTTTAATTGATGAACACATAATCAATTAGCCAATTGTGACTAGTGTGAGACAATTTCTTGTAGGCTTCTTGGGTATGGCCATAAGAGGTCGTGTCAAGATTGCTTTTTGTAAAATTAGGTAATTGATTCGACACTATGCAAAGACTTGATGATATAGTAAATAGGCCATTATTGCCTATCCCTTTCCTCACAAACCAGTACTAAAATTACTACTATAGACTGCTGCAGTGTTAGAAGCCTTTCCAATTAATCTTTTTTACCTTATTAGTTAGAATCTTGGTTCAGGGATAGCACCATTCACTGTATCGGGAGATGAGTGACTACGCACTGTTACTCTTCTACTTGTTACTCTTCTACTAAGTTATTGCATATCCTTGATAGTCTTTAGCGTACGAAAATCTATGAATGTCTTGATTTTTTCAAAATTTTCACTAGTTCTTCTTTTGGAGAGTATAACACTGAGGAATTTACCAACCTTTACACAGAAAACACACTCTTCTTCAATTGTTGGAAGATCTCTCAAAGGTCTCTTATGTGGTCTCTAAGGTGTTTGCTTTTGATGACCATGTCATCAACATATACTTCAATATTCCTTCTAATTTGACCGGTGAATACATTACCATTAAGTGTTGATACATCACTATAACATTTTTCAGGTCGAAGGGTATTTACACATAATATAATGTACCTTCACCTGTTATGAAGAGCACATTTTCTTCATCCTTCAGGGTTTATCTAGATTTGGTGATATCAGTTGAAAGTATCCAAGAAACTTGAGGTCTTATGTTTGACCGTTGAGTCAATTAGGAGATTGATTAGAGGTAATGGGTAGGAGTCCATTGGACAAGCATCATTGACTTCGATAAAGTCTATGCATATCAAAGTATGTCACTTCTTTCTTTTGTAGTGATTACTACATTGCTTAACAACTCTGGATACTTTTCTTCTATTATCACCTTTGCCTCCAGGAGTCTTTGAACTTCCTGTTTAACAAAGGCTCTTAGTACTAGTAGGGGGTGAAATGGCATTTTTTTGTTTGTCTTTTTGGTCATGTGTCAGGATCTACTCTAAGGCTATGTTGTATGATGTCTAGGCTAATGTCAGCCCTATCTTTTAATGATTAAGCATATTTGAAAGAACTAAAGATACAAGTTAAGCTTCCTTTTTGGGGATATTCTTCCCAATTCAAGTGCCACAGCCCAAAATCTGTTCCACATTCTCAGTTTTTACTTCTTCACCTTTGTCCTTGACATCTTCAATAGCTCGTTTGGTGAGTTCGCCCAAAGCATTATTTTCCAAAGTATATGCATAGATCTTTCCTAACGGCTACATGGCCTTAGTAAATACCTCCCATATCTCAACTTGGTCAATGTAGATGTTTGCATCATCTTATTCAGCTTCAAAGGTCATAGATAGGTACTTGACATCTGACCTCAACTGGGAGCTTTCTCGTATCTACCTCCTCATAATGGCATTATAAGAGGATGGCACATCAATGACAATAAACCATGTGATAGCTGATGCAAAAAGCTTAGTGTTATCTTTTACTAACCTTCCTTGCAACATAAGGGGAAGGTCAATCCATTCTAGAATGGGTAATTCTCTATGGCTAACTTCAGAGGTGGGTGATGACAATGACTTAAGGTTCATGTGAGAGAAGCCCAAGTTCATGAGAAGATGAGCAAATAAAATGTTAGTGTTAGTGTTGTCATTGCCCTTTTCATGTCCCAATTTCCAATTTGGGCTATAATTAAAAGATTATCGTCATGGATGAATTTGACAACTAACCCATTACATCTAGTTAGATGATTGGCTCAACTATCAAATTCCATAAACACGATCTCACATCCTTTTATTTTTCTTTTGGTTGAAGGAATGCAAATGATGATTGTTTGGATGGCTCCGACAGAGAATGAGGTTGTTGACAAGCCCTTCTGTTGTTATGGTGGAGATTTGAGTCATAGTCATCATCATTGTCTATCTTTCCCTCATTCCTTCAATCTTGGCACTCTAGGGATGGCAAGCAAAAGCACCACCTCAGTTATGCCTATTTGATCAGAGATTCAATGTACTTATTGAGCTAATGGCATTATTTAGTTTTATGTCCATGATCATAATGAAACTAATAGTATTTCTTGAAGTTCTCTTTGTTGTCCGAGGATAATGGCTTTGGGTGTTTGACACCTCCTTGCTTTTTGAGAGAGATTAAGATGCTAACTCTCGAGATATTTAAGTGAGTAAAGGGCTACTTTTTTAATTAGTTTTTCTGAGGTCTCCTGTTCCCCTCTCCTTGATGCCAAGGCTAGTTCCATAGTTTTCATGTGCTACTCTATCTTCCTGTGGAACTTCCTGATGGTGTCTAGAAGTTTTTTCGAAACTCATAGAACAACTGAGAATCATGCCAAAGTCCTCATATCATCACCAAGATATGTATCTCAAGATAAAAATTTGGGACATTTAATGCCTACATATTGAACCATTTGATGTAATCCCATAACCATTTGTTGTTCCTTTGAGTTATATCAAACATCTACACAATCATCCTCACCGTCAGGCAACTTTTGATAAATTGCAGGTGAATGATGCAGACAGTTACTGAAAATTAGAGATTGAACTGAGGAGTAAGCGAATTGTACTATGTCATAGCAGGTCAGAACCTTAAATCATTTTCACAACGCTATATCACCACACCATGCAATATTGTGCTCATATTTTGTCAAGGGTGCTTGAGGATCGCCTCTTCCATTGTATGACTCCAAGTGATGAACCTTGAAATCGTTTGGCATAAGTGCTTTAGCCACTATCCAAGTGAAAGGAAACTCATCACAGATTGATGTTTTCATTAGGTGAGAACAGACAGGTCTTTTAGAGACCTATTTCTCCACTCGATTGAGACTTTCTAAAAGTCTTCATCAGGGCTGTTGTAGGTGCATTGTTTCCCCACCATAAGTTACTCGACTTGGGTGAACAATGTCACATTTTCAGTAGGTAAATTTTCCTACAGGTGGAGTAGCTTCTTCGTATGTGAAGGCCAGTGCTATCTGGAATGAGAATGCCTCTATTTCCATTCTTCCTTTCATTCTCAATGAAGTCTGTCCTTTATAGAAGACTTTTCATGGACACTTTTCTCTGAGCCACTGTTTTGGGTATACCTACCTTCTTGATCAACGGACTTGTTACGGGAAGGATTCTTTCTAACAGACTTTACTTGATCAAGACATTGATCAAGTTGTTTGATCATTTTAATGACAAGTAAACGTTAGAAGTCTCATAAAAAGTGCATTATCATAGCCACGAATCACTCATCTTTAGGGATGGATGTCCCTTATGTAGAAGGTGGGTTTGCCTATATTTGGGAGTTTGGGAGTCCTTTGTCCTTTGAGCGACATATTTAGATGATAGAGATCTATGGTTGGCATATAAGGCATCAAATGGTATCCATCATCCTCTTTATTAGGCGAAGTCAATGTAGCTGATGTAGTTACAGTCACCGCCCGATGAGATTATCCTGAAACAGGAAAAAAAAGAGCTGCAGGAAGTTTATAAAATTGTTCTAAGAAGGAGGCCTCTATTACTTAAGTCAATCAAAGTAAGAGGAGGCTAATAAGACAATGAGTAAGCAATAATGCTTGGTTACCTTGGAATGGTGAGTTATCTCGTATGTCATCGCCTAACTCATGAGCCCAGCTAGGGTGCGTATCCAACCAAATCCAAATTCTCGATGGCTATACTAAGAAAAAATCCTGTAAGCCGTCATTTTGACACCTAAGGCGTTCACCTTGTCAACACTGCCCAACTTATAGGTATAACAGCTTGTTTTAAGTCCCGAGATGGACTTTGGTGGTAAGGGCCAAGGTACTCTAGATGAGGCTTCTTCTCTGAACTTCCTTAGATGGGGTACTTTAGCCAAGATATCCCTAAAATGAGTCTTCCTGTTGGAGGTACCTCTTCGTTGAGGTACCTAAGGGAAGTTATAAGTTCTGCTATATGAGTTACCTCTTTGACGAGGAAACTCAGCAATATTGGGTTTTTTTATCCAATGATAATCAAACCAAAGCTAGACAAGGTACATTCAAGCATGGTAAGTCGAAATTACTTCAAGCCCATCATAGTTGTTCTAGAAGAAGAATTTGTTCGAGGTACATAAGTATCGTTGGAAATCACTCTCATTACAGACATCTAGGTCTGCTACTGCTACTGCATGGCAAGGACTTTTACCTTACAGACCAACTTCAACTTATTAATTACCCCTATGATAAATACTTGTAATTTGTGCATAAAGGCTTCAATTGGATTAATTTAATATTCTGGAGAGGTGTAATTTGATTTTATGAAGCACCATTTAAATTCCATAAAATGAACTTATGTTATTTCTTAGCCCAAGCTATGTATAGGATCAACCATTAACAATGAGATCGTCGTGGGTGGTCAATCAAAAGCTAACTAGCCATCTAATACCTTCAATTAGCAGTATATAGTGAAATACAGCATGAAATAACGCTTACCCTGGGTAAGAATAGTACACGGTAGAAATATTTTTGCATTTTGTCAATTTTAGCCCTAAATACCATGATCTATTGTGATGTATTGCAGTAGTTCACATATGGCTCACATTTTATATACATCTTGTCAGAATAATATGATTTAATGCGAAATTCCATATAGTGTGTACTAAGGTACCTAATTTTTTGTTCCACGCGTATGGGTTATTCTTTTTGTCATTTTACACTAAAGTACCATACAAAAATTTGTAAAAATAATAAAATATAATTAGCACACAAATTTTCATATAAATATTAATTTTATTTTTTATTTAAAAAAATTAATTTACAATTGATGCAAACATAATTTGGATTTGAAAGATTATTATAATTCTTGCATAATTTTATCACATCTCTTATATGGCGCGGAGATTAAGGAATGATGCAATTATATGTTTTATGACAAAACTACCCTTGAAAACTCCAATTAAACAATCATGCCTTAATAGGCAGCAAAGCACCATTTCAAAGGAAAAAATGGTCTAGTAGCTAGCAGGTTGTTCCAATTGCTTTCTTTGTTTATCTACCAAATTATAATATAATCCATAAATGAATCAAGGGAAACAATCATGTTTGGCTCCAACAAAATGGAAACTTCTCAAATCATTAAAACCTATAAATTCAGTATGCTTCTAGATCCCTTTTCAATTCATGAATTGGTATTGTGTTCTCTATTTCCCCACTAAATCAATGACTTCTCTGACAAATCTACAATTTGAGAAAGTGCCTCACACGGTGTTGAACAAAGAGGAAAGAAAACTGATTTATGTGGCTTTAATGAAGGAGTGCAACATCCAAGGGAAAATTAAAAATGGCTACACTCCCATTACATCGTCAAACAACCATTAGAACAAAGGTCATAGGGCTTCAAATGTCTAAATCCACTCTTCACCAATGAGTCAAGGATGGGGTTCTTCGGCGACACTTGAATGCCATCAAACAAAGTGTTGGAATTTTCCTATTTTTGTATGAAGAAGCAACAAAGTGGAAAAAAAATAGAGAAGTTAGAACAATGAAGATGAAAACCATAGTTTCAGTCATAAAGGATGTTGTCAAAGCTTAGTTGGTTAAGCAGGTTTTACCTACAATTGCAGAAAAATGGCATCACATAACTCTCGAGAAGATAATATACATCTAGTAAGATAATGTAAAACGACATTTGAAGGTTGATGACATTGATTTCCAAGAAGTTGCAATAAAAAAATGGGTATAATGTGCAATTAGTATGTCAGCCTCCAAATAGCCTTGACATGAATGTGCTAGATTTGGGATTTTTCTGAGCTATACAATCTCTACAACAACAAGAATCTCTGAAGAATATTAATGAATTGGTTGCCCCCTATTTAGAAAGCTTTTGATGAATTCCCAACTACAAGTTTGAATCATGTGTTTGTCACCTTAGAACTATGTATGTTAAAAGTGATGAAGTCACATGATGGCAACGGGTACAAGATACCACATGTGAATAAGAGTCGGTTGGAGCAAAAAAAAGGACTTTCCAATGCAAGTTCCTGTGCCTCCTGAACTTGTTGACACAACAAAAGCACTCTTGCTATAAAAAATTTTAAATATTTAGTTAGGACATAATATATAACATTGTGGCTGGAGAATTGAGCAGAGCTACTGCAATAGTTCTTGCCTTGGAGTTTGATTTCTTATTTTTTCCTAGCATGAAAAACTATTGTGGAAGCAAATTTTAAAGTTCTACATGTTGTTGAAGCAAATTTTACAATATTGCATAAGTTTGACTTTTTTGTTTAACTTTTAGTTTCAAATTCCTATTTTACTCATTTTAATGATTCCTAACCTTTTTTTTGCTTGTTCAAACTTGTTCAGATTTGAAGCACATTTTTTGTTTGTGCAAAGACATGACTTTATTTTATTAGAATAAGCCAGTGTCGGTTTTATGGGCAATTTAGGCTTGATCCACATGAAATTCAGGTGTAACTATTACCACCATTTCTTGCTTGTGTTATATACAAGTTGGCTTTGATATGTGAAAACAAAACAACAAGAACACAACCAAAATAGACACTTGTTATAAAAAAAAAAAAAATTATGCAGTCATGGGTGCTTGATTTCTAAACTCCAATCTAACGATTTACACAAAATTTTTAAGGTTGAGAATGAAATAAAAAAACCAGACTTGTTCCTAGAAAAATAGACCAATATGTGCTTTATGGCCCAAAAGTCAAACTCTATTCAACTTTTTTCAACTTTTAAGCAAATTCTATAGTAAATCAAATAATGTAGCAAAACCAAAATCTTGAAAATTCTGGTTTCAAAGGGTCACTTTAAGTTTCAGACCTCATTGTTCAACCAAACTTGCTACAAACATTATTAATCAAATGAAACTTGTCTAGGGTATGAAACTCTGTATTAATGAGCTTGATATGGAACTCACCCATCAAAACTTATAGAAACTAATGCAGGCCTGTAGAAATTTAGTTGCAGTAATGATATTCTTTAGAGAATGCAATTCCTATACTTAAAGTGCTTATACACATTTCAAATGGTATACAAAACCTGCAAAAACCAATAAACTCATACAACAGCTTTGAGTTTGTAAAATCATTGGAAAACTTGTAGAAAAATTCCATAGGTAGCAAGAAAATGTCTAACTGTCCAATTCTGCAAGTGTAGACTCTTCAAAGCAAACTTGACCCACCACAAATATAAGAAGAAGAGGAGGAAGAATAAGAATAAGAGCAACAAGAATAAGAGGCACTTGGGGAAAAACCACATCTATTCTTCATTATATTAGCTACTTAACCAAGGTTAAGTCAATTGCAAGTTACAAAACATGCAGGACACTTGGAAATTGTCCGATAGCAATATTTACAAGGTTCATTGAACTACATTCAGTTGTAGTAGCATTATTTCCTACAACTCAGCCTTTGTAGAAGCTAAAAGAAGCTATTCAAGAGAAACAATTTATTTACACTCTTGAGAACTAGTCATTTCAGCTTCTACTAGAATGCTCTAACACTAATGTACTACACTACATTTTGAAATTTTGCACTTGACCACTTAACCATTTTATCCTCAACTTTGAACATATGGTCTCACAAGTTACAAATTCTCAAGTAGGCTTTGATGTCTCCAAATTTGAAGCAGCCTTCATCTAGAACTTATTTCCTGCCACTACACCTGGGAGGCTAGACAGTATGACCATAGCATTTCCTATGTTACTAGGCTTCATACGTACAGGAGCTCCTGACCACTGAAGAAGCATAGGAATCAAATGAGGTAGAAGGAAAAAAGACTTTTCCTAGTGTGTTTTGATTAGAATGAATGACAACCAATTCTGTCACTTGCTTTGAAGAAATTTAAATCAGCTATATCACCATTAGTGGACTACAAGATATCTGATTCCTTCCCCAATAGGAAAACGTTGATTTGTTTTGGGCATTCATAATGATACTTAAGCTATAACCATAACCCCATAAAGGAAAATACTTTCAACATAACAGAGGCTTAACAGCCTAGGTAATGTATTGCTTATATGTAAAACAAGAGTGACTGTCTTTCTAGATATAAAACATCAACTTAGAGAACTAACCAAATTAAACAATTACACAAGAACATTGTAAAAAGCTTATAGTGTCTCCCAGTAGAACATACAACAAATACAAAGGTTATGAGTTCTAAAGAGTTACTGAATGCATGAATCAACTTTCACTAATAGAGAATTGGTTTGCATTAGACGGCTACAACCTTCAAAGCGATTGGGAAAGCTGAGCACACTTCTTGCAACTAATAATCCTAAGCTTTAAGAATGCAGACAACTCTATGTGGCTTTAGGGCAGTGACATAAATGAAGAGATACATACTTAATTCACCCACTAGACTAAACTTCAAACAAAGGAAATGGAGAAATACTTGCTCGAATATGTGCCCTGAGGTGGCATAGGGCGAAGGACAAAGAGATTGACCTCTCGCCTGCAATCAAGAAAGACATTAAGCTCTGTGTCAATGGATCACTTCGGTCTAAAGAAAAGGAGATGGAGGTTAAGGATTTCAATCGAGACATCCAGAAGTCATATGTTTAGCAGAAACTATTGGATTTTTCTTTGTATATTTAAGTTTTAAACAGAAGATTTACATGAGAGTGTTATACGGTGAAAAGTTTACTAAATAAGAAAATTGTGTTAAAAATTTGGGACAGTCGAAAAAGGAAATTAATGCAAACAATATGAGACAAAGGAAATAATAGGTAATTCCTAATTTTATTAAAAACAAAAGTATACAAGTTTCATCTTAGATGAAAAGATGATAAAGCTAACATCTAAAACCCAAAAAATCCTATTTAGAACTGAGCACCTAAACCTCAACTCCAAAGAATAACAAAAAATAGCTTAAACCCCAAAATAAACCTCCTAAGACACAGAGAAAACAAATCTCACCTACAGAACCCTACCTTAGAACCCCTTGAACACAGCGTTATCTTGAAGGGAAAAAAAACATAGGCCAGCTTTCGAGGCAGCCTTTCAATGCAGACTTCTCCAGATATGAAGGAACACCCGTTGCTTTGCAAATGAAATTATCCATTATCGGACCCCCTTTTTTTTTTCTAATGGCGTAATTTATGCTACTCTCCAATCTTTTTAGCTCCCGATTAACGGTCTCACTTTTCTTTGCACAGTCTACTTACATTTTGATGATGCCTTCAACAATTCTTTTTTCCAGTCCACTTCCTTAAAAATTTATTTGCTCCGCCCCCAAACTACTCAAAAGTGAAACTGGTCAGTTTGCACACCGTTTTCAAGAATTGTCCGCCCAATCAGACGAACTCTGAGGCGAAGATTCATTGCCACTACAGTCAAATGTGCCCTCAACAGGACGAAGCACACATAAGAGGATTTGGCCCAAAGTCAAGTTCCCAGCTTGAGCTTGACAATTTTCTGCAAATCCAGAACCTGAATCCAAAACAGCAACTAGTGCCAATTGATCCTCCTTTTGATCTTGAGACAACAACTGATTCAGCGACTTCCCCATAGAATGAGACGCATAAAAATGGTGCCTCCATTTCTTTTTCCGAATCCTGCCTGTCTTGACCAAACTCCGACTGAACGCCGACATCAGCATGAGAAGCCGATCCTAAACCCATTAAAGGCTCCTCATGGATTTTTAATATCTGACCGGCAGACAAATCCTTAGAATCAGAACTTAAAGTAACCCCCACACTCCCAGGGGAATTAAGAACGTTTGAAGTGTGAGCAACAAGGCCAGCAGAATGAGCATATTTGCCCTTAAAAATGCAACGCTCAGACAATCCCGTAGGCCCTTAAAAATGCAACGCTCAGACAATCCCGTAGGCCCTTAAAAATGCAACGAATAGACACACTTGAAGCCCCTTTTGATTTTAGGTCCATAGCCATTTCAAGCGTAGCTTTGGGCAAGTTATCCCGAACAGACCAGGAGCCCAAACTCTTCAGACCCAATTCTTTGTTATCTCCTTTTCCAACCTTACCACAGCCGCCGCCGAATCAGTGTTGTTGGACTAACTTGTGACAGACAGACACCACCATGAAGCTTAACTTCGATCTGCTGCAAGGGCAAAAAAACTTTAGACAAAAAAACTTCCTTTGTCACCGCCCTGGCGCCATTGCTGGACGCATTTGATGTTGCTTCTCCCCAAAAATCCTTTTGGAATGATAATACCTCTTTTCTAACTCCTGATAATGACCAGCTCTCTTCAATTGTGAAAACTTAGAACTAAGTTGGGATTCTAGCTCACAAGGGCATGAACCAAACTAAAGATATCTTATTTAAATTGGAATGGTGAGTTGCCCGCCAAGCGAAAAAGTTTAGCTTCCGAGGGCACCAGCCGTTCCACTTGAAGTCTAGAGGCCTAGTACTGCTCGAGGGAAGATAAGAGTCAAACTCCTTTGACAAGAATTTGTTGAAAATTCCCCATTCTTTGACAAGCTTCAAACTAGTTTATCAAGTTTGCTCCTGGGAGGAGGTTGAAAGACAATAAAATGAATAACTCCTGCCACTCCCCTCTAGCACTCCTCCGCCAAGCTTCACCCAACACGCACCCATCCCCCACCTATCTTATTCTTGTACTTTGTTTTATGTTGCAAATTTTAAAAAGCTTTCATCAAACGACCTAGTGGTTAAGAGGGCAGAGGGATATGGGGATGTTGATGAAAGATATATGCCCATAAAGTCCATTAATGATTTATTATTAGATAATAAGTCATAAGTTAATCACATACACTTTTGGGTATGTGACATAAGTGAGCTTATACTACATGTGTGATGATATATGTAGTAGAATGACATAAAGATGTCATAATATATAAGCCTATATGTAACGTATGATTCTTATTGTTATAAGATATCATGAGAATATGCTAAAAGGTTATATTGAATAAAATCAAATTGATAATGAAGTTTATCAATAATTAGACTTGATTTTATTATCTTATAACTTTAAAGATTGACTCACAACCTATGGGTATTATGTTCATAAAAGGTTGTCACAAGAGTACTGCTATAAGTGATAAGAAAATATATCTCAAATTATCAAAGTGGAGAGTCTTAGTACATGTGGGTACTTGTGGTAGACAAATATTGAATAGGATCAAAAGTTAGAACTCTTAGACCTATAAAATGTCAGGAAAAGAGTTCAAGTTATATTAATCCGTAAACTGAATAATGTTATGAATATTATGTGGTGGTTATGTGATTTTGATATATCAACTAATGATGCCAATTACTGGATACACTTGAATATGTTGGATCACATAATTAATACAGTAATGTTTATAGTCATTGAATAAGGGATTCACAACTTATATAGTAGGAGAGAATATTTGAGAAACATATCTCTGTGATTTTGGATTAGAAATCCACCAGTGGAGAATTTAGAAAATGTTTTACTCCCTCCGTCCCATATATTTTGCTCCATTTTCCTTTTTGGGTAGTCCCATAACTTTGCACCATTTCCCGTTTTAGTAACTTTTTGACTGTCAATTTACCACATTACCCTCACTCACCTAACCCACTTTCTGCGCCCCTCACTTGCCTCTATCTATCCCCATTTTCTTTTTTCTCAGCGAGCTGCTTAAGCTGATGAACCAGGGGCGGCGAGTAGCGGCAGTGTTGCCAGCGGCAACAATGTGAGAAATTGTAAAGGAGACGAAACTAATAGTGAGGCGAGTTGGAGAGAGGCAAGAATCATGTAGGATCGGAGCGAAGTGAGGCGAGATCGGGGATCGGAGTGAAGCGAGGCGAGATCGGAGAGAAATGCTAGAATCGTGTGAGATCGGAGCGAAGCAAGGCACGGTGAGGTGAGATCGGAGAGTGACAGGAGAATCGAACGACATCGGAGCAAAGCGAGCAAGGCGAGGCGAGATCGGAGCAAGGCGAGGTGAGGTGAGGTCGAAGCGAGGCACAGTGACGACAACAGTGAGGCAAGGAGCGTTCAGGCGATGGTGAAGAACGACAACAAGCGGCGACAAGGCGAGGAGCAACGGCGAGGAAGGGAGGGGCGGCGAGGGAAGGACCTCGATGAGGTCACATTGGTGAGGGAGGACGGCGACAGAGGGAGGTAGAGAAATGAAGACAAGGGCAGATTTGGAAAGTAACGGGTCAAACAGTGATTTTCTTAATATTCGTGCAAAAGCAAATGGAGCAAATTATCCGGGACGGAGGGAGTATTAAATATTATTTTGGTATATGAAATTTTATATACATACATACATACATGGGGACATAAGTATATGAGTATATGAGTTTCCGAATGACAATACCTTAATGAGAACTGGTAGGTCTAATTCGGAGCATATGTAAATATTAGTTGGTGAATGGAATAATATAAAGTATATAAGTACTTGTGACAAAATCTCTAAACTCCTGATTGATTTTGCAAGATCTATAAATTATAGTATTAATTTGCAAACATAACAAGATAAGGAGATCCCAATGGGTCCTATGTCACATTCTAATCTCTTCCCATATTTATCTATAAGTAAGAGCCTTGAGAGCTATAAATTGTTACAACTACAATACAACACAAGGAATGTATGTAAGTTTCTCTCCACTAGAGAAACACATCAAAAGCAAAATTGGGAAAAGCAAAGAATTTGTATGTGTGGTACTTAGAGATTGTGCGCTTTTGGAATTTAAAAACAAGGTATCTATGTAATTATTCCTATAATCTAATCCTGGTACATGCTAAATTGACAACATAAAACTTCATAAATATCCCAACAGTTAGGGATTTGAATTCCTGCCTTCCCATTCCCCCACATAAAAGTAAAGACTTGGTATCTTATGGAACCTAGAAAAAAAAACATTTCCTCATTCTGATTGTTTCTCATGATTACCAAAACAAATTTCGTTGACAACATAAGGGAGTCCTAGAGTACCATTATAAGGCACCAACAAAGTCCTTGATTTAACAACATGTGATAATCCACACAACTTTAATGCATAACCAAGACGGATGACTAATACCGGACATATCATGTGTATTGTGTACTAGGAAATTATGAGACTAACAGAAAAAAATCAGAGGAATAATAACCACGAGTTTAATTAGCCTACAATTGCAAAAACTAATTGGTAATTATCAAGATGCATAAACCTGTTAATATAAAGCACGAATATAGCTGTGATCCCATCTCTCTTGCTCAACCTTGCACGAATAAACCTATTTTTGGATTTCGAAAAGGCCAGGCAGAGCTGTACAATCCTTTGATAATTGGTGTTTGAAGTTTGAACCCGGCTTTGTCTCTTTGATTTTCTGGTTTGTGTGGTGTTCGTCGGGTCCTGGTTCTTTTTCATGCTTCGTCTAGAAATCTTTCCAACTTTTGGCTGGTACTCAATATAATCTTTTGCTGATGTATAAAAAAGAAGGTTGGGTGAGTCGATAGTTTATTGATTTTTTTTCCTGATATTTAGAAGCAAAATATTGATTCTTTTTATTGGTATACAAGAACATATTATTGAGTAATATTATTTATTTTAGTTGGTTGTTTTCAACAATTTACTTATTTGTGTTCTTGCGAGTGATAAACATTATCCAAGATTTTAATAAACGGGCTCCAAATACATTTACAACTATTAAATTTTATTAACATTAAAAAATAAAGCTTGTATTCATATATACTATGATACAATGATAGATAAAATATTTTTAGAACATCTGAAAAATGCTTTAATTTAACATCTTTTCTTTCTGTGCAAGGTCGAATGAATAAAAACGTCCATGAATTATATAAAGAAGATTAGTGAGATATCCATTATATAGAATGTAAGAGATAAAAGCAGTCATCCATGCCTTTCGCTTACACTCTAGTAGCAAAATGGAGGAAAGTGGGTGGATGCGTTTCCACCGATCCAGGCACACTAGTGGCTTTATCCCACGAAGCATTGCCGATATTTCCCCTTCACATTGTTGCAATATCAATTTCTGGAATACCATAAAATGTATTTCACCGTTTAACAAAACACCGGCAACAAATATCACCCCAAAAATTGAATTTATATCAATTGTTTGACGGTTTATTCATGTTCTACTTGCCAGCTGATTTACATCCAGACACTATTATATAGCCTACCCTCAAAATTCTCTGAATAAAAGCCAAATAAATTCTTTTGGTGGCAAATCCAGTTGGTTATTGGGTGGACTGAAGCAGCAAATAAGCCAAAACTACCAAATGAATTTTCACGACAGGATAGTGCTTCTTTAACCCAAGCAATCAATTCACAAATTAAATTGCAATATCCATAAAAATACAAGAAATACGGAACGATCCCAGGAGATGAATCTGAAGCTAAAAATTTGGCAGCAGAGTTGAACCCCCTTTTGACCGGCTAAAAATTTTGACCATTTAATCTATTTAAAGCGAGCCGAGTTCCCAATTTGCAGAAATCGAATATGAAGCTAAATGGAAGGGCTTTAAGGTTAATTACCAGATCAATTATTGTGTAAATTATCTAGTACATGATATGTAATTACCAAAGAACTACGTACCAAAGCCGTCTTTTTTACCGTTTTCATTGGGCATTTAATGGACCAATTTGTCCCATTTTAACATTTTTGGCTTTTTGGCTTCTGGAAAAAGAACATGTGTTTAAGTGACAATTTACTTCTTCTCCGGTCAAGTTAAATTTCTTCTAGGTATTTTATATATGTTCAATTAGTTATTATTTAAATTATTGGTTAAAGCAGTAAATTTACCACCAAAATTATGAAAACTAAATTTTCCGCTAAGGTTACTCCATTTGAGCAAAATTGCCGCTCTTTAGTTAAAATCTACATTTAGCCATTAAACTGATGCAATAGCACAAATAAACACCTGAACTTTTCACATTAACAGAAAACTACCGTATTCATAAATTTGTCCAAATTCTACTTTCACATCACATTTGGCAATGCTCCTCCTCTGCTGCCACTGATTATAACGTCATCACCGTCAAATTCACCATTTTCTTGCTCAATGTTTGTGCCCTCAACCTCGTTAGTAATTGTCCCCACATCTTTTACAACCTCCATTATCAGATCCACCTAATCCAAGCCAAATCCAATTTTGTCCCAAGCATCCATGCTAACTGCTGCATTTGTGCTGAATTTGCCGATATTAAGTGTTGTTTGGTCATATCTTATGGCATTAGTGAAGGAGGTGAGAAATTGTAAACGAAGGGCTTAAGTGTCTAGGTTAACCGTTTTAAGGGACAAGTAAGTGTAGATTTCAGCCAGTAGAATATACAATATTTTGATGGAATATGTTATCCGTTAGTTACCTTGGCTGTTGATTCACTAATTTCCATTAGATTAGTGGCAATATTACATAAGTGGTCTGTTTTGTATGGAAAATTTAGGCTAATGAAATGCAAGTGGGCCATATCAGTGCTTTGGAAATTTTTAGGTTGCACATTTGCTATTTTTTCCAAGTTATTAAAATAGAGTAAGTTTAATATACACCCTACCTGTTTATGTTTATATGTATTTGTATTCTACTACTACCCTTTATAGTATACAACAAGTATCAAGACATCAAGTCTCATGTCCTCCCAACATAGGAGACATTTATAAATCGGATATCATGCATAAACTTGATATACAAAGGAAATGGGGGATTTGTATGCGTACAAATAAGATCATAGGAATGTTATCGATATATTCAATAGTATATACAAGTTCAACCTTTCATTAAAAAAAAATATGTATGAACACATCAAATCCTTACTTTCTGCCAAAAGTTGATATATGTACAAATCAAATAATAGATATGTGTTAAATTAGATGTATAAAGTAATTGATGAATACGTACATAACATGCTAGATATTTGTACGAGTGAGATCAGGAATATATTACAGTCTTACAGATATATTCAATTGTATACATAACTTCAATCATTCTAATATTTTCATCAAGTCAGAATATATCAACCATAAAATTAAAGCATGTTATATATATTTGTAGAGTCTATAAAAGAATTGCCCTTTGGTTATCCTACTGGACAAGAAAATATCAACAAAAAAATAAATAGTGAAAGTGCATTAGCTACATACATTGGGGATAACAATTGATTGAGTTGGGTTAGGTTTGGGTCATGCTGTTCAGGTTTGAATTTAATCGGGATACCAAGAATCTAAGTCCAGGGTCGGGTTTATATTGGGTTATTGTGTTCAGGTTAAGTAGATTTTGGATCTGAGTTTGGTTTGTTCAGGTTTATTTTGATTTGGATTCAATATATGTAAGGTCCATTTTAGTCTTTGATAATTTTAGGTCAGGGTATTGAAATTTTGTGGTAGATTTGGGTTGATCATCGGGTTTACTTGGATCACTAATGCATAAGCCAAAATAACTTAATCAATTTATTTTTTTTACTCTTCAGTTTTTGTTAAAATGTAAATGAAGAATTTGAATTTTTTTTTGCTATTTCATTTAGGTTAATTTTGTTTTTTTAGAAACCCAAACAAATAATTATAGATCTACATTTAAATCAACCATTGAAACTGAATGCCAGTATTTGATCCTTATGATATGGGGAATCGTGGTAACTCACTTTAAATGGGATAAACATTAATCATAAGACTTGTACTTAAGTTCGTACTCTCTTAGTCTCAAATTTTGTGCATAATTTACTTTTTAGCAATTAATATATGATTTTTTATTTTTAATATTTTAGTATATAAATAAAAAAATTATGTATGAATGATAAATCAAGATCTATAATTTCTAAATATATATTTTTTTAATTTTTTTCTAGCAAATAATAATATAAATAAATTTAAATCAAACTGTTAAAAAAAAATCAAATGTAACAAAGAAAATGAGACGGGGGAGTAATAATTTTCGTCAATTGGTTGTGACCCACTGTAATTTATGTCTCATATTTACTCATGTATTGTTTTCAACTTGGGATAACCAAGCCTAGGTCTCTCATTTGCTTGCCTTAGCTTTACCAACTCCAGATACATGGCAACAGAAGGATGGATCTCGATCGCGCTGTCAAACTGTGCCTTGGTTGCTCCACATTCTAGAGCAACAGCAATGCCTTGTATAATTTCAAGAGCATCTAGACCACACATAGTAGGCCCAAGAACTTCATCAATCTGTTTGGTTTTGGCATCAACAATTAGTCTCAATATTGATTTTTCTTGCCGCCTAGATACAATATTCTTCTATTAGAGATAATTAGATAATTATTCACTTGTAGTTATCACATGTAATTAACTTAGATCTTATCTTTACATTGTATATATCTCTGTAATATAGCTATATATATAGTAGACTAATTGTCATGTAAAGTTACCTTCGATCACTTCTCATCCATTTTAGCCTCAAAATGGTATTAGAGCTTTAAGTTCTTCCAGCTGCAAACCAAATCCCTTTAGTTCGCATTCTCTTCAAACATCTTTGAGTATTAACATCTCGCATTCTCAGCTCTAATCATGATGATGGAAGATGACATTTCTGTGATGAACTCTGGATCAACATCACAACCCCTTTCAAATTGAAGATCCATCAAGTCCAAACCACCATTCTGATGGCCCTAAAAGTGTCCTTGTTTCCTAGTTATTTACTGGAGACAATTATGCTTCCTAGAGTAAAGCAATGATGATAGGCTTGTCTGTCAAGAACAAGTCAGGCTTCATTGACGATACGATTACAAAACCTTAAGGTATTGATCCTAAACAACTAATGCATGGACTAGAAACAATAATATTATTATTTCCTAGATTCTTAATTCCGTATCCAAAGCGATCTCTGCTAGCATTATTTTCACTGAGACTGCTCATGAAATTTGGGTTGATCTTATAGATCAATTTCAACAAAAGAATAGCCCGAGAATCTTTCAACCTCGCAAAGAACTAATGAATCTTACTCAGGGTCAGGACTCTATCAGCTGCTATTTCACAAAAATCAAATCCATCTAGGAAGAGTTGGCGCTTTACGCCCTACATGCTCATGCATCAAATTCTCATGCAGAGCTGTTAAAGAGCTAAGTGATCACTATCAAATGAAATATATAATGTCTTTTCTCATGGGATTAAAATGATTCTTTTTCCCAAGTCAGGGGCCAGATCTTGTTGATGGATCCTCTTCCCCCATCAATAGGGTGTTTTCGTTGATCTCCCAAGAATAGCATCAAAGGAAAATTGGTGTCCAAGTAAGCAGCGATACTGATGCCGTAAACTCAACTATGGCATTTGCTTCCAAAAAAAATGGTGGGGCTAAGAAACCTAAGAAACTTATTGATGGAGCTGGCCACAAAGGAAAAACGAAAGATGGACCTTATTGTACATACTGCAAATTTTATGGCCACACAATAGAAAAATGCTTCAAGTTGCATGGAAATCCTCTGGCTTACAAACCAAAATACCGTGACAATATGCCTCAAGTGCAAAACACTAATTCTGTTAACCAAGTGTCAACATCTGATCCGAACACAGTTTCAAGAGCGCCCCACAATCCCTTCTAGGATCTTAATCCTGCTTATTTCCAGCAACACATGAGCATGCTATCGGCAAAACTTAGGTTCCTATCAGAATATCAACAATGACCAAAGCAATAATGCAGGTAACTGTTTTTCCATTATACTTAATATCATTTTTCCTTCATCCCAGTACTGGATTGTTGATTCTGAAGCAACGTGACATATTTATTCTTTTTCATATGCTTTTGTGCCCATGAAACAGATAGCAAATTCCATAATTACCTTGCCAAATCATATAAGAATTTCAGTATCCTTTGCTGGTGACGTTCAGCTTGGCCTTTCCTTGGTACTTAAAGATGTGTTATTTGTGCCTGAGTTCAAGTTCAATCTATTGTCTGTTAATGCTCTCACTTCTGGAGCAATACTTACCGTCAATTTTCTTTCTGATCATTTTGTCATTCAAGAGCTTAATAGCCAGAAAATGATTAGTAAGGGTAGGATGATTGAAGATCTCTACAGTCTTCATGTTGACGATTTGGAGTCTCCATCATCGCCAGTTTTTATTAATGTTGTGGCTACTCATATGTGGCGTGCTCGATTAGGCCACCTCTTTTCAAGAGACTTAGTAGTTTGTAGTCTCATTTGTATTGTGATATTTCACAACTCAATAAGGAACCACATTGTTATATTTTCCCTAGCAAAACAAAGGAGACTCTCATTTGAATCACATAATCACCTGTCTCGATCTCCTTTTGATTTAATTCATTGTGATATATGGGGGTCATATCATATTCCTTCTTACAATGGTTTCAGATAGTTCTTAACTTTAGTAGACAATTGTTCCCGCTTCATGTGACCATATCTACTAAAAAACAAGTCAGATGCACTTTCCATCATGCCCAAATTCTTCAAAATGGTGGAAACTCAATTCAATACCAGGATCAAAAAGTTTCATTTTGATAATGCTCCGGAGTTGGCATTTGATGACTTGTTCCACTCACTGGGGGTACTGCATCAATTCTCTTGTGTTGAAAGACTGCAACAAAACTCTGTCGTCAGAAGAAAACACCAACATCTACTACATGTTGCTTGGGCCCTATACTTTCAGTCTCGGGTTCATAACCAGTTCTGGTTTGAGTGTGTGCTCACTGCTACATACCTGATCAATCGAACTCCATCCCAAATCTTGCGAAACAAGACTCCCTATGAAGTTTTACACGGGACAACTGTTGATTACTCACATTTCAAAGTGTTCAGATGCCTAGCCTTTGTTTTTACCCTCACGCCAAAAAGGAGTAAATTTGATCCACATTCTAGACTTTGTGTCTTTCTTAGGTATCTACTAGGATTTAAGGGATATCATCATTATGATATTGCCATAAAACAAATATTTGTTTCTCAAAATGTTGTGTTTCATGAGGAATTTTTCTCATTCTACACCATTACACCTTCGAACAACTTGCTAGATCCTTTTCCGGATCTTGTTTTACCTGTCTCACAAGACATACCTCACTCTATGCACCATGATGCTGCATCATCTTCCATCCAACATGGCTCACTTGCCCCCGCTGAAATCACTTCAGCTTTACCTGATGCCATTCCTGGCTTAAATGCAAACATTGCTCATCCCTCAACTCTCAGACGTTCTTCATGGGTTCATAAGCCCCTATCCTATCTTCAGGATTTCCATTGCAACCTCAGTTCCCACCAGCCCACTTCCTCCATGCCATATCCCCTTCATCAAGTTTTATCCCATCAATCTCTATCCATCCCATATAAGAATTTCATCACACAAGGTTCTTCTTATATAGAACCTCAGTTTTATCATCAAGTAGTCAAATATCCAGAATGGCGAGAGACCATGCATCATGAATTACAAGCCATGAAATCTAATCATACATGGTCTGTAACATCCTTACTTCCAGGTAAATATTCCATTGGCTGCAGATGGATTTATAAAATCAAATACAGTTCAGATGGTTCTATATAAAGGCACAAGGCAAGATTGGTCGCTAAGGGATACACATAACAAGAGGGTATTGATTTCTTCGACATATATTTGCTTGTTGCCAAACTTATTATTGTTAAAGTCTTTCTTACAATTGCTGTTCACCAACAGTGGCATCTCTCACAACTTGATGTGAACAATGCCTTCGTTAATAGTGATCTTTTTGAATAAGTTTATATGGATCTTTCTCTTGGGTATCATTTGACCACATCTGCTCGTCTGGGAGAGAAACAAGTCTATCGACTTCACAAGTTGATATATGGCCTTAAACAAGCGTCGCGGTAATGGTATGCTAAATTTTCTCAGTCTCTCATTCATTTTGGATTCACTCAGTCCAAGTGTGCTACTCTCTTTTCACTAAAGGCACAGGTTCTTCCTTTGTTGCACTCCTGGTGTACATTGATGATATTATCATCACAGGCCTTAATATGGACATTATTAAAACTCTCAAGACTTTTCTTCACTCTCAGTTCAAGCTTAAGGATTTCAGAACCTTGAGATATTTTCTTGGTGTTGAGCTAGCTCGCTCAGCTAAAGACATCTTTCTGTCTCAGAGAAAATACACATTACAACTCCTCGAGGACACAGGTTATCTTACCTATAAGCCCGCCACAATCCCTATGCATCCTACGGTTCACCTTAATGCATCTTATGGCGACCTTCTCACAGACCCTTCTGAGTTTCGACACTTGGTAGAACGTCTTCTTCATCTCGCTCTATCTTAGCCTGACATCACTTTTGCTGTCCACAAATTAATTTAGTTTGTAAGCCAGCTTTGTATCCCACATCTCTAAGCTGCACATCATTTGCTCCGATATCTCAAGAGTCATCTGGGGCAAGGCCTTTTCTTCCCTTCCAGTTTGAGTTCAGTTCAAGCTTCTTCCAATGTCACTGCCCCATTACAACTTAAAGCCTTTTCAGACTCAGATTGGGGAGCATGTCCTGATACGAGGAAATCAGTGACAGGATTTTATATATTTCTTGGTGATTTATTGGTTTCTTGGAAGGCTAAACGATAGACTACCATTTCTCGGTCTTTTGCTGAAGTAGAATATAGAGCATTGGCTGCCATCGCCAGCGAACTTGTTTGGCTTCAACAGCTTCTTAATGATTTTCAAATTCAAGTGTCTTCGCCTACTCTCTTATTTTGTGATAACAAAGCTGCCATTCATATTGCTTTGAATCCTACATTCCATGAGGGGACTAAACAGATAGAGATCTACTGTCATTTTGTTCGAGACAAGGTTACTCAAGGTGTCATCAAATTGCTACCAATATGGTCATAACACCAATTGGTTGATGCATTTACCAAGCCTTTACTTCCTTCTCTTTTATTTCCTCTCTTGTCTAAGATGTCCCTTAAAGACATCCATAGTCCTTCTTGAAGGTAAGTATTAAAGATAATTAGATAATTATTCACTTGTAGTTACCACATATAATTAGGTTAGATCTTATCTTTACGTTGTATATATCTCTGTAATATAGCTATATATATAGCAGACTAATTGTCATGTAAAGTTAAGTCGATCAATATATTCCTTTGATCAATTCTCATCCATTTTAGCTTCAATATCTTCATTGGGTTAAAAGTTGAAGTGAAAACTAAAATATAACCATTTGCAAAACAGGTGCCCTACGTCAAGGCAATAGGGGTAAGATTAGTTCGATTTGTAACATCTCTAATAGCCCAGATGTTTGGTATGTTGGTTCGTGAGTACTTATCTACTTTCATTGCTCCTGCCTGATCAACTTTAACACCTACTGCTTCCAAATTCAATCTTGTTGAATTGGGGACCCTGCCCGTAGCAAAACATATGTACAACATCTGCCATCAACTCTTGGCCATGATCAGCAGTTACTTTTATACCATTCTCTGTTTTAATCAACTTTTTCAAATTTGTCCTTGGATGCAAATTAATGCCTCACCCTTCAAAACTTCTTTGGCGACCACAACCCTCATCTCCTCATCAAAACCTTTCAATAGAAGTTCCTTTCTGTAAAAAAGATCTATAATAGCACATATCCTTTGCCATATTGAAGCAAATTCGATAGCAATATACCTTCCTCCAAGAATAACAGCACGCTTAGGTAACTTCTCCAAACTCAATGCTTCATCAGAGGTTATACCCAAGCCCTGCCTAGAAATAAAGGGATGCTAGGCCCGGCTACCGGTTACGATCAGTATGTGCTTTGCTAAGTAGGACAACTTAGTACCTAGGCCCTCAACTTCATTTGGACCAACAATCCTTTCGTCTACTTCAAATAATTTAACCCCAGTATTTAATAATAGTTGCTTGTAAATTCCATTCAACCGGAGTATTGCATCTGTTTTTTTTTTTTCTGTAGAAGCTTCTTCTAGTTAAAGTCAACTTTTTCACCCACTTCTCCTCCACAAGCCCTTGCATCCTCAATTTTACTTCGAAAAGTTGCTTTATACACCAAAACCTTTTTTGGTACACAACCACGAATAACACACGTCCCACCAACTCCACCAATTATTTCTAAGCTGGTTGGATGAAAAGGAAGTTCTCATATTACATCTTTATTCACTCCATAGTGGGTAGAGAACCTAGAAGCTCGAACATCTCCTTTCCTAGCGTCGATGACAAACAAGTCAAAGTCATATTGAACCTCTCCCTTGTTAGACTGGCTCAGTTCCCCATCAATGTGCATCTTCATCGCCATGATCACAGAAAATCACTAAAGCTACTCGAAGCTAGAAAATGAAGCAGAAACGATGATGGGGGTAGGGTTTGGAATAGAAAATGAAAACTACGATGGAGAAAGAGCCACGATAGTGCAACTGTGGGTTGGTGTTGTGAATTTGACTGGTCAATGAGGTCAATGAGTGGACTGGACTCCTGGTTTATTTTTCTTTTTCTTAGTATGTTTAATTAAAAAATTCATATCAATTTTCCTCGTACATATTTAGGTTATTTAGCATTATTAGTGAAATTATAAAATTGAGCTAATTCCTATTGGAAAAGTTTCCAAATTTGGGAGTACTAAAAATTATTATAATCCCTAAACCATTAAATCTCAAATTAAAGAACCATAAACAAACCAAAACAAGTTATGTTTTAATTTATTCTTCATAGAAAATAATATTTTTAAAGTATTTTTCAAGTTTCTTAAATTGTATGGTCATAATAAATGTACAATTTAGATAATAACCAATATAATAAAAATTATAACTTTTTAAATCTTTGCCGAAAATATATTTTTTGTTGATTTAGTAAAATTCGGGTCTTATTAGGTTTAGTCATCGGGTCATTTCAAGTTCAAGTCAAGTCGGACTCAGGTTTTGTAACGGCTCTATTAATTATATCTTGTATTACTGAAGTAGCTTTAGTTATTTTAGTAATTTATGTACTTTGAACATTTATTGTAATTAATGTCTTGGTTTAATGAAGTATAGTAGCTTAAAGAGGACAAAAATTGGTCATTTAAGCAAATCGGGCAAAGAGGGGTATTTTGATCATTTTCATATTGTGACCTATTTTTATTGCACAATTGGACAAAGTATGGAAAAATATTGCATATGAGGAGTCACAGTTTCTCATGATTGCCGCTCTATCCTCGTGACATTGTAACTTGATTATGTTGCCCTTAGGTAGTTTAAAATGGAACATAAATTTTTTTTTTATGATTTAGTTGCATGATTCAGAAAGATTGGGGACTAAATTGTGTAACAAGTCAATGGTGGAATTGGTCCTAAAATTTTAGCTTTGTTGCACCGAAGGACTAAGAGTCAAAAATTGTGCACTTGACCCTTAACATGCGCAAGGCACATGCTAGCTTAATATTTAAGCTGATTATTGGCCAACACATTACAAAACTTCACCCTCAACACCAGCCAAGCCTAAATCCTCTCCTCCTTCGAACCATAATGGTTAAGGTCAAGCAAGCTTAATCCAACCAAATTCAAGAACAATTAAGCAAGATTTTGAAGAAACATCAATTATAGAGCAATCTTGAGCTTGTTTTTTAAGTCACTTGTTCAAGTATGTTTTAAATTTGATTCCTTTGTTTTTTTTACACGTTATTTCAGTATAAAAGTTAATGGACATGAAGATTTAAATGGCTTCCTTGATACTTGTTAGAAGGAAATAATCAAGAAAAGCTGAAAAATTAAGCTTAAGTAAAGAACCACCTAAGCAAGGTTTGGTTCAAGAGTGAAGGTTGGTTTGGTTCCTTTTTTTCTCCTTATTGGTTCTGGTTTTTCTGGGTCTATTTGAATTGTTTATGTGTATTTAAATTAGATCTTGCTACGTTTAAGTAGAAAAGAAGGCTAAAACCAAGTTGAACCTTGTTATTGAAGGAATGGTTGGAAAACTGAAGTTTTGTGTGTGTGCTGATGTAGTTCGTCCATGTTAGTTTTCTTGGTTATTGAGTTGGAAAGGAGCTGAGTTTCCTCTTATTAAAGTGGTACTTACTTGTTTGTAAGAGAAACAATCAGTAGGAACCAAGGTGGATTAAAGTTTAGGGAAACAAATACTAGTAACCAAATGTGTAGTTGTGCATTTGTGTGTGTTCGATTGTTACAGTTTTTCTGGAATTAATAAGGGCTGGTGGTGTTTATTTAGTACTGGTTCTTTCTTATTAGAGGCAAGAAGAAATGGTTGAGAGCAAATCTAATTTGGTTGCACAAGAGACGACTTGAACCCAAGCAACCTAGCAACTAAGGTTCATGTGCATGAGTGCATTTAAAACACCAAGTAAATCCATGTTTTTCTACCAAGCTTAAGATTCCTATTTAAACTAGTTCAAGATATGAAAAATACTTGGTTTTGATTACAAATGATTAATTTAGGTTTAAAAATTAAGCTACTATAAAGAGCATGAAGTGGGGTATAAGACCGAGACTTACAAGGACATAAATACTAGCTACCTTGAGTACCAAAGTGGTATAAGCTACTTAGTTGAACTTGAGATTATGTATTATGTTAGAAATGAACTCATTATACCTAAAATAAGCTAAGGTACAGATTTGGGTCAGTTGCTTTAAATGCAATAAATGACAAGTTACAAGTGAAGGTTTAGTAACTATTGATAACCTATGAAAATCCAAAGACTTGACACATTAATATGGAAACCTTAGTACACCCGAGTTGAATTATTTAGAACTCAATAAAGTGAGGTAAACCATAGTTACTCCAATACAATAAGAAAGTGAAAGTTTTATTGGTAAGCATTAGCTTACTACTAACAAGGCTCAGTCCTATAGTGAGAATTAGCTTTAAGGTGTTCCATTGATGCCAAGCTATGGCCATATGCTTAGACCCTTGACAGTATAAGCTTACAGTAGTATTACATCATATATATGTATATGTGTGTAGGTCATTAGTTGTTTTTTTTTCTTGCAGGTACAATCCCTTATTTAGAATCTTGCACTCTCATCCCTTTAGGGGGAGTTTGGTTCTATTTAACAGCATTAACAAGGCCTTATTATTCATTGCGCAAATTCAGATCAAAGACTAGTCAAAATAGGCAAATTAATTTCTTATGTATTTAGTGCATGGTTTGGGCAAATTTATAGTTCTCTGCCATTAGGGAAAGAGGCCTAAGGTGATCTGAGGATGAAATTCGTATGGCAATACAATGCTGTACATGGATCAAGCAGTGGTGTCAAGATTGGTTCAAGTAGACATCTAGGGGAAAGGAGTAGCAATCAGGAGTTAAAAATGGCCAATAATTGGGTTCAAACCAAATAGCATAACCAATTGAAAAACAATGGATCTGAGGCCAAACAAAAACCCAGGCAAACGCAGAAACGACTGCCAAGCCAAAAGCCTTAGGGAAGAGAAAGGCTATTGATGAAAAAGCCAAAAGCAAAAGCAATGAAGGTAGCAAAGATGACAACGAAAAGCTCTCTTAGGAAGAAGTTGGTGCTCTCCTGGGATAGGGTCCCATAATTCTCTTCAGAAAAAAAAAGTGACAGATTCTAGCCAAATGAGCATCCTTGCCTCGCGTCTTCACCAACTATGGCCAGTGGCAAAGAACCGTAAATAAGACCAAACAAGGCACCAAATATATAACAAACTAATCTGCCCATTTTGACTAGCCTTTGACCCGCATTTGAACAGTGAATAATGAAACCTTATTAATATCATTAAGTTTATCTGAACTCCCCTAGTTTTATTTTTTGTGCAAATATAAAGACTGTTGAACCTAGTGTCCTCTAGTTGGTTGCTAAGCTAGTATTGTACATAGTGTACTAGTATTATATTTGAATATGATGATTCTAGTTTTATCCTGGTCATATAAGATTCTTGGTACTAATTATAGTGTTATGTCTTGACAAATCAGGACTTGAGGAGGCACCGTAGGGATTCCTAGCTTAAGCACACTTGCGGCAATTTATGCCCAAGTGTGGGCTTTGAGTAGTGAACTTAGTGTATGCTAATTTTTTAGTACTTTATGTACTAGATGCCTCTAGTAGTGATGTGTATCAGTTTAACTGGATATAAAATTTTCTTTTGGATGCACATAAGGCAAATCACATACATACAGTTGTTACTTATAGTTTAAGTAATTAACATTTTTTAGCTTTGGCTTGTTTATGTGAAATAAAATGAAATACTGACAAGTTTTTATATGTTTTAATTTCTGTTTAAGTTACTTATAGCCGAAGCTACTCATGCATTTTATGTCATGCTAGGCTAAATAACTAGTACGATGGAAAGTTTTAAGATGCTCATAAATGACAACTAGCCAATTGCCAGCCATAATGGATTAAATTCCTAAGTGGCTTGTAAATCAAGCTAATCTCCTTGGGAGTACCCCATTTAGGAGGTAGGTTCTCTGACAAGTTTGGGTCATTTGAGTTTGGGTTTTTAGGATTTCACTTCAATTTGGGGTCTGGTTAGATACAATCGAGTTTGGGTTATTGACTTTTTTGGTCAAATTGAGTCAAGTTGTACGTAGGTTTGGATAGATCAAGCTAGGCCATTGAATCGCGTCAAATTTTGCCATCCTTACCCACATAACCAAATATCTATACAAGTATGCCAATGATATGTATAAATCTAACATATAAAGAAAGTAGGACATACGTACAAAATGTATGACACATATGAACAAAATGTATGAGATATACACAAAAGAACATTAGGTGCACATATAATATTTACTAGTTTAAATTTGTACACATATGTGAACCTGAAAGAATATTAGGGATTTATTTAAAAAAAAAAAGATAAGGGACAAACACAAGGTTTGACTTTTGTTGAAATGTTTGTAGGAATTGAACACCTGCTGTCTCTGCCACCCTCCAAATGTCACCACCACCTCCAGCCGTTGCTCCATGACCACCAACCATCCTAGCTTGCCTAGATTGTCCTACCTCGACATGTTTTGAGTTTCTAAGCATTACTGTCATTCGTGCGCTCCATCTTCTCCATCTTATATCTGCCGGCATCTTCATTCATTTGGTGGTTGCTATTGCCATCCTGTCATGACCAACTCCGTCCATCACTACCGTCATGAATTGAAGGGAGGAGCTGAGGCTGTCTTTCACAGTCGTCGCACATAGGAGGAAGGGATTAGGGATATTTGAGGTATTTTTATTTTTAGAATGGTATAATTGATATTTTACCTTGTGGGGGCACACATTTTTATTAAAATACTTTTCTTTCTTTTGTCCATTTTTATCCCTTTTGAAGCGTAAAGACCGCGTTGAAGCCGTGTGTACGAATCTTAGTAGGGCCACCAACGTCTGACAATTCTTTTAATTTTTATCCGAAATAATTAAAATACCTTTCATTTTATATAATATATATACATATATTATACTCCCACCGTCTCACATTCTTTGAAACAGTTGACTTTTGGTCATAGTTTGACTTGAATTTATTTATATTATTGGTTGTTAGAAAAAAATTTTAAAAAATATATTTAGAAACTAAAGGTCTTTATTTATCATTTATATAGAAATTATGTTTTATTTATATACTAAAAACTAAAAATAAAAAATCATAGATTAATTAGTAAAAAGTGAGTGTTTCAAAGAATATGGGACGGAGGGAGTATATATTAATTTCTTCTGATGCTATATTCTCTAATAAAGAAGAAATTAAATTCCAAACTTCGGTTTATCAGAATATTTTTATTCCTAGAAAAATAAAAAAATTAATTTGATACTTATTTAAATTTATATAAATCATTCAAATAATTCTGACCCAAATAATTCAAGAAAGGCTAAAATCCCATATTGGCCCCCAAACTATAAATGTATGTCCATATTAACCCTAAACTAAAGTCGATTCTCAATTGTCTCTCGAACTTACAGAGGATGCTTGTGTAGCTGAGTTTAGCTTAGGATCCGAAATGTCAGATCATTCATATTACATGGGCCAATTTGTGATTTTTTAGCCGATTGTATTTATAGGTTCAAAATTATTCCCCAGGAATTAGTGAATTAGCAATATTTTAGAGAAAGAAAAAAAGAAGCAAAATCGGGAAAATCCAAAATTTCCTTTTCTCTTCCGGTTCTATATTTAAGAGCGGCCTCCCGCCCTACCCTAACAGATCCTGAAAAATCAGTCCCTTCAGAGCAATGGCGGAAACGAAATCCCAAAACACCTCCGAGAAAGCGTCAACCTATTTCCATGACACGGAAGAGCTCAAGAAGGTGTTCGATCAGTTCGACACCAACAAGGACGGCAAGATCTCCGTCTCGGAGCTCCGCGAGGTCATGAAGTCCATGGGCTCCTCCTACTCGGAGGACGAGCTCCGCCGCGTCATGGAGGACATCGACGCCGACCACGACGGCTTCATCGACCTCTCAGAGTTCGCCACCATCTGCAGATCTTCCTCCAATGCCACCACCGATCTGCGCGAGGCCTTTGATCTCTACGATCAGGACCGGAACGGCCTGATCTCGACGGCGGAGCTCCATAAGGTGCTGAATCGCTTGGGGATGACGTGCTCGTTGGAGGACTGCGAGAGGATGATCAAGTCGGTGGATTCGGATGGCGATGGGAGCGTCAATTTCGAGGAGTTTGAGAAGATGATGAGCAGTTCCCTCGGGAGCAATGGATCTGCGAAGTAGGTTAGTTTTTACTGAAATTTGGTGTAGTTCCTGACAGATTAGGGTTCTTACCTCTTCCTCTTTCTCGCAATTATAAATAATGTTGATCTGATCTTGATGGATGATTTTGGTGGTGAATTTGGAGAAAGGGCATAGAATTTGCAGTCGCCGAGAGGCTGGTTGGCATTGGCGATTTTAGTTGTATCCTTAACATTGGAGCTTGTCCTAATCACTCGTTCATGACATCTTAAACTACATAGTTGATGAGGAATTTTGTTTGCCTCCCATCTTTTTTTTCTTTTCCTTTTCTTCTAAATGGAAGAGGAATTGCCTGTGAAATTCCAGAATTCCTCTTAGTTCATCTTCTCTCTTGTACTAATAGTTCCGATTGCCAGAAAAACAGAGTAATAAACCGAAGGACCTAGAACCGATCAACCCATCTCGTTGTTCCTGATGATCAGATCCCCCAGAGCTTTAAGCTACTGATTTCTTTTCAGCCACCGCTTACCAGCCTTTCACCATCTAGGGTGCTAAGTTTGTACATGTCCCTATCAGACCATACCAAGGAACCGTTCTGGTGTCGATCAGTTGTTTGGACATGTCCTTATCAGACCATACAAAAGAAAATGTCCTTGGACCTCACTCAAACAGGAAGCAACACTTGCCTACCCAACTTGACTCTGACAAATTGGTTTCGAGCTTTCCATATGTTCCACATAACAACCTCTACCAACCAAATGCACCGATTAGATTTTGCAAATTGCAAATTTATATTTTTTGGCCTAAAGTTATTATTGCTCCTTGAACTTTGTCAACTTAAAATTTTTATCTCTAGATTTTGACTCAGTTTGATTTGCCCTTCAAACGTTACAAATTGGGACCGTTTACCCTCTTGGCCCAATTAAATGGAGAATATGTACTAAAATAAAAATAAAAGGAAAACTAAATGACTAACTATATATCATTTCTCTAATGGTTGATTTTTATGAGCAAACAATAAGTACAAAGACTTCAATTTCACATTTAAGATGATCCATCTTTCCTTTAGCTTCGCCTATAAATTTGTGTTAAGGCTTGTAATTGTTTGCTCACAAGAGTCAACTATTGGACAAATAATTTAGTTAGCCCTTCAATATTTTTTTTATTTTCACTTTAGTACACATTCTTCATTTGACTGAGCTAAGAGGGCAAAAGGTTCTAGTTTACAAAGTTTGAGAGGCCAGTCGAACTAAGTTGAATTTTAGGGGATAAAAGACCTGAGTTGGCAAAGTTCAGAGGGTAAAAGGAACTTTAGGCCATCTTTTTTCACACGAAATACAGCAATATACTACTATATTTTACAGTATTTCATATGTCGGTAACATTTTATGTATATTTTGTCCAAAAATTGTGGTATACAACAAATACCTTAAGATACATACTGAAATATTTCTTTTTTGGTGGACATGTGTAAGATATTTTTTTAGTTATTTTTTATCTAAATATCATACATAAATATATAAAATAGTTAAAATATAATTAATATACATATTTTAACATAAATATTTACATTTATCTTTTGGATGCTTTTTCTTTTACTTTTGCTTTCCTTTTTTTTTTTATTAGAAAATGTATAGTTATTATTAAAGTATTATTTCTTTTTTTTTTCTCTTTATATCAATAAATTAGTTTTTTTACTAGTATTATTTATTTTGCTCTATATATAACATTTTTTTATGTTTTTTTGTATAAAAAAAATATATTCTATCATATATATTTTATTTATATTTGACAAATTATGATGAGAAAAATTAGAATGTAAAAAAATTGTTTAATTTTTTTCATCTTAAAATAATATTCTAACATTTATTTTTTGACAAAAATGATAACAATATGTAGTACGGTATACCATACATTTTACCTTAAAAATATAAAATATGGTATACCTAGCGGTAACAGTATTTAACACTTCGAATGAAACATAGATGAGAGATGGGATGAACGAGGAACAGAGAAGAGGGGAAAAAGTGAGAGAATTCAGGAGATAAAAATTAGTTATTGAAAATAGTCTCTTTAGAACTTCAACTAGGTTTTTTAGCCAACAAGTTGTAGTGGAGAAAAAAATCCATAATCTTAGAAAATATAGCAATGAATTAAAAATAAAAATAAAGTTTGGGGCAGCCCGAAAACCAGACACATTATAGTGGCAAAATTTTGTTTAAAAAAATAAAAATAATATGGAAAGGTTTGGAGATTGAAATAACAAATAAATAATATTTGGTGTTTTAAATGAGAAAAATTAATAAATCAGGGGTTGGGATGAATTTAAAATAAAAGAAATTGTGAAACAACTCAAATGTGGAAAATAGTACCTTAAGAAAGTGATCATGTGGTCAAAAAGCAACCGATGCTTAAAAAAAATTGCCTTTTAGGAAAGGGGTTCCATGGAGAAAAAGGGACAGTAGGAAACATAAAAAATATATATATATAGAAAGTAAAATGACATTGTTTTATTCACTGTTTATTAAATATTGAATAATCTGTATGTCTTTAATATATAAGAGGAAAAGGGGGAAAAACACTGTTGAATAAGGTAAAAGGCTCAGACAGGTAAGAAGTATCAATGTTGACCGAAAACACAATTTTATTTTTTTTTTGTAATCAGGATCTATTACAATTTATTATAAGAGTACAAATGAAAGTGAACTTTTCTAAACCAAGGGGATAAAGGGGTTTACTACACGGAACGTGGAGGATCTTAGATGTAATAAAACCTTTTTGATGCACTATTCAGTGCAATAAAACATTCAGAAAACGGCACCGTTTTAAACTCGGCTAAAGGAGAGACAGAAACTAAACGGTGCCGTTTTATTGGAAGTAATTCAATGAATAGTGTTTCCCCGTTCACGTTTGGTGGTATTATATAATTAGATAACTATAAAAATATTATTAAAAAAAGAAATAAAAAATTACTGTGGTGGTGATTCTTTGTATGGAGGTAATAGTTTTAAACAAAGTAACATACAATTCTTTATTAAATTATATAAAAATATAGGATTTAGTGACTTTTATTTAAATAAAATTTACTATATAAATAGTACTCCCTCCGTTTCATATTAGTCGGCCCTTTTGTCTTTTTTGACTAAAGTTTGACTTAAATATATTTATATTAATATGAATTCAAAAAAATTCTAAAAAATGATATTTAAAAACTAGAATCTTTAAAGTTTCATTTTCATGTAAAAAGTTCATATTTTTGTGATAAATTTTATGAGAAATAAAATCATAGATTAATTGCTGTGAATAGTAAAGAGGACAGCTTTTATGAAACAGAAGGAGTAATAGACACTTTCATGACAATTTTATATATATGTAGTTTATAGATATATCTATCCCGCTCTCGCTTCCACCCTTCTGCATTGGTTCACCTAGTTCCGGACAACATCACCGATGACCAGGCCGGCTTAGGGCTATAACCCATAAGAATGTAGGCAATAACCCATAAGAATGTTGGCGATAACTCGTAAGTTATACAACGGAGAGCGGGCGCAAGAACAAGGATCTGATGAGTTCGAGCAAATCTAAAATGTTCTGAAAGCGTGCCTTGAGGAATTTATCCATTCTAAGATCGATTATAAGATAAAATTTTCGTTCTGTGTAATTATTATACTGAAATCCAACATATAAATGATGATTTGACAGGACGCTCGACTTATTGAACACTAATTAGTTGATCGTGCAACTCTGATAAATCCAACACTGAATTCTTTTGGTAAGGAATCGAAAAGAAAACAGATGAGGGGACGAACAAAAAGAAAATGGTTAATGAAGAGAAACAAGAGCTATTTTAATGGAGCAATCCATTTTAACCGAAGGATATATCACTTGCCAAAAATACAGATTTTGCTTTGAAATGTAGCATATTTATCATTAATTAGGAATCCGTATTTATCTATCATATTTCCCAAAAAATATGGATTTTGCCGTTGAAGATTCTCTCACGTCCAAAAGGTGATCGCTGACATTTATTAGGATTTTTTATTGACATCATAATTCCTTAATTTCAGTCATTTCTAATAACTACTCAAGTTCTTCGGATGATAGGTATGGTTGTAAAAGCCGGGCCGGACAGTCGAACCGTTAATGCTTCTGGTCCAGCTGCCGGCTTATATACACTTTGGTCAAAAGCTGGTCAAAACCGGGAAAAGCCGCTGGAACTGTCGAACGATAAACAACGGACGGCCTAAGATAGTTATTTACAAATTACAATAAAAAAACGGAGAAAGAAAAAAAAAAACCTTTCTAGTTGTCTATTCGAATTCAATAACGCCTGATGGCTAACGCCGATGCGTGAGAGAGGGAGAAATTAGTGAGAGGGAAAAAATTTGATTCTTAAAGGGAGAAGCCTGATACTCGCTAGCCTCCTTCCCCGTCCGTTGCCACTTGCCATTGCTCTGCTCATCGCTTGTCTTCGACACTGTCTGCTTTGTGCTTCCGCCGCTGCCCCTTCGGCCCTGCTAGTCACCGGCTGTTTCTGAACTTGGCTAGTCATCGAGCCTCGGCCTCCTACCTCCATACTTACTGCTCTTTGCTCACCTCACTGTCGCACACAGCCTCTGTTTCTCAATTTTAAGGCTAAGTATTTATAATCTGTTTCGTAACTTTTGTTTGCTTTTCTTCGTGATTTTGTTGTTACTTTTGCCTTTTTTTTTTTTGTTAATCTTTTGTACTCTGTTTGCTTTTGCTTATTCCTATCTTTCTCTTATTGCTGCCTTTGACTACTCTGACAGCAACAAGTCTTCTCTCTTGTTCTGTACGTTTTCTTTTGCTGTTTATATCTTTTTTGTTTGTTGTTGCAGCGTTTGACTATAATTTTGTGGCAACAAGTCTAATTTTTTTTTTTATGTTATTGACATTATTTTACTTTTTCTGAATAAGTTTAAAATTTTGTATTTCTTTAAATTTAGCTTGTGTTAAGTTAATTAATTTGGTGATACTTGAAGGTACATTTTGATAAATAAATGATCTTATGATAAATTATTGTGTACTATTATTATTATTATTATTATTATTATTATTATTATTATTTTAAAAAAATATATTTATACTAAAAAAAAAGTGTGTTGATAATTATTGAATTTCATGAACAGGTAAATAAAATAATACGGGACTACAGGTTTAGATTCGAGAGAATGGTAGCTGTTGGAATATTTTATATCTTTTGGTGATTGAACCGAACCACCTTTGACTTGGACGGTTCTATAGACTATACCCAATTCGGCTTTTACAACATTGATGATAGGGCAATTTGGTCAAGAAAGTCTGCCTAAAAAATCCAGCAGATGGGAGGTCAATGGAATAGTGGGAAAATTGAATCTCACATCTTTAACCATCTGATAACAATTACAAGCCTTAATTATTAGGCCAAGATTGCTTGTTGACTCTTGTGTGATATATATTGGGAAATTTTCAAAAACCCCCCTGAGGTTCAACCTAACCTACACTCACCCCCCTTTTTTTTAAAACCTACACTTATTGCCCTGAATTGTAAGTTCCTTCCGCCACACTCCGTTAAGCCCAAAAAAGGGGAAAAAGCCAGCTTTTGCATTGTCCTTCTCCATCTAGGAAACTTAACTCCCTGAACTTTTGCATCTAACAAAATAGCTACCATCCCCAACCTTACAGATTAAATTCTAATGTTTATACTTCCAAAGTTTAATTAGCATTAACTGGAACTATTTTTTGGATGAAAAAAGGGTTTCACAAGCAAACTAAGAGACTCCCCACATAGAACTTTTGGTGCTTGCACATTGATATGTATATTGATATTGGACTATATCATATCCTACAACATGTTGAACCGGTGAATGAAGAAATGGAAGAGGAATAGCTAGGTCGCGATCTGGGTCAATTTGATTCTAAAAAAATTGGTGAATTCGAGGGCAGCCAGAGGCCTGAACCTGTTTGGACGGTGAAGGGCAGATTCTTTGATGGGGTTATCGGATACCTACGGCGACAGAAGGCGGCGATTGAGTTCAATGAAGTGGCGGTCTTCGATTTGGGGACAAATGGTGATGGCCGGCCAGAAACGGTGACAATCGGGATGTTGCCGGAGCCCGGACGAGGCAGAAATCTAGAGCTCAAACGGTCACCCTCCTCAGAACTCCCGTCACACTTCTCTGGTGATAGTTCTCCCCATCAGCAGTAATGAGGCGGGCCGGAGAAACAGATCAACAGCCGCACCAGAAGAGAAGAGAATCGGTGAGAAGAGTGACGCACACCGTAGAGACCACTAAGACTGGTTGCGATAGAAAAAAAAAGGCGAAGACCCAATTATCAAGCATCGATGCTCGCGGCAACTTTGAGAGAGGAAGCGAGAGTCAAAGTCTGAAGGGCTAGCATTGGTGCAGCGGTGATCGAGGGAAGTCGAGAGGGACAACCAGAAGATTGCAAATATTTAGAAATGGTGGCTGTAGCGCGTCCGTCAAATTTTTCAGAAATATATTTAGGAAAAATGTTTTTTATGGGTAAACTATGGGGTTGGTCTTTTGGTTTTTGTTACTTGGTGCGTCTGGCCAGGAAGTTCAGTAACAGTTCAGTTTCAGCCCTCCATTCGTACAAGCCAAACGACGTCAGTGTAGAGGAAACACAATGATTGTGTGTCTAGGTGTCATTTGAGGAAATGTATGATGACCAGTGTAGCTTGTAAAGGTAAAGTAGGGTGATACTGCTAACTTCATGTTTCCATTATTTTTCTATTTCAATAATGACATCTGTCAACTTTGTATATGTTGTAAAATAACATGATTTCTCTACCTTATTGTTTTTGGCATTTTTTTATTGAAAACTGACATGTGTCCATTTTGTGTGTGTTTTTGGGTTAACGTGTCTATTTAGGAAGATGGCATGGGATACGTGGACAGATGGGGAAGAATTGCATGTGATAAGAGTATGGTTTCATCCAACAGCTGACAGTGATGCACGATAATAAGTGCTTGATTCCCTTGCTTCGTGTATATAGGTGTTGCTAGTGGAAGCAGAAAGGTAGCTCTTCCTGATATTTGCTCATTTGATCATCTATGCTTCCAATACTATGTAGTATCCACAATGTCTGTCTCCATACTTTGTTCCTGGCCTATTTTGTCTCTAGATTTTGTTCTCGGCCTTTTGTTTGTACCCAGTGTATTTCTAGCATTCAATTGTAGAATTTATGTATTCAGTATGTGCTGTTTGTGCCTACTATTTTATTGCCTCGGTTCGTATATATAGGTGCCATTGGTTACCAGTGAAAGTCAAGTGATAGTTTTCATAATCTGTTGCGGCTGACAACAGTTGGATTTTTTTTTATCAGTGTGAGCCAAAGAAGGTGATTGCTAAGCAATTTAGGTCCTTTTTGGATGTTTATCTGAATAGTTGTTGTTTTTTCTTCTACATTGTTTTCTATAACAAATTCTTTCTTCCCGTAGTGTGTTGGCCGGACTAGCAGTTCAGACAGGGTTCGTTATTTTGTCTTCCCCTTCTTGGTTGTCTCTCTTTTAGCTTTCAATTTTGTAATAATTATGTTATTTTTTATTTGCAGCTATTTGTTTGTCTAAAATGGAGCTGCTTTGCTTATCACCAATAACTATTTTAGCTGAATTATGTTCCAAGTTGTCATTATCTATACCTTTATACGTAATAGAAGTTCCAGTCGACGGATTTTTTCCACATCTATCTGTGTTCTCATGCCTTCTTCCCAACAAATTGCATTGCCCATTATTGTATATGGATAATCAAAAATTGATGTTGGTCATGGCTCAGAAAATGATATCAGAATAAAAGTGTTGAAGACGAGTAATCTGAACACCCATAAAGCGTGTCATTGTTTTCTATTGGAATGGAAATTTTTGTTTGAATTTTCAAATTATTATGTTGATTTTGAAACTTCTTTTTTTGAGCAAAAACCAAGTTGTTTTCAGTTTGCTGTACATATATATTACTCCCTCCGTTCCATAAATTTTGATATATTTGACTTTTTGTTGTATTTTGACTCAATTTTATTCATATTATTGTTTGTTAAAAAAAATTAAAAAATATATATTTAGAAACTACATATCTTGAATTATCATTCATATACAAAGATTTTATATTTATATATTAAAATGTTGAAAATAAAAAATCATAGATTAATTGCAAAAAATAAATGGAGCAAAACTTTTGGGACGGAAGGAGTACCATTTAATGAAAATTGGTATTAGAATTTTGGTAAATGTTGGATGCAAGGCTCACAGTTACACAGTTGTACAGAGGTCTACAAAAAAGAAGGAAAAGAAAAGGTTCTGAATTTCAAATTTGAATTTGGAAGCTGTCAAATTCTTTCTGTTGGTGCCTCTCTAAGAATGTGATTAGAACTGAAAGAAATGCTTTTGAAACTGTAAGGCATATCAAACATTGGTTCTTGGGAAGTAAGGAAAAAGGCTACAAACTCCATGAATTGCTAAGGCAAGAATGAAGAAAGGCTGCACCTTTTTACATCCCCAAACATGCAAATGCACCATATCGTGTACTCTCTAGTGTCATGGAAGCGCCAAAGATTGTGAAACTTGGATTGCTAATACATCATGCCTTAGAAAGGTAGAATAGAATATCGGCACCATGAATCCGAACAAGCCTTCAACAGTTAACCTACTTTCAGACTGCTACTGCGTCCTCTGCTGCTTGTTCTACGCCTTGCACAAAACAGCACATGTCATCTAAGAGAGATAAATGGGGGATGCTGGATTCCTTGAAACAGATATATCGAAACAAAAGGAACAAATCAATCCTCGTGGTTCTTTCGAGCACGCAACAAACAAAAGTAACAGTTTGTCCTACTATTTTAGCAGATTGAAACCAAAGTTAAGAACCGGATATACTTTATACTAGGTTCGTTTGAGCACCCAACAAACACGCAATAATGGCAGTATGCCTACATGTACAAAAGCTCTTTCCAATTTTAACTTGTAATGAACAAGATGAGGTCACCAATTAAACAAAGAACGTTTACATGCAAGCTTAGTTGTCTGCTAATACCAAACTCACATCAATAAAATGAATACTAGAGCTGTTTTCTGTTATCCTTCTTCACTATTTTTCAAGTCATAGTTCTCAAGCAATCTCCAACTTTCTTTACTTTTCAAGTCATAGTTCATAGTACTATAGAACAAGAATAAAATGATCGTTGAAAGTCTCACCAGTTTTGACCATCTTGCGCAAGATTACGGCTGTAGAAAGGGAATTCGAATAGAAATAGTTTTTTGAACCACGAGGGCAAGCTACCATACAATGCAGGAGGCAGCAGAATAAGAGGGCTGTTGCAATACATGTGTTAAAGAAAACACAGTGAAAAAGAAAATATACATCAGTTTCAGTGAATTCCACCAGCAGGAGAGAATTGAAAATACAACCTAGCAAAAAGGAGATCAAAACGAACCTAGTTGTTTCTTTGTACATTCTATACGCAGCCTGATTACCAAACTTCTTATCAGCAGATTCCTGTCCATTGATTGAATAAAATCATGATTAAATCGCTAGATTCTCATGGATTATGGTTCATGAGAGCTGAAGCTAAGAAATGCAAACCTCAAGTAATGGTATGCCACTGACAAAAAGAAGCAATAGCGTAAGGAAGATTGGCCCAAGGATTACAAGCCATTCAGCACCATCTAGAACGGGAGTAGATGACACAAAAATACCCCACCAAAGTAGAATCTGGGTGTAACATCAACTGAGATCATTTGCATCAAGAAATTAATAGAGAGAAAGAAATCAACGCTTCTCGGTTATCTATTTCTTGTAGAATCTTATTTACATTGGCTTCTAATTGACTCCTTTCAATTACCGGAGGAAATCTTAGACATATTATAATATGTCTCGTAAGAGGACTTCCACAGTGGCAGCCTCAACAAATATTGGAATAAACTTCTCAACAGTTCAAATGCTTGTCAATAGAAGACTGGAGGTGTAATGATAATTTGCTTGGAGAAAAACAACAACAATTTGGCCATCACTAGGTATTGCATAAAAGAATGAAATGCAATATCCAAACACAGCACAACTTGAAATAGAGGTCTAGACCAAAAGATAATTCTAGCTTCAGATGTCTTATGGTGGCTAGATTCATTTCAACAAATAATGACACTAACCTCACCAAAATAGTTCGGGTGACGGGACAATTTCCACACTCCAACATTGCACCATTTTCCTCTGTTCTCTGAAGCGTTTTTGAAAGAGAGTTTCTGCTGATCCGCTGTGGCTTCAATTGAAAGACCCACAGACCACATGATCCAACCTATGATATCTTCAGCCTGAACAGATGGATCCCTGTCACTTGCATTAACCACTGTCACAGGCAGACTTACAGTCCAAACCCATACAGCCTGCATCAGAAAAAAAAGTTTGAACAAGAGACACAACAAAATCTGCAAGGATAACCAAAAAAAGGGCAAGAATTTTCTACAACCACCAAGGATACACACCTGAAAGAGCCAGAAAACAGCTAACTTCCCCAAATTACTACGCATTTCATCAAAGCGCCTGTCCTCTCCCCACTGCAGAATTCTGATTGGAAGAATATTATTCATCTAAAAGCACCTTTTCAACTCTTATCTAGAGTGTATTATTATACTATTACATTAATGAAATTAGTTCTTGGCAGATCAAAAAACAAAAAAACAAAACAAAGAGGATGACTTGGAAGTATGAAAAGATATGTAATCAGAAGCTAACATGCTGGTCAGCTGGAGAGAACATATTAGCCACAAAATAACGATCTTCCAAAAAACTGAAAATAAAACTTGACCATCTTCAGTTTCTGAATAGCGTAGGTGCTAGAGTTCTAGAACAGAAACAAATTTTATTCTTCAGTTATGGAACTTTATGGAATCTGTATGCTTATTCATGTATAGAATCACTGATCATGAAAGCTCTATTGTGAGCCAAAGGCAAAGAACAAAGTATGGCAGCATAATTACACCTCAATTTTACATGGAAAAAAGTCCAAGTTCTCCCATCCAGCTCCTTGACCTGGTTTTTTCTGTCACAATGCTTAAATAATTCACAAGATGCATCCTTCTCATGGAAAGCTTTCCACCAAACCAATTACAGCAAAAGGATGCAAGCACATTCTATGCAGGTATTTCCTTCATTAATATACCATATGACAATATTATCAGGAATATGGTTAACAAGGATTAAAAACAATCCCATTCTTCAAGATACAAGAGAAAAGTCTATACAGGGTATCGATGGTGTTGCATTCACAGCCTAGATACAAAAAGAAAGGTAATCCAGTTTAAGCAAGACTATATATTTGGAATCCACTTATGTGTGTCGAAATAGAACTCCTTCTCTAAAACAGAGAACTAGCTTTATCAGTTCTCCAAATGCTTTAGAAAACAAAGATTTGCAAACCTATGCTATCCCACTATATTCTTACTTGTTTACTGAAGGAAAATTTGAAGAGAAAAGGGGACGGAAAATTTTTCTATGACTAAACAAGGACTTAATTTCAATGAGGGGGCAGCGTGCCATACAGCAATACCTCATTAAAAGGAACAGGGCCAGGCGAAGGCCCCAAATTACAACAAGCAAAGTCAAGACAACCTGAAAAGTAAAATAAGAGTTCATCAAATAGAAGTGGCCAATAATATGTCATGCAAACCGAAAAATATGAAAGCATCCGTTATTCTAAACTTGCACCATTAAAAAGGAGAAAGAGTTGGAGCACGAATGAAGAATCAGAAAAGGAAAGAATACTCAGGACATTCCCCTGCTCCCCCCTAGGCTTCCCTCCAATGTATTAAAAAAAAAAACTAAAGTTACTTTCAGTTTGCAACTAGTTGTGTATCATTCGGGAAGTTGACTTCAATAATTTCTGAACCGGCAGGAAACAGAACCAAATTATTTACGAGCCTCCTTTCAGGGGCACATAGAGAAGTCATTCTATCGTCTATGCAAGTAAGAAATGCAGAAATATGTTCAAGCACCAAATCTAAGAGATACCTATTACTCGTAGAAAAACGGTAGACTAGCAAAGCCAGCCAACATAACAGTGAGGAAAACTTGCAATTGGAGCCACAGAACTATGCCTCATGGAATTCAGACAATTAAATCATACCATAAAAATTTCAAGAGCCAACATATTGGCTTAAAAATAGTGGTTCAATAAATTCATGTTTCAGAAGAAGTGAGCAGAACCTGACGAAAATGCCATGACCCTTTAACCACCAAAGTCAATACAGCAAGTATAATGAAATTCGTACTCCCTGTAAATGAAAAAAGGGCAAGAATTAGACTCCTCCATAAACAATTCGTGAACTACTACCATTCATGCGGTTAGAACCAAGACTATGGTAGTACCAGCAAAGTCGGTGACTTTATCGAACTTGAGAAGGGCCGTGATTATAAAGAAGAACAGCTGATAACAAACCTGCAAGAATCGCCAAAATAAACAGAAGCGCTATTGAAAATTGGACCTTGAACTATTTCCAGAACAAAAAGAGTCAACAAAAGAAGAAGATAGAGTCTGGCGTGCGTACAGTAACAATGGCAGTGAGAGCCAAGAAATGGGAGTCAATAACGGTTCCCATGCTTCTGATGAAAACAAGAACAATTCCTTCTTCTTTTCTTTTCTTTCTTTCGTTCTTTTTTTTTTTTTCCTTGTGCTTTTCCCTCTGCTCTGGTTTTGCTCAGACTACTGCCGTTCCGCTCCCATGGAAGCTGAGTGGTTCCGACGTTTTTGGTGTTTTGCAGACTTTAGAGGACGTTTGCACCCCTTATAACCTGCGGTTGCCATTTGTACACGAACAACGCTGTGATTGGACATTTCAGGCTAAAAGTATATAATTAGTTACTAAAGTTGAAGCAAACTTGCTATCGGGTCACTGATTCTTCAATTGGTTACAGTTTCAGTATTGAATTTTTAATAACTTTTCAGGTAAATGACTTTGCTGACTACCCTGGGCCGAAGAGCTTGGCTCAATGGTTCTAAGCTTCCAGTTCATAGGTATGCGGTTCTAGCCTAAGGTTCCTCCCATCGCCAACATGCACCGAGAAGATAAAATTGGGTCTGACCAGATGACTTGAACTCATCTGCTTGAACAAAAACCCGACTTACATTATAAAGAATAGGTCATTCAGTAATGGTGAAAGTCTGTGCTTATAATCGAGATTTTCGTCACTATAGCCCATATATCCATCTCATATGTACTGTTCCTATTGCCAATAGTGACGGGTTTTTGGATTATCTGTATAAAAGCAATGGCTATAGGTAATGGCGAGTCAGGCTGTCAGTATAAACTTAATAAATATACGTAGCCGCATGGTTTCAAACGTGACAATGAGATGCTTAACGGTGACAATTTCTCGAAACATTAGTCATTAGACATGAGTAAAATAGCTGAATGAAGGAACAAGCTCTCCATTCTCTTTTGAGAGGCCCCCCCGTTTAGTTGCAAAAGACTTTTTAAATTTTCTGGATTTTTTTTTGAAAATTTGAAAATAAAAAGAAAATATGTGTAGTATGTAAATTCCTTTTGTCTATTTTCAGAGAAAATAGTTTTCTATATCATGAAGAATTAGAAAACAATATGGAGGCATTTGGATGTAGAAAATAATTTTTATTTTTATTTTTTATTATATGTTTTCATTTTCTATGTACAATTTTCTAAAGAATGTTTTAGAAAACATGTTTAGTTATTCTAAAATAAGTGAATATGATTATATATGTATACACTATATTGGAAAGTTTGATGACTTAGTTGAAAGTTAAAAGAAAGCTAGTGCACTGTAATAGAGTATTTCCTAAGTCTATCCAGTAAACAAAACTTTAAGAAAAAGAGGTTTTCCTGGTACATGGCATTATTACGCAGCCAAACCCTCTACAGAGATTTCTGAAGAATTGCTCTGTAGTACGGATTACCGTGACACGAGGCAGTTTCCAGCCCAATATACCAAGGAAAAGCAGAACTGCAAAAAACGGGCAAGTTCTGCAAATCAATAGGAAAAATTAATTGTGATACAGTCCAAGAACACAAAATTGAACTCATAAGCTCTAGCAAACTTTTCAACTCAGATTAGGCCCCGAGCACCAGAGTTCACTGAGGCATTCTCCAAGAATTTTCCACACCAATAAACCTTTTCTGAAGATCTTTTTGAAAAACCTTTGAAAAATAGTTACTGGACTATCCGGACATATCACCGGGGATCGAGACCGATAGATTACAACAATTATGATTGAAGGCAGAGGATGACTTGAAGAGAGGATCCACAAAGTGGCAACTCCTAAGTCATCATTTGCCTTCAAGCTTAATTATTATAAGCTTAAAGATGATCTAAACTTGAGAGAATCCACCGAAGTGACAACTCAGATTATCTGATAGAGTTGACAGACTAAGAATTTCCGTTTCACTCTCTAACCAGAAATTTTATGGAGAAGATAGGAGCATGGGAAAATATAAGAAAGGAGTTCTTCTATTAGCTCCAGGATGATTTACAAGAGTAATGAAACCTCCTTATATAGGCGGAGGAAGGAGGAAAAAGACAAACATAATGACGTAAGAGCTTACGTCATAACCCAATAAAACTTATCCGGTAGTGACAGGCCACTAACCGGGAATCTTACTTTTACAATAATTTAACCGCCAGCTATGATGCAGTAGTTGTTGTCGTCGCTATCATAATTGTACGAGATACAGTTGCCATCACGTGGTGGAGATGTAAAAGGAGCATTTGGGTCATATGGCGGGTTGTGATTTGAATCTTCGGAGTTACCTTGAATTTGCCTTTCGTGCCAAAAATATAGGTCGTTAATTCGAGGATCATCCATGGATGGATCATCAAGGTCAGGACCATTGAGATGTTTCCAGTGAATGCAAATGAATCCACAGCCACAGTCAGGCATGATAAGGTGTTTAGCTGTCTGGGTCAACGGAAGATCTTCATCTTCCTCAATGGTGAGAGGGGAAGAAGGTGCCAGAGCAGGACAGTTAATTTGCTCTAGAGCCTTTTGAGAGGCTTCGGCTCTTTCTCGTATTTCTCTGGCTTGGCGTAGACGCTGAAGATCATCGAAATACTGGAGAGCATCATGGATCATTTCTTGATAATCGATGGGATAAGATGGCCATTCAGGGGTGTCATGAGGCCAAACCTCCATGGAGAACATAGAGTGGTTGTACCGATAAGCTTATTGGAGGAAAGCATGATAATCAGCAAGGCGCTGCCAGGGAGCCCGAGCTAGGTTAAAATCTAGGTTTTTATAATGGTGTTAGGAGGGAGTAGGGAAGAAATTTAGGCCAAAGGGAGATTTAGTAAAGGTAATAGGCCCATGAAAGAAATAAATAACATGACCAACTCCATAAAGCATAGAGGAATTGGCAGGAGAAATATTATTTAACTGGTAGCCAATACGACGGTCATGGATAGCAGGGTTAAGGGCTTTATAAGACTGGTGAAGGTTATCGATCTAGGTGCAGATTGGATCAAACCAGGAAAGGAAAACAAGGAGGTCAGAAGAGAAGTCTGAGTGGAAGTTTCTGGAGTAGGAAAGAAGCTGGTAAAGCTGGGAAATATTAAAAATAATACCTATAGTATGAACAGAGCATAGGTACCAGAAAAAACATTAGGGATGGAGAAGAGATGTGCGAAGGGATACTGGGGATGAATCCCAACAGGCTTAACAGGGCAGTCATCAAAACCATACCTTTCAATGAGAGAAACATGGTAGTGAAAAACTCTGTGTCTCTGGGTAAAGGTGAATGACTGATGTTCATAACGTTCAACATCAAATGGGAGATTTCTTTCCTTGTTAAAAACTGGGGGATTGGAAGAGGATGAGGATGCCATATCAGTTTTTGGGTTTAGGGGGCTTTGGTGGTTTTTGGAAGGATTTTGAAGGTCTGCTCAGGATATCGGCAAGGGTGTTGGAGGTGCTCTTTATATGCTTGACGTCGAAGCTGAAGCGGATGAACCATTGTTGCCAGCGAAGCAGCAGAGCATTTGGAAGTTGTTTATGCCTGTAGTTCAGTATACATGGGAATGTTGACATGTTCATTTCTATAAGGAATTGGTGACCAATGAGGTGGAACTGGAACTTTGCAATTCCACGTTTGACGGCCAAGATTTATTTGTAGATGGAGTGATAGTGCTTTTTTGACTCTTTGAATTCTCCATTATTGTAGCAACAGATGTGTCGAACTCCATTGGATTCTTCAAATAGAACCGTTGCCCAATACACATCTAAGGCGTTCGTCTGGAGTATCCTTTTTCCTTTGTCGAAAATCTTGAGTGGTGGCAGGCTTCAAACCACTCCTTTAAGTTTGAGGATAGCTCGTCGATGCAGGGCGGACTAGGGTAGAGAGTTCTTCCTGAGATACACGTGTAAAGGGTGGAGAATAGAGGATAGTTTCGGGATGAACTCGCGGACAAGGCCGAGAATTTGTTGGACGTATTGTCTCGTGAGATTGTCATCTGGGAAGTTAATAATTTTGGTGGCGATATGAGGCTGAGGATGGTACTTGCTATCCTTGATTTGAACTCCGAGGAATTCAATAAATGTTTGACCAAGGACCATCTTGCTTTGGGAGAGCATTACGCCATTGTCTTTAACTATCTGAGCAAACTGGGCTAATAACTTCAAATGGGTACCTGTACAAAGGGAAAACAATAAAATATCGTCAATATAAACAAGGGCCGACTTCAGTATCGACTCAAAGATCTGGATTATGGCTTTCTGGAACAATGAGGGTGCCTTCTTCAGACCAAAATGAAGCACCGTCCATTGGTAATGGTGGTCTGGAATACAGAAGTCAGTTTTGTATTTGTTTGGAGGAGAGATTGATAAGTGCCAAAAGCCATATTTGAGGTCAAACTTGGAGAAGACCTTGGCATTTGTTAGGTTGGCGAAGAGTGTATTCTTTAGTGGTAACGGGAACTTAACGTCAACAAGAAACTCGTTTAGGGGCTTGTAGTCAATGACAAGTCTGGGCTTCTTTCTTTTCTGTTTTGAGTGCTTGTTGACATAAAAGGCCTGGCAAGCCCATGAAGAGGTTGTGGGCTCAATGAGGTTTTGGGCCTTTAGTTCCTGTAATTCTTGGATCGCCATTCTTTTCTCCTCTGGGTTCATACCCGCATGGGTAGCTTTGGTTGGGTTGACATCCTTGTTCTTTTTGAATGGAATCTCGATGAAGAACTTGGGATTCTTCCACAGAGGAAGAGGATGCTTTTGTTCAAACACAGCATGGGACTCAACACAGGATTGTTGGATGAGAGACTACATGATAGATCCGTATACTGGGTCGCTTTCAGATTGTATCTGACTTGCTGAGAGAGCTTCTCCTTCAGTTAACTAAAGCCGTGGAGTGGATGTCCAGGGAAGGAAAAACTTGTGGAGTTGTAGTCTTTTATTAGTCCACCTGTGAACTGATAAGTTCTTGATAATATCAAACCCAAGAATAATATCTCTGCCATGGTTATAACCATAAACAGTGGTAACTACATACTTTGCACGAGAGAATCTGATTCGAATAGGTTTGCTTATCTGGGTGACATAGAAGGCACCATTTGCAGCTCTGAACCTTTCATTACAAGGTTGCTATATTCTTTTTGGAAGGAGAGAAAGGTTGACAATGGTGTTGGTTGCACTAGTATCGAATAATGCAATAACCGGAAGTGGTTTTGCATATTTATCCAGGAGAATGCTGATTTTGGCTTGAGGGATTACTTGAGCAGCAAAGTGTGAGGACTACATGAGTGACATCTGCATTGTGTAGATTGAAGCTTGCTCTGGTTCAAAATCAGATTCTGAAGAGTAGGCTTCAATAGTGAATAGGGAAGATGCCTCATCGTCTGTCTCAGAGAAAATGGATTCCATGTCGTCATTGGAAAGGTCAGCTCTAGTAACTTGGGAAATAGTATGGGCCATTTTCTTCTTTGACTTGTTATTCTTCTTAGGACAATCTTTGGCAAAATGTCCAGGTTGTCGGCAGATAAAACATCGTTTGAATTTGCCGCAATTCTTCTTGTATCGGAAGAATATTTTCTTCTTTCTTCTCAGTCATCGAGTTCGATCAGGGGAGTAGATTCATCATCTGTGATGTTTCTTCTGAGGGGTATTGCAGTGGCAAGTGCTCTTGTCTTTGCACTTGATAGTTAGTTCAAGTTGCTAGCGGGCTTTATCAAACAGGCCTTGAGTTTGGTTGAATTCCTTGAAGAAAGAGTGAGTGTTGCACAGCTTCTGGAGCGCCATCATAACAACTTGGAGGAGCTTTCCAAAAGAATACTCAGTAAGGGGTTGTCCACTTTGTTGGATGATGCAGAGAGCTTTCTGGCCAATTGTTTTTGGCACAGAATTCAAGTATGCTTGCTTCAGGTTGTTGTCAGATTCATAACCGGTGCAAATGAGGTAGAAGCGCTTCAGCATACTCTCGTAGTGTTTTTCCAAATCTTTTCTGTTATAAGAACAACACTTAATCTTGAAGAATTCTTCTCGAGCAACATCAAGAAGGGCAGATGGTTCTCCGATGAACTCTTGATAAAGCTTGAGTACGAATTCTGTCGTAGTTGGCGTCTGGGCTAACTACTTCTAGCGGTATTCTCCAATGCTCATAAACCAGTGTTTAAGAATACCAAACATTCCAGCAATAAAGGCACAAATTACCTTCAAATGGGTAGCACTTTCGCGTTGTAACTGTGTAAGACACCAAGCATGGAATTCAAGAAATTTCTCATGCCATTTTGCTGTTGGAATACCGTCAAGGGAAAAAGTGACAATCAGCGATGGAGGATTCCATATAGGCTCAAGAGGGATATGAGGGATATCTTCGTCCATAGCTACATGAGGTTAAGGTGGCAGTGGAGGAGGCGGAGCCGAAGGTTGCTGTTGTGGGTGAGGCTGTTGCGGCGGAGGAGGTTGTTGTGGTGGATGAGGGTGAGGAGCAGGTTGAGGTTGTGGTTGGGCATGATGAGAGGTAGCATCAGTAGTAATGGATTCTACTGGATGAGCATGGCTTGTTACACCTTGGGCCATATAGACTTGGGCTTCAGAAGAAGAGGTTGAGAACTTATCATCTTCTTCAGATTCAGTTGATGAAGTAGAACTCAAGTCTTATAGGGTTGCAAAGGCAGCAAGGTTATCAGGTTGTTGAAGCTACTGGTTTAATAATCCAATAATTGGATTTGATTGAACCATCCATGTTTCATGGGGAGGTTCAGAGATCTTTAAAGGCTTCTGGGGATAGGCAGGTCCTTTTTGTTTTAGATCTGGAGCTGTTTGGGCTGATGAGGTTTGGGCCGGAGTTTGGCCAGACCAGGTTGGTGTACTAGGCCAAGAAGGTAGAGGTCTTTGGGGTTGATAAACTGGTTTAGAAATGAGAGCAGGTAAGGGCTTGAAGATATTTTGTGAAGGCGGAAGAGGTTGATAAATCGGGCTTGGAGTGGGCTTAAATGGGTCAGCAGTTTGGAATATTGAAGAAAAGACTTCAGGGTATCTGGGCTGTTGTTGGGCCTGTAGATATCTGAGCTGTTCCTTCAGGTGTTGGATCTCTTGCTTTTGGGCCGTAGAGTTTTCATGTCGGGCTATTAGTCCAGGAATCTGATGATGGAGATAGTTGATTTGTTGCTGACATTAGGTTAATGGATCAATGATCATTTGATCCATCTTTTGTTCCAGGAGGGCTTGGTTGTGTTCAATTCTGCTGAGGACTTTGTTCTGAGATACCATGTTCTCAGATTGCCAATTGAGAACTTGTTCAGCAGCAGTATTTTCTCGTCGTCTTCTTTCTAAATCAACCGTCGAAGGTTGTGGAACCTTCCAGGCATGCTTTGTTGATGTAGAAGGATCATTAAATGCAAGAGGGGGAAAATCCTCAGGCTTACCTTTAAACATGTGGACCTCAGATGTGAAGCTAGGGGGTATTCCTTCTTGAGTTGTTTAATGGCCTTCTTGTAATAAGGATGGCATGACATTATAACTTCTGGAGAAGGGGGTGGAAGTTCAAATGGTTCGGCAGGAGTTGTGAAGATGTCATCCGTGGTTTCTTTCTTCTGGGAGTAGAGGACATAATAGTCATACTTGCCAGAGGGTTCACCTAGTAATCTAACTTCGGGATCACCATTTTCGTACCTTTGCTTAAGAAGAGTCTGAAAGGATTTCTTTTTGGACTTCTTCTTCATCTTCTTGGTAGTTTCTTGCTCATCATCATAAACGGATTGATAGCAATCTGGACAATTACAAACATCAAAATATTTGTGAACTTTAGCACCTTGAAAGGAATAGACAGGATTTCCATGAGAGTCAAAAGACTCAATACGTATTTGAAGAAGTTATGCTGGTTCCCTGATAAAGGTGAGTACTGCTGGGGTGGAGAAGACATTAGTGTCTTCTGACGGTTCTTCTTTCTGAAAGAAGATTTCCGTCTGGCCATTTCCTCTATCAAGGAAACTAGGCTTATTAGACTGAATGGGCTCTGTCTGCTGATGGAGAGATTCGTAGGCAGATATCCAAGAGGCAGGGATCAGTCATTGTAGTTCGTCATGAGGTATCTGTTGTGGGACATATGTCTCATTCGAAACATGGGTTGTATCTACAAAGAGATATAGGGCATCATTACTCATGCTGGGCATAGAGAAGTCAAGAGCATGATTCTGGATTCGGTATGCCATCTGGTAGTGTAAGGTGGATGCCAATGTAGTAGAGACTTGTTTTGCACCAGTTATCTGTAGTTGGATCTTTAAGGTTGAAAGTAGATGTGGGTCTTGAAGAGCCATACAGAAATTAGGGAAGAACATCATGAGGATTGTGCCAGCGTTGAGAGTAGTCTCAATAGTGCCTATACAGGCATGCTTGTACTTCTTGTATCTGGAGTCAAGCAAGGCTAAGCAAGCAGTGACTGGTAATCCTTTTTTTCCATGGTAGGTGAGAGCAAGGCGAACAGCGCCAAAGTGAAGATGGGTGTATCCTTCAGCTGTCCACTAACGTGGAAAGTAAGGAGAGATCTCCAGAGTAACATACTGTTCTTTGGATGTTGTAGGAAGAGTATGTTGATCAAACTTAGTTGCTTGGACATACTCTTTAGCATGTTTTCGAGAGGGGGAAACAATACTTTTCATCGTCCAGGTGAGAGAATGAGAGGGCTTGGTAAAAGCTTTACAGGGGTTGATGAGGGGAAGATCGGTAAGAGGGATCTTCTTATCATCAGAAAGATACTTGAATTCACAGAGAGAATCTAAGTGGGAAGAGGAAGTGGATCTAAAAGAGGTAGAAGGGGTAAGTGTAGGGGTAGAGGTTCCTAACATATCTGAGTAGATCTAGGTTGAGAGATCAGCAAGAAATTCCTAGTAACTCAACTTTGTAGAGTAGGTAAAACCAAAATGTAAAATGCGAAAACCAATCTCCAACGTTTTGCTCTTTGCCACTTAGGCTCCTCAGTTTTCTATCCTTTACATCAGCACCACTGACGCATGATATTTCTAGCACCGATGCCATCTTCAATTGTCATCCCAGTTCCATTGCCAATTCTGCAATTCCAAAGCTTCAATGCCATTGCTATTGCTTCTCCAAGTTCTCTTTATTCACAATGGCAGCTTAGTCGAGAGAGAGATTGAGAAAGATGGTGGTTAGGTGGCCAAGACCTGGTGATAGTGGCAAGGAGGTTGGTTGGGTGGCAAAGACAAATGAGAGATTAGTAGTGACGGAGATGCGACGACGACGAAAGTAGAAATCACGAGATCATGGTAGAAAAAGATGTGAGAGAGAGTTGTTAGAAAATTGGTAAAACAACAAAAACAATGTTTTCCATATCTTCAAAAATTGTTTTCAAAGAAAATTAAAGGAGAAAATTTCTTTATTAAACATGTTTCTTTTCATTTTCTAGTTTTTAGAAAATTTTCTAGAAAAATTAGAGAAGTCTCTAGAATTAAATAGAGCCTTTTTTTTTTTGTTGTTTTCCTAGTTTTCCATATTGAGAAAAGCATGTAAATTTTTTTTTTCCATTTCTCTCACTCTTAACGTCTATTTCATTTTTCCATTACCTCTGCCGACTGAGCTCTCCCTTGTCATCGGGTTGACCAACCATTTCGCCTGAATAACTTTGTCGTAGTCTTATCAGACGTCGACTATTGTGGATAATGGGTCAGCTATCTCCTTCGATCAGCGAATAACAGAATTGGCTATAGATTGTGAAGCTTACAATCGGACCCCTTTCATTCCTTCAATCATTGGCAGTGATTACCAGAGGCATGGTGAAACAAAAAGCATCAACTATGGTTTACAATGAGCTATTCGTCAGTGGAAGACAACGAAAATGCTAGAGTGTTGTGCTTTTGGGGAGGATGAAGTTGGTGGGGGTGAATGCAAGGGATAAAAAGTTAGGAGCCTAAGCGACAAAGAGTAAGAACTTGGGAACTAGATTTGAAATTTCTTCTTTTTGCTTTTGAAGTAGCTAGACGTAGGAAAATATTCATTTATAGTGCACAAACTTTTCTTTAACTTTCAATGAAGGCACTAGACTTTACTTATCTATTTATACACATAAAATCATTTTTACTTACTTTGAACAAGTAACATGTTTTTTAAAAAGTATTTTAGAAAACTGTATATAAAAAATGAAAATCAAAAACAAAAATTGAAAAGGAAAACTGTTTTCTACAAGAAAACACCTCCCTAGCACGCTGACAAGCGCCCTTTTCTTCTTCCCAAAATTTGCTTGATTTCTTGTGTTTGCCTTCAATTAATTGTTTCTTACTTTTTCCATTTTGTCTTCTTAACTGTGTTTGCTTTAGTTATCATCAGATTTTCCTTTTGCGGATCATTTATTTGTTGATTAGGGTATGCCTTGAATCCTTAACCCTAGGTTCTTTGCTGGATTTTTGTTTGCCGCCCTTAATTAGTATCTGCATCACTCTTCTTCCATCTTATTCCTTTTGTATTTAGTCCTATCATCAGTCTGCTTTGGTTACTCAAATTCTTTGAGACAAACTACGGCTGATTACCTGATAATTTTGGTTAATTGTGCTAAATGTTGGGATCTCTTGGTTGAAATTTACTTGATTGACTCTTGTGCTCAATTGCCATCTAATCAATCCGGTCACTATGTAAAGTTCGAGGCTTTCCATAGTTTATCTCTTATTAATCAAGGTTTAGTGGTGGAAGTGGCAATTTTACTTGGTTCTTGTTGATTGTTTGGTCTTAGGCTACTCTCCTCTTTGATTGGCCTGATTGTACAAGAATGAATAGCTTTTTTCAGCTACACGATTTTACGAGAAAATTGGGCCAAAGCACTTGTCGATTGAAAAGGCAGCTAGTTTGCATTGCTGGCATTTTCCTTGCCAGTTCTTCTCTATATTCTAGTTACTTATTCAAGTAGAAGGATGAAGTGCACCATCCCCTAAAAACAAACTCAAAAGCTAGTTCATGTGAAAGGGACGATACCCAGGATAACTTTTTTTATCAGGATATTGTGATCCTGCGCATAATCATAGTTGGCTAATTAATACTTGCAGTTCTTTAAAACTTTACAAGTAATGAGTTTATTAACCTAGAACATGTATATGCATATGCTGCTTCAGCTTTGCATAATTGGAAATAAAGAAACAAACACTTTTGAAACTGCCATGAATTTAATCAACAAAATTAAAATAACAACCTAAGCCACAAGTCCATTTTCTTAAACTTCAGGCATTGACTCTATGTACATCACAAAACCTAAACTTAATGTGCACCTAAAAGTAACTTTAGTGTTTATATACACTAACGAGTCTTGATAGCACTTGTCTATACTAAAGGCATAACTCACTACCTCAACAAATATGAAAATTACAGTATAAAGGCATAATGGTTATATACCATTATATAGCATGATTTTCCCCATAGTGAATGGAATGTGAGGGGTAAAGTGTATAATCTACACCTCCTTAAAAGATCCACACAATGGTTACTTGACCCTCAAGAAAACCCTAAAGGATTCCTTGGTCAACAAGTAACCTATGGACTTTATTATAAGATTTCAAGACTTAGGTAATCAATTGTATAACTTTAAAAGAAAGGATTTAGAGGGATTTGAATGGTATGGAAGCAATTTTTGGAGGCTAAATTGCATAAAGGAAATAAAGGCTATTATTCAAGAGCTTAGGACAACTAGGTTTACAATTGTTCACAAAAAAATAATTTAAGGATTGGAGTATCGTTGACAAGGGTCAAAGGTGACCATTTCTAGCATTATCCCAGCCTTTTCTTTCCAGGTTCTAAGGTCAAAAATGTGGGCTAAAGATTAGCCAAAAAGTCTTTGCTTAAGGCATACTTATAGTGAACTAAGTGAGGGTTAAGATTAAACTAATTAAACCAAAGAAAATATCTTTATTTCTTGCCTTTCCTTGGCATTTTCGGCCCTCACCAGCCATAGTTCCTTCCTTATCTCCTCCATAAGCTTCCATATCCACCATAGCTCAATCTCCCAAGAAATCACAAAGGAAGGCAATCGGATGCAACAAGAAAGAGAAAAACCCTAGTTTTCGAGTTTATTGTGTATCTCTTGAAGATTTCATCCTTCACAACTTAGGTAAGGGTTTTATCTTCATGTTTCATAGTTGCTTACTGTCCTAATATGATGATCAAGCATCCATGAAGCTAAGACCATGCTTGGAAGAGAGCAAAAAACTCAAGGAACCAAGTATGGGTTAAGGGAGAGTGCATGAACAAAGTTTCAGCCTTACTGTTTTTCATGCACTAATATGGTAGTGTTTACAGGGGTTTCTAGAGTCCAAGTTAGTACTAACTAAGACCAATTAACCTCCTAAGACCAAGCATTAGCTTGAGGAGGGCTGCTATTGTTATTACATATTGTTTATTTGATTTTTTATGGACTAACCCTAATGATGTACTGCTGCCAGCATTCCATTTGATTGTGTTCTGTTTGTTTGTACATCTAGATGGCCAAATTTTTGTATAGGTGCTTTGTTTTTGTATTTTTTTATGTCTTTGGATTTTAGGTATGTTTCTAGGAATCCAAGTTTCTAATCATAAGCCCTTACTAAGTTTCTTCAAAGAGACTTACCCCATTTCTGTCCATTTCAAGAGCACCTGAAAGAGAGCATTCAAAACAATATATGTCGTTTGAATTTCTTTGTGAAATTTCAGGTATATTAACATCCATATATTTAATTATAAACTGGAAATTTTCATGATTTTTGGATCACATTAGCTATTTTTAGTAATGGTACTTTTTTCCTTACATAGCAGCTGGTCTCTTCAAGTTTCTAGAGTGCTTAGTGCTTTTGAAGTTCTCCAAGAAGCTTAGGGTATGTATTAACTAAGTTATTGTCATGTATGTGGTGCATAAATGCAGGTAAATGAGTTGGGTATGTTGTATGTGTAATGTGAGAAGGATATATGGATCAATGGAGTGTAGTTTGAAGTGTGTATACAATGCTATCAATATGGTGTTTATGGGCTGTTTTAATGGCATTTTTATGAATGATGGAAAAAGGGTTCTAAATTCATGGAAATGGTTTTTATAGGTTATAAGACATGTATGGACACTGCTAAGTGGGTTTTGCACTTGGAAATGGAGTATGAATATTATGATATTTTGTATGGGCATAATGGTCAATAGTAGCTAAAATTTGGTACCCTATACTCTAGCTGCCATAACTTTTTTTTTCTTAAAGAATTTGGATATGAAATTTTGACCACATCTATAAAACTTCAATATGAATAACTTGGATTTTGAATCACTATATTTGGTGCCCTGTAGCCAGAGTTATGGTCTATCAAAATTGGATCATTGTGATGAGCATTGTTCATATGGTCATTTCTACCCGGTTAAGTATAAAATCCATAATTGTAAACTTAGATGGATTTAATGTCTCAAACCTATTTCCCTATAAAGGCTTAAGGGTATTAAAGGGTTTAAAACCTTTAAGGCGCAAGAGAACATGGGTAGAATTTGAGTTGGACACGGTGTGAAAGTTTGGACACATAAAATGCGTACCAATAACATCATGTATGCATATGATTGTAGATGCACTTGGGGATTTTACTCAAATTCCATATTAGCCAGGAATAAAAAATTTCACTGTTATCATTACTTCCAGATGAAATTGTATGTGAATATGTGCGTGATGGTTGGACCAATATACACATCTTTTCATAATGACCAAGAGGGCCACTTGGGTAAACATAGTGTGCATATTCTGCTTGGCTTACAGGACATGGACTGCCTGGGGCTTGAGCTCACTAAATTTATTCATTGTGTAGAAGCACTCAGAGTGGTAACAGTTACTACTAGTATCCATCTTACTAATCATATCTGATATCACCAATTAAATTCCACCTAAACTCAGGGCTCTAGTGATGGAATTTCCACTTTCCTTGTGCACCTTAAGCCTTTAACCATTAGAGTGAATCAAACAACTTAATTAGCTTTTCGTAAAGTCTAACAAATAATTTTAGAATCAAGAATGATAGAAAATACATAATATATGCAACAAAGTCTTGGCATAACACCATTTTCTTGGTGTTAAGCCCACAAAGATATAAGCTGCATAACATGAAACTTAAAGGGATGAGAATTCAATGATTCTTAATAAGGGATTTATAAACCCACAAGGAAGATCTTTAGGGCCTAACATATATAATAATATAATGCAATTTAAAGTGAGCTCTTTATGTTCCGATGTCTTAACTAATGGCTACAAGTACGAGTTCTATGGTAGGAAACCCATCCCCAACCTAGTCATTCTTACAAGAACATTACTCTTGACTTAGAAAGCCTAGCTTACCACTTACTTTACCCTTACTCACATTGTACAAGAATTCTTCTTAAACTTGGCAGTTCATTCTTGCCAAGCTAGGTAGCTTAGGTAGGGTACTTTTGAGCTTCAAAGCCCATCTTGAATAACTAGTACCCATATGTTTAACTAGTACTCAAAGTCTCAAAGCCATTTTTTATCCATCTTTTACTCCCTTGATTAATACATTTTAAACAAAATATAATGCATTAATTTAAAATAGCTTGAACTTAAAATCTCTTACCTGGAATAATCAAAGTAAGCAAACACCAACTTTAGTGTCCTTGTGGCCTTTTTTTTGTGCTCTTTTTTACACCCTTTAGAGCAGCTTGAGTAATATCCTATATTTGATCATTTAACACATAAATAAATCATGCTTGGACCAATAATTAACAATTCCCAATATGGTTTAAATGATAAACTTAATCCTTACTTTGGACTTAATCAACCTGCTCGTAATACATTTTCTACCTAACGGAATTCCTTTTTCCTCTTTGCTTATTGCAATTAATCAAACAAGAAGTAACTTCTTAATCATTTCCCATTATTTCCAGCAACATCAGCCATATTTTAGCCCCAATAAAAATCCAGAAAAATTTGAAAATTAAGCTTACGAACTAAGCTTCACAATGTTCACATACCAATGTGTTCCATTTTTTTCTTATTCTTGCTTCTATTCAACAATTTCACTTAGCTACAATAAAACAATATTAATTCCAACTATTTCTCTGAGCCACAAACATCGAGACATGACAAACAAAAGAAAACAAGAGCAACTTCATTCCTAGGCCCCCTAACAAAATCCAACTTGCTTGTGCTTTAGGTTATTTTCCAAGCTGCTCATGCTTGGTTTATTTGACAAGCAAGTAAGGAACTCAATTTAGCAATCATTTCTAGAAATTACCCAACAAAACTAGAATTTCAGAAATTCAGGGTAAATTAAATAATTACTTACTTGCAACAACTAAGCTCAAACATAGCTCCTTATGCTAGAACATATGATTTTCACCCTAAATCCTATTGATTTTGTGCTTAATTCGATTGGATGAGCTAGGTTCGAGCTTCGACCATGGTGTTCTCATGGAATTTCAAGAGAGAAGGAGAGTTTTGGGTGTTTGGGCTAGAAGGAGGTGAGTGAATAGGCTTTACTCAGCCTTCACTACCTAACCTCCTTAGACACATGTGCCACGAGTATAGTCCCTTAATTGTCCTCTTTATTTCCATGGGTTCTTGTTTGTAATAGACCAGATGGTTTAGGACCAGAACTAGCATTAATCCACACCAGAATCTAAATTTTAATTATACATCTAGCCCCATGCTTTTAGGAATGTGCAATTTAATTCTTAAGTACCCAAGGGTCACACTTAAACCATTTATGGACAATCTAGTTAATTCATAATGCCTCAAGGATAGAGGGGAATAAAAAAAAATCGTAATACCTCAAATTCAATATTTTCCTATCCTCTATCTAGCCATAAAAGAAAAATGGGTTACTATGTGAAATAACCAAAATGACTTTCTTGGCCCAATTTTGCCTAAATGGCAAAATATACCCATTTTAAAGTACTATAACTTCATTAAACTAAAATTTTTCTAGCAATAATTATTATAAGTATATAAAATTACTAAAATAACTAAGGTTACCTTAGTAATCCAGCTTTAGAACTTGGAGAGTCGTTACATTATGATCACAATTCAATGGCCTCTTACCCCTTAGATTTTTTTCTACCATGGTATAATTATTGCTACTGGCATTGATTTGCAAGACCGAATGAAGAGTTATTTGACAATTTCTCTATTAGTTCAAGTGGTTGACAGGAGAATGTACACCACTGCATTTTTTCAGTCTTATATCTAGAATGCTTGGTAAATTAAGAACGACATTTTTATGCTTAGCGAAACAGGCTGCAATTGATTCATTATATGCTTCTAGAGTTGGTTTCATTTACTCAAGGTTAAGCCAGAGGCACCACGGAGCATGGATGGTGCTTTTATCCTTGTTCAAAAAGTTTAGCTTAATTTACATGCTGCAGATCATGATTTCCTAACAAGTTCTATTTAGGTGCAAGTACATGGTTTGCCTTTGATGTGCCTGAATTTGGAAATAGCACATGATATTACTCAAGGACTTGGTCTTATCCTGGTCACTAATTTAGATGATAGTAGTGTGCATAATGGGAATTTCATTTGGTTGAAAATTATCATCAACGTTGAACAACCTCTACTCCTTGGTTTTTACTTAAACACCATCATAGGGAACACCATCTGGATATCTTTTTGCTATGAGAATGCGTTCAAAATTTGCAAGCATTATGGATGCATTGGACATTCTAATTCTCATTGTCACCAGACTCTTCCAAAAGTTTCCCAAGCTATCAATGATAAACACTTATTGATGCAGGTAATGGATTTCGACAATACTAAGGTGGATTATTATAAACCTTGTTTTACTAGCTCTCTCTAAGTTTTCGGCCATTTGCAATGATTGACAACATTTAGGAATCCTGAAAGTCATCAGGCACTTTTCATAGGATTGGTGCTCTTGAGGCAGATGCACTTTAATATCAATCTTCTGCTGATGATTTTATGGATCGGCGATTAATAGATGAGATTATTGTTCCGATTAAAATAGAGGGCAATGTAAATGTTGCTAATGATGAAGTTGTTTAAGGCCCTATTTGGTTGGGACCTTTTCTTTTAGAGGATGATCAAAATATTGAATGGCAAAAAAATGTTGAGTTGGATCGAAAGGAGGTTGAAAATGAAGAATTGAATGGCATTCAGAATGAGGAGTTCATCATTGGTTTACAAGAGTCCTGACAACATCAACCCAATCATAGTTCTGGTTCTAAGAATAAATCAAATCCCACAAAAGCCATTATACTTGGTTTGGGCTCTTTTCGTGATGGATCTTTAGGCTCATTTAATGGCCCAATTATGGTCTATCATTTTTTTGTCAAAGTTAGACCAAGTAGTTAGGGGTACTTTGTAATGCCTACCTTAGTTAAACTCAAGTCCAAAAGCCCAAGTCCAAGGGCCCATTCCTATGTTGGTTTTAAGAACTCGTCGAATCCTATCATTTGAATTTTGGTTTTTCTCCTCATCATTCTAAAAGATAGAAGCTGAAAATTGTGTGTAGTCATTTGTCTAGTGTTGGTCAAGGCAAAAGCAAAAGAATCTCACTGGCAACATTCTTGCAGAACTTGGCTAATTCTTCATCGAATTTTGAAAATCAAGTTGCACTTGTTCTAAGTAATCTATTTATTGGATATTCAAATGAAGGCCTAAAGACTGGTTGAAGTGACTTAGCCATCCAGTGTTGTATGATTTTAGCTATCCTAGGAAGAAATCCAAAATGGTGGAAGCTATAAGGTCTAGGAAAAGGCCTTTTAGCAGTTCCAGCTTGGAGATGATGCTTCTCCATAGAAACGGTCTCATTCTCTTCTTGCTCTAGTTTACTTTTCTATTGGTATTAAATTGGGTACACTTTTGGTCTTTGGACTATAGGGATATATACATTTAGTGATAGCTCAGTTCTAGTAAGAGAGGAAGCCCCTACTTCTGTTCACATGGTTCGGATGGATTATGGTCTTCACTTGGTCTATTTTTAGAGATGGACAGGAACTGGTTTTTGAAATTTTAGATGAAGCATCCTATAATAAATATTGGTTTGCTCTATTTCCTAGCCTTAGGTAATTAAATTTGGCTATTTAGTGTTCTAATCATTCCCTAATTGGACAATGTCCTGGACACTGTCTTTTATCACCTTGCTAGAAGATTTGAGGCTTTTTAGATCAGATATGGTAGGTGCAATCAGCTTGGCTTTAACCTTTAAGGGTTAAAAAATGTTCTAGATGGCAAGTATATGCTCGTAATTAGTTCCTTCCCTTCAGCAATAGAGTAAAACTTCTATTATTCCACTTAGGAAAGAAATTAATTTAATTGAAAGGCAGCCTTAACTAGTTTAATTTACCTCCAATATGTTAAGCTTTCATGTTAGAATAAAAAATCTTCAAAATAAACATATTGCCTTATTAGTTGATGAGAAGTTTCACTAGGCCCAGAAATCTAGAATCTAATGATTGGTGCTTAGAATAATAATACTATATTCTTTCATATATCATCCCAGACTTGAAGAATAAGTTCCTCAATTTTAGCACTATAGCTTAATGATGAATCTTGGATATATGATGTGTTCGCCGCACTATGAAGAAGCTCAACCATTGCTCTACTCTTCTATCTTTAATGTTTTTTTAGACTAGCAAAAGGAAACTATTTTGATCCCATTCTCAAAGGAAAAGATTAAGAAAGCACTGTTTGACCTGAGTAACTTGAAAGCCCCAGGGCCTGATGGTATTACTCCTTTAGTGTTTAAGAAATACTGGCATATTATGGGTGATTCCATTTTAAAGGCAGTATTGTCCTTTCTTAATGGTGGATATATCCTGAGACAACTTAACTGTACCTTTTTTACTCTAATCCCTAAAATTTGAGGTGCACATAGAATTGAAGATCTTCACCCAATTAGCCTTTAGAATGCCCTTTACAAAGTAATTTCCACAGTACTGTTGAACCAATTGAGGCCAATTATCTCTTCCCTTGTCTCAGATTTCTAAAATGCCTTCATGCCAAGTCATCATATTCAGGATAATATCATAATAGCACATTGATGCCCTTCGGCATCTTTGTCTTGCGACATGGTGAATTCCGAGGGAGCTTCCGAGGAGGGAGAACGCCTGACGGAGAGGTTCCCCAGGTGGGAAAGTACCTGAAAGACTCCGAAAGAAAGGTTATGAGGTCCCCGGGATGACTTTCCGGTGAGGAGCCTCCGACGCCCAAGTTAGTGTCCTGGTAGTGAGTAAAATAATGACACTTAAATGGATATGGGATCTGGCCTGTATATGTTTTCTGTTGTGCAAGAATGCCGATGGCAAGAGAGCCCTCTGCCAAGTCCTGTTTCCCAGTATTTATAGAAGTACCTGGCCCGTTTGGATCCTGACACGTGTTCGGTCGGATTCTTTTTGTGCTTTTTGGGCGTAGGGAATAGGTAGCCGTTTGTAGGCTCCTGATTTTGTGGCTAAGACGGGACTTGGATGATGTCAGCGTGTCAGGCCGCCGTTTCAGGCAGCGTACGGGCGATCTGTCAGAGGCTCCTTAAATGCTCATTAAATGCTCATGCCGTACTCCCGAGGTCCTTTGGGCGAGGTCGCCCTTTGGTACGGACGCCCTTCTTCGGGAATCATGCTGGTAGCTCGGAGAGTTCTCTAGCTCGGGAGTTCCGCCTTCGGGGAGAATCTCTCCTGCTTTCAGTAGCTGGTTCTTTTCTCCCGAAGGCGATATGTTCGGTTCCCCGAGGGAGTCAGCAACACATTTAGATAACCTGGTGTTTCAACCGGAGTACTTACTTCGTCGCGCTCGACTTCGCTTCTGTTGAGGTTGATGGCAATGCTTTTTTCCGAGCTACGTCAGGCTCCCTGGTCAAACCTTTGGGGAATTGATGCTGGGGGAGGCGATAGCCCTTTGGCTATCACACATAAACTTCTTTAAATAGTAAAGTGCACGAAGGTTAGAAGTGGGGCCTAAGGTTTTAAAGTAATTTTGAAATTAAACATTTGAAATGTGTATGGTAAGATCCATTGGTCTTTTGTGGAAAAGTATTTTGCAGTATGTAGTTCCTTGATGCTTGGGTGGATCTTATAATGTTGTGCATTGCCTTTGTGTCATATTCTTTCCTGGTCAATGGAAGCATAATAGATTAGTTCAATCTGTAAGCTAGCCAGCATTAGGGAGATCCTTTTTTCCCATATCATTTCATGGCCTTCTCAAGTTATCACTTGAATCTCCAATTACCTGGTAGTTTATTGGGCTTAAAGGCTGGTCATAATGGGCCGTCTATTAACCATCTATTTTTTGCAGATGCTTGTTTCCTTTTATTCAGACCAACTAAAAGGGCTGGTAGTACAATTAGGAATGCCATGGTTCGTTTAAGAAAGCAGCAGGCCAAGAAGCTAACTTTACCAAATCAGAATGGAAGTTCAGCAGGAATGTCCCTATTAAGAACTCTAAACCTTTATACAGTTCCCAGTGAACAATAATATTCTTTATTATTTAGGTGTCCCATTTTGTCAGGATTTGTCCAAAACCTCATCCTTCAATTTCCTTTTGGAAAGAATCACTAAACATCTGGACAATTGGAAAATAAAGCTTTTGAGCAATTTGGGCTACTTAGCCCATATTCACTCTACTTTGACGTCTTTGCTTGTTTACATTATATCATTGTTCAAGGTTCCAGTGATGTTATTTGATAAGCTATTTTGTAAATTAGTTAAGTTTAGGTGGTCAGGCACACAGGATAAGAAGAGTTTTCATATGAGGAATTGACATCTCTTAATGCTTCCTAAAGGTGTGGGAGGTTTAGGCATCAAGGACTTGTGTGTTAGTGTTGTGCTCAAAAGCCAATTATGTTTGTTTGTATTTTTACACATTGAGTCATGATATTTTATTAAGGCATTAATCCAGTAGTTATGTTTGTTGTTTTGTTTCTGTGTAACGTAAAAAACATAACTGTAACCTTAGAATAATGATATTCTTAAATGTCCCTGGTCTAGTATTATCATGGAGCGGGTTACAATAATACATAACGACTAGCATATGTGGAGACTAATATGATATATGTAGTCTACATATGCGTACAAGTTGGAGAACTTGTGTACTGGACCGGCTCACCATGAGAACGCTACATGGATCATTATACGAGTGTCATAAGTGATTTTCATAGTGATCATGATATATGTAGTCCTTTGACCTAAGATCATCAAGGTTCTTTACATGTGAGTCACACATTTTGATACTTCCCTTTGTTGCTCGTAACTGAGTGAACTTAAAGGAGGTCATTGGGTATGTCACATATCATATGGAGGGTTTTCTATGATCAAGATGGGATTTGTCCCTCCTATATAATGAGAGTGATATCTTCGGGCCTCTTGATAAAGTGAGACTTAGAAAATGTATAGCCATGCTTGGATGAGTTGATATATGATATCAATGCCATCAGTTTAAGTTAGTCTACTCGGTAATCAAGAAACCAAAGATTAGGCTATACAAGAGTGACACATTCCATGTCTCGTTCTTAGTCTTGATATCTTAAACATAGGGACAATGAAATATATGGATAATGATCATAAAGGTTTAGTCAAATCATCGACAATCTTGTCACTTGGGTAGCAATGATGTGTTGCTAGACACCGCTCATTGCTTATGATCATAAATGTGATTTATGATCATTGCCAACATGGTAAGAGCCTATGGGGTCGCACACATAGAGTTATTTGGATTATTAGAGTGCATGGGCTAATTATTTGGGTTATGGTTTCATGATAATTTCGTGTTAATGATTTGCAAATTAAAGCCTAATTAGATTAGGGCTTTGAAACCCATTAGGCCTGGAAGTTGAGTCTCATTATAAATATAAAATATAGTGAGAAATTCGTAGCCTTGCCCTAGCCTCCCAAAAGATACAGCCGCACTCTTTTCTTACTATTCATCGACGGACATAAGCTAGCACTGCAAACGCAAGAGAAACACATCTGCTAGGACGTGGTGGAAGCGAGGTGATCCTGAGAAGCTCATATGGATATCATATAGAGCTTGAACACATCAACTGTTCAGGTTTTGTGATTCGACTCTACAGTTGGGTGAGAGATCTCAACTGAAATTAGGTATGAAAATTTTTGAACACCCAGTTTACCCCGTTTTACTTGGATCCTGGAAGGTTTCAGTTAAATTTCACTGCGCTTGTTTAGCTCCTGAAGCCCTACAGTCGTATTAGAGCTACTGGTGAAAACCTAAATTAGGATTGAATGTCGAATCGTATGATATTGTGTGTTTGGTTGCTTTCGGTCATGATTAATTAGATTGATTCATGACGCATGAAACCGAAACTCATAATGAATATATGAGAAATATGAAGAAACGACCCAAATTGGTTAATAAGATTAACCCGAAATTGATTGGTATAAGATTCCTATATGGATTAGGACTCTTGCAATAGTTGTAAAACCTTAGCTTGGATTAGATTATGGTTGTTCGGGCACCGAAAGTAGAGTACTTTTCGTGGCTCGAATGGAGGTGTCTCGGGTGCCTACTTGCTCAAAATAGAAAATCTCGGGCAACACAATTGTAAGACAATTTTTTCTTCCGTGAGGGGAGGGGCCCTTGCAACCCCCCGCAAGGGTGGTTCCTCTTGACCCCGCCCGTTAACCGGCTAACGGGACCGTCGTATGCGAAGCACAACATAAATAAAAACTGGTTAATCAATGCGCATTAATTGGCATGCATTTTTGTTGAATGAGATTTGACATGTTATCCTAATTGGTGTTTGAAGCATGGTGCATGGTGGTAGCTTTTGATTGGTTGTACTTGTAAATACGGCCTGCGAGTCGTGCGTTGTTCTTGCTATTCTTATTGTACATTCTCTTTTTACCTTACTGCCATCGAATGTAACTTAAGGTTTCTATTATTGATGTAATGGTACATGATGGGATCGTCCAAAGTTGTATGTCCAAGGAGGTGACAACAAAAGGGCAACCAAGAAAGGAGGAGAATGAGCTTGTGAAGACCCTTTTCTTTTCTTAGGCTTTTATGATATTCTCATTGGCTTGAGAATATCGTATAGTTTAGGCTATAACTATATCACGTTTACTTTCTTGTTAGCATGAGATGCATGTTTTATATTTGTATGTGATGCATGTATAAGACAACCGGAGATAATAAATTAATGAGATCAAAAGTAAAAATCCCTCAAGCAAATATTAAGTCATTAAATATGATGTCTTCCAAATGTTGGCACTCGTTAAGACTTTGATCAACATTGGCTGGGTTTGCCAAAGCAAAGCACCTATGTTCATCTTGATAAGGCACGATAAGATAATAATGATATCCAAATTGCTAACTTTGGGTCCGACTCAACTAAGTCATCCTAATATGATTGGGGACTTAGGGGCATAGAGTTGGGCTTAAGTTCATGAGACGAGCTTGGACATGTGTTGTTCACCCAACTATCCAAGAGTTGCATGAGATGCAATTGACAAGGAGTTGCCTACCTAAATAACTATAACTTGAGAGAAAAGCCAAAGCTAACTCAGGTTGTGGTGAAATATGGATTTTGGCCCATTAGAATACCTTAGCGTCAAGGTGTTACATGACTCTTACACTGCATATTTTCTGTTGTAGATAACCATGGCACAAAACACATCAACACTTTCATTACGATCGATCCTTGAGAAGGAAAAACATAATGGGACCAACTTTCTCAGATGGTACTAAAACTTAAGGATAGTTTTCAAGTAAGAGAGAAAGGTTTATATCCTAAAGTGGCCTATTTCGAATGAGCCTGTTGCCACTGCTCCAAGAGCTGAAAGGGATGCTCACAAGAAGCATTCTGATGATGCTTTGGATGTTGGTTACCTCATGCTTATTACCATGAAATCTGAGCTTCAGAAGCAACATGAAAACATAGGGGTGTCCGATATGATTAAACATCTCAAAATGCTTTTCCAAGAGCAAGCTAGGCATGAGAGGTTTAAAACCTCTAAGGCATTGTTTCAGTGCAAAATGTTTTAGGGAAGTTCCGTGGGTCTTCATGTGCTCAAGATGATTGGGTACATTGAAAATCTTGAGAGTTTGGGATTTGCTCTTTAGAAAGAGTTGGCTATTGATTTAGTCTTGCAATCATTGCCTGAAAGCTACAATCAGTTCGTCATGAACTATAACATGAACAACCTTGACAAGTCTCTCCCTGAATTGCTCAATATGTTGAGAACTGCTGAGCAAAACCTTAAGAAGGCTAAGCCCATTTTGATTGTTCAAAAGGGCAAGGGAAAGGGAAAAGCCAACAAGAAGAAGGATAAAGCGAAAGGAAAGTCCAATGCTAATTCTTCTTTAGCTGCACTGAAACCATGTAGTGGTGTGGTAAAGGAAGGGGATTGATTCCATTATAAGCAACCTGGACACTGGAAGCATAACTGTAAGCTCTATCTTGAAGAACTTGCTAAGGATAGGGGAAGTAAAACTTCCACTTTATGTATTTTTGTTATAGAGGCTAACTTTTTTACTTCCTTATCTTGGGTATTGGATACTAGATGTGGATCTCATATTTGTGCAAATGTGCAGGATTTAAGTGGGAGTAGAAGATTGACCCAAGGTTAAATGGACCTACATGTTGGCAGTGGAACAAGGGTTGCTGCCTTAGCTTTAGGGACTTATGTTCTCACTTTACCTAGTGGATTAGTTTTAGAATTAGACAACTGCTACTTTGTGCCTACTATTAGTAAAAATTTGATTTCTGTTTCTTGCTCAGACAAGAAAGGTTTTTCATTTGTAATAACGGACAAATGTTGTTCTATTTATTTGAATGAAATCTTTTATGGTAGTGCTTAACTTAGCAATGGGTTGTATGTTCTAGAACTTGAAAATCCAATCTATAATGTGAATACCAAAAAGGTCAGATTGAATGATTCGAACCCGACCTATCTTTGGCACTATTGCTTGGGCCATATAAATGAGACCCGTATATCCAAGCTGTATATGGATGGACTTATGAACTCATTTGATTTTGAATCATATGAGACATATGAGTCATGTTTATTGGGCAAGATGCCCAAAGGCCCATTCACAGTGCAAAGTGAAAGGGCTAATAACTTACTAGGACTCATACATAGTGATGTATGTGGCCCTATGTCTACACATGCTAAATGAGGCTTCCAATACTTCATTACCTTTACTAATGACTTCAGTAGATATGGCTATGTGTATCTCATGCGACACATGTTAGAATCCTTTGAAAAGTTCAAAGAATTCAAGAATGAAGTAGAGAATCAACTCAGAAAGAGTATCAAAGTACTTCAATCAGATCGAGGTGGAGAATACTTGGATTGAGAATTCCTTGACTATCTAAAGAAGTGTGGTATAGTATCACAACTTACTCCACTTGGTACACCTCAATGGAATGGTGTATCTGAAAAGAGAAATCAAACTCTGTTAGATATAGTTCAATCTATGATGAGTCAAATTGACCTTCCAAACTCATTTTGGGGACATGTTCTAGAGACAGCTACTTTTACACTAAACCGAGTTCCATCTAAATCGGTTCAAAAGACACCATAAAAGATATGGAATGGGACGCATCCCAGTTTATTTTTTATGAAGATTTGGGGCTGTGACGCTTATGTGAAATGTCAATCCTTTGATAAACTATGGCCCAAATCTCATAAATGCCTCTTTGTTGGATATCCTAAATGAACAAAGGGTTACTATTTCTACAATCCTTTTGAGCAAAAAGTGTTTGTTGCTCGAACTGGTGTCTTTCTAAAGAAAGAGTTTATCTTTAAAGGAACTAATGGGAGGAAAGTAGAATTTGAAGAAATTCAAGAACAACAAGGAGACATCGAACTTGAAATGGAACCTAAGCAGACACCATAAAATGTTGTGGTTCAAAAGTCTGTTCCTGTAGGATAGAGCCCACGTAGGTCTAGTAGGATTTAACGTGAGCCCGAGAGATATGGATTTTTTGTGACTTACACTGGCGATGTGATGCTCATGGATCAGGATGAGCCCACAACCTACCAACAAGCTATGTTGTGCCCTGACTCTGAGAAGTGGCTGGAGGCTATGAAGTCCGAGATGGAATCCATGTATAAAAACCAAGTATGGAGTTTGGTTGACCCAGGTAAAGGGGTGAAACCTATAGGGTGCAAATGGGTTTTCAAGAAGAAAATTGACAAGGATGGTAATATGATTACCTTTAAGGGACGACTGGTTGCAAAAGGTTTCAAGCAAATTCATGGTATTGACTATGATGATAATTTTTCACTAGTTGCTATGCTTCTATCCATCCGAATTTTGTTGGCTGTTGTTGTACACTATGATTATGAGATATGGCAAATGGATGTCAAAACTACATTCCTAAATGAAAAGCTACTTAAGCATGTGTACATGACACAGTCTAAGGGTTTTGTCACTCCTGAGAATGCCAATAAAGTGTGCAAGTTGCAAAGGCCCATTTATGGACTGAAGCAAGCTTTTCGAAGTTGGAATCTTCATTTTGATGAAGAAATCAAAGAGTTTAGTTTTATCAAAACTGAAGATGAACCTTGTGTCTACAAGAAGGTTAGTGGGATTGTTATTATCTTCTTGGTGTTGTATGTAGATGACATACTACTCATTGAGAATAATGTTCCCAAGCTATAGTCTGTAAAGACTTGGCTAGGGAAATGTTTCTCTATGAGGAACTTGGGTGAAGCCGCTTATGTGTTAGGCATCAGGATATATAGAGATATATCTAGAAAGCTTCTTGGCCTAAGTCAAAGTACATACATTGACAAGGTGCTAAAGAGGTTTAGCATACAAGATTCCAAGAAAGGATTCTTGCTCATGTCACATGGTATAACTCTTTCTAGATCTCAGTGTCTAAGTACACCTAAGGAGAGAGAGCGCATGAGTAAGATTTCATATGCCTCAGCAATTGGATCTATCATATATGCCATGATATGTACTCGTCCCGATGTCTTGTATGCCTTGAGCATGACGAGCAAGTACCAATCAAACCCGGTGAGAGTCAATGGATAGCTGTTAAGAAGATCCTTAAATACTTACGAAGGACTAAGGATGCATTCTTGGTCTGTTAAGGTGAAGATGAGCTCGTTGTAAAGGTTACACTGATGCTAGCTTCCAATCCGATAAGGATGATTTTAGATCATAATCTGGTTATGTGTTTTGTATTGGTGGTAGTGTTATGAGCTGGAAGAGTTCAAAGCAATAGATAGTAGCCAACTGTACAATAGAATTTGAGTACATTGCCGCCTCTGATGCTACAATGGAAGCAGTTTGGATCAAGAAGTTCATCACTGAACTTGGAGTGGTTCCAAGCATTGTTGACCCGATAGAGCTCTATTGTGACAACAATGGAGAATCGCACAGGCTAAGGAACCTTAATCTCACCAGCGATCTAAACACATACTCCGACGCTATTATCTCATCAGGGAGATCATCGAGAGGTGTGATGTGATGATATGCAGGACTTCGACAGACAGTAACATTGCTGATCCGCTGACAAAGCCTCTTATGCAGTAGAAGTATAATTGCCATTCTAAGTCCATTGGTATTAGATACATGATGATTGGCTTTAGTGCAAGTAGGAGACTGTTAGTGTTGTGCCCAAAAACCAATTATGAGATGATTGTATTTTTACACATTGAGTCATGATATTTTATTAAGGCATTAATCCAGTAGTTTTGTTTGTTGTTTTGTTTCTACGTAATGTAATAAACATAATTGTAATCCTAGAATAATGATATTCTTAAATGTCCCTAGTCTAGTATTATCATGGAGTGGGTTACAATAATACATAATGACTAGCATATGTGGAGACTAATAATGAGATATGTAGTCTAAATATGGGTACAAGTTGGAAAACTTGTGTACTGGACCAACTCACCATGAGAATGCTACATGGATCATTATATGAGTGTCAAGTGATTCTCATAGTGATCATGGTATATGTAGTCCTTTGACCTAAGGTCATTAAGGTTCCCTACATGTGAGTCACATATTTTGATACTTCCCTTTGTTGCTCGTAACTGAGTGAACTTGAAGGAGATCATTGGGTATGTCACATATTATGTAGAAGGTAATGTATGATCAAGATGAGATTTGTCCCTCCTATATAATGGGAGTGATATCTTCAGGCCCTTTGATAGAGTGGGACTTAGAAAATGTATGGCCATGCTCAGATGAGTTGATATACGATATCAATGTTATCAGTTTAAGTTAGTCTACTCGGTAATCAAGAAACCAAAGATTAGGCTATACAAGAGTGATACATTCCATGTCTCGTTCTAAGTCTTGATATCTTGGACAAAGGGACAATGACATATATGGATAATGATTATAAAGGTTTAGTCGAATCACCGACAATCTTGTCACTTTGGTAGCAATGATGTGTTGCTAGACACCGCTCATTGCTTATGATCATAAATATGATTTATGATTATTGCCAACGTGATAAGAGCCTATTGGGTCACACACATAGAGCTATTTGGATTATTATAGTGCATGGGCTAATTATTTGGGTTATGGTTTCATGATAATTTCGTGTTAATGATTGGCCCAAAAGTTGAGCAATTTTAAGCTCAAAATTAAAGTCTAATTAGATTAAGGCTTTGAAACCTATTAGGTCTGGAAGTTGAGTCTCACTATAAATGCAATATATAATGAGAAATTCGTAGCCTTGCCCTAGCCTCCCAAAATAGATAGCCGCACCCTTCTCTTGCTATTCTTTAGAGGACGTAAGCTAGCACTACGAGTGCAAGAGAAACGCATCTGCCGGGACGTGGTGGAGGCATGGTGATCCTGAGAGGCTCGTGTGGATACCACAGAGAGCTTGAACATATCAACTCTTCAAGTTTTGTGATTCGACTCTACAGTTGGGTGAGAGATCTCAACCAAAATTAGGTATGAAAATTTTCAAACACCCGGTTTACCCCGTTTCACTTGGATTCTGGAGGGTTTTGGTTAAATTCAGCTGTACTTGTTTGGCTCTCGAAACCCCACACTGCGCCTACTCAATTAGGCTCTAGCCAAAAAAATTTTTAGGATCTTTGCAAGTAACCACAATACATTGTTAAAAGAGTTTTGATCACCAAGTATGGTAACTCGCTATTTGTTTGGCATGTTGAAGCCTGAAGTAATCTTTCTCTGAGTTAGAAAGGCATTTGTATGGTACGGCTATCTTGGGTCATGAACGTGGTATATAAAAGTTTTGGCATGATTCTTGGATTCTGAGTTACCCTTCTACTATTCTTAGAACGTAATGTCTAACATTCGCGTTTCACAAAAATTTGAAACTAGCAGACCTTGCATAGGGAAACACTCAGGACTAGGGATCTCATTTTCTCTATATTTCTAGCTCATATTGCCCAAATATAATACAATCCTCCCCCCTCTCACTGCGGCAGGTCAAGACTCCATCTATTGATCTGGTGATACTTTTAGCCAATATTCTTAAAAAAAGAGTTATATTTATAGCTTGCTTAGTAATCTAGATTTTATTCAGATCTTGGGATACTCTAGTCATGGCCTTTTATAGGACCTCTTACTTTCTCATGTGTTTAAGCGAATGTGGGGCTTTTGTCTTCCACAAAAATTTAAAATCTTTCCATGGAAATGCTTTTTTAATGTTCTCCTTTCAATCGCTAATTTAGCAATTCATGAAAGTCCGGTGAATCCCATTTGTCTTTGTTGTCAAAGTCAAGAAGAGTCTCTTCTTCATCTATTTTGGGGTTGTTAAGGCTCATATGATTTATGGGGAAAACTTTTGTGCACATCTCTTGTCAAGAAATTTCCTATTTTTTTCAGGCTTGGTTATTGGATTTACTACACACCCAAAGGATATGGCAGATTGATTGGCTTTTCTTCCTAGTCTTCACTCATTACACTATTTACCTAGGAAGAAATGAAATTTATTTATGGAATTATACTTTGAATGTTATATTTTTTTGTCTGATGAGGGATGCCTTGTTTCAGATGCTCCATTCAGCGAGGGAGTTTGAGCACCATTCCACTATCTTTCCTCTTAATCCTTTGTGTCAGACTTAGGGACTACATAAGTGTTAGATAAATTTTGGACTACCCCAACTCTTTGTCATGGTTGGGTCTTGGCACCAAGAGTTAGGCTTAAGGGCAATGGCTTGGCTTTAGATAAGAATGAATGCTCTTTTGAGATTGTGCGAAGGACTGTTGTGTCTGGGTCATGCTTCTGCATTAGAAGCGGAAATTCTTGCAATTCAAGAGGCAGTTATCACATCTCTATGGCCAGGACTTTGAAATATCACCATATTAACAAATTTCTTTCAAAATTTGAATAATTTAAGGGGTAAGATGGGTTTAGGTCACTTCATGTCAGGCATTGTTTAATCCATCACTGATGCAATGGAGGCCTTGGATCGTTGCGTCCTAGTGGAAGTTCTTCGCCAGCATATTGCTCCAGCCCATACATATACTACTTACTTTCTTTATTCTTATAATTAATCTGATTATGAATATAAAAAAAAAATGACATTTTCTTGGTCGTCACTATATATCTACATTGATTGTTCCTCTATCACTAAATGTTTCATTAGCAAAAACCACTTATTGCTCGCACATGTCTGCGTCACAATAACCCTATTGGGACTCATTCTCTTTGTAGATAACAGTTTCGTCATCTATACCAATAGTAACTTTATCTGTTACTGTATAGCTTTTACAACACAAAAATATGTGTTGTGAATTTTACTGGGATGACACATTTCAATGTCATAATTATTAATGGCTCACTTGTTTGTTATTATGAATGTATTGTAATAGTTGCAACTTTGTATTGCAAAATATAAATATATTCATATTTGAAATTGAGAATTCTAAGCTAAGTTATGTTTTCTACAATTTGAGTTTAAATTAACCTATAAAATATATAATAAAGCAAAAATTAAAATAAGTTAAACTCAACATTTTCTAAATATATAATGATAAGAAATGTCCAAAACAACATTTTGAAATCACCAACTACCTAATAACTTTAGTATAAAGTACCGAAAAAAAAAAGACAACTTTAGTCTAGGAAAGAAGAACATAGTTCATACCTATAAAGAAAAAATGAAAAACTCATTACATTCTTTAACTTTTCTCCTTCCACCATACTTAAATTAGCACTATACTTGAATCTATAAATATAAAATTAAAATTTAACCAATAATATAAAAGCAAATAACTTACAAGCAGGCACTAGAAAACAAATAAAAAGAAACTGACAATCATGTCACACTGAAGGAAAGAACTTAGTTCACTCGAGGATCATTATCAAAACATCACAAGCCTAACTTTTCTAACCCTTCATTACAAACTATAAATAGGGTGTAACATGTGCGAAGAAAGTGAAATTCACTGCAAGGACCCATAAACATGAAGGCAGAAGATTTGATTTAGCATACACTCCCTACTTGTGCAAAGTTCAAGCAAGTTCCATAACAAACTCAACTAGTTAATAAAGTAAATATTACACTATCTAGTATGAATGCAAGCATCGGCTCTAAAATGATACAAATATTTGCTACAATTAAGAATGAAAAGGTGAATTGGTTGTTTTAGCTTAAATAATTGGACAATTATAATACCCTCACAACTCTAATTTTTGCAGTCAGTGTGATTACATAAACAATTTTTTATTAGATCATTGTCCAAGAAAACATACATGAGTAATATAATCACATCCACATGCTCAAAAGTTAGAAGTTAGCATAATAGTAAAGAAACATACTTGGCAGGGAAAAGAAACATGTTGCTAATACAGAGCATTAATGTTCATCTACAAGTGTATTAATGAGAGAACATTATTGTAGCTTGTCATTATGATTGTAATTTGGAAACAATACCTTTGCTAACATGGGGTCTACAACAATATGGTTTTGTATTTTCAAGCTATTAATTAGCTAATTATCATCATCTCAAACTTAGGAACACTTATTTACCACGAATTATTTTGTGGTTAACATGAGTACCTAAAGCAACTAGTATAGGGATTGTCATAAAACCAAACACATCTCAAACATACCTAGATATCAAAACAAAACAACACAACTAGCGATGTTAATAAACAAATCTCTAAATCCAATCAATCATCAAATTAATCAAGGAGAGGTAACTGAAGAGACTCTTTCAATTTCCATGTTCAGTAACTTAATTTTGTTAAAGTATAGTAAATCATAGTGAAACAAGTTTAAAGTTTAAGATCATACTCTTCTTGGTCTTCATCTACATATGCACTTGGCACTGAAGAACATTGCACATCTTCATGAGAATCATTTAGACCATTTCGAGCATCAGGAACTTGCTACATGTCAAAAAGGTTTAACCATAAAGAATAGGGAAACTTGCAACAATTCTCTTTAGGTTTAACCTAACCTACACTTTGTCCTTCTTATTTTTGAAAACCTACACTTTTGCCCCTTGTTTTCTTTTACATTGTTCAACAATAAATTCTGAAAACCTAGTTTAAGTTGTACTATAGTCATTTTTCAGTAATTTTAATTTCTTTAGTATTTCTTTTACAGTCAATCAATATTTTAAATTATCAATTTTTATTATATGTTAATGTAATTTTCTCCTTTAAATACATACTAGTATATTTTAAATGTCAGTTAACTACAAAAAAAATATCAACTATTGAAATTACTGAGACATATTTACCATATAGTTTAATTTAATATTTCAAAAATTATTGTCCAATAGTTTAAAGAAAGTGGGGCTAAATTATAAATTTTTATGGATAAAGGTGGAGAAGTGTAGGTTATGCCAAACCTTAGGGGCCTATATAATTTTCCCAAAAGAATAATCAACAAAACTTGATCTAAATAAACATTTGTCTCTGAACGAAATTTGTCACTTGCATTATAAAAAATAACCATCCACATTAGGCAAATGTTGTTGAAAACAATTCTTTTGATATACAAGCCTTCCCGAAAAGGTGTTGTGTTTTCCTAAAAGCATTGAATTCTGATCTATAAGTTCCTGTATTTGGACATCATCTTTGTTAGTATTTACAATAACTTTTGCCATTCCAGCTACACAAATTTCCCATAAATGTGCTAGTTTGGGGGGTTAAACTTACAGACATGTTTTGTCACCAAAACCTGCAGCTCTTATCTACATGAAAGGTTCTGACCATTCAAAACTATGAGGTCCTGCGATTAAGTAGCTGTAACATGTTTGATACTTCTTTGTGTCGAAGCTTCTATTCCCAAAATCTGGTTTTACTTTTAAAAAGAATTTTCATCATTAATCTACTGCCAAGATCCTGGTTTCTACATCAGTTTTGGGTTTTAAATTACTGAAAACTTACTAAATTGACTTTTATTGAGGTTGAGATACGGAACCATGCACTCCAAGATTAGAAAAATGGTACAATAGAGAGTTAGTCTACATCAAGGGGACTGAAATCTTCAAACAAGCAAAACCTAATTTGAGAAAATTTTCACACCTAAAGCTACATGATATCACTGGCAACTGCACACTCCTAGTAAAAAGACACCACAACAATTTAATATTACCCCTAAACACTACTAAAATTTACCTATTTTTCAAAATGCAAATTATCAACAGTCAGACCGTTGGTTATTACTAATGCATTAGACCATTGATAAAAAATTTAAGCCATTAGAAAGTGAAAAGAAGGGACCATTCTGAAGCAACTATGGAAAATTTGGGAGTAAAATGAAGTTTTTCCTCTATTATAATATATAATAATAATATTAATATTAATTTTATAATAATAATAACAATATACTATAATATACAATGTATCATACTACCTCCGTCCCATATTCTTTGTATCATTTGACTTTTTTACATAATTTGACTTGAATTTATTCATATTAGTATTTATTAGAAAAAATTTTAAAAAAATATATTTAGAAACTATATGTCTTGATTTATTATTCTTATATATAAAATTTCTTCATTTATATACTAAAATGTTGAAAATAAAAAATTATAAATTAATTGTTGAAAAGTGCATGGTGCAAAGAATATGGGACAGAGGGAGTAGTATATAATATATCATCTTATACACACGCACACACACACACACACACACACACAAGTGATAATGTGTATGAACATATATATGAACATATTTATATAGTGAAATTAAAAATTATGGTTTTGAATGTATATAGTGAGATTGAATCTCCCTAATCTATTATTTTATTATTATTATTATCATTATTTATATATCTTATATTAAAATCCTATATATATATATATAAAACCCTAACCTAGCCCATATAAAAACCCTAACCTATCTTTCACCTTTCATTTCCCTGTCTCTCCTTTACCACCTCTCATCTTCTCCTCCCTCCCTACTCTCATCTCTCCTCCTTTTGCCGTTTTCCATCCATCCGTCCCCAGCTGCCATTCTCCAACCATCCTTCCCCACCTGTCTCATGCTTCATCCTCTACCGCCATTCTCCCTTGCTTGTTCTCTCAACGTCTTTTCTCATCCGTCGTTGGCCTTTGCCGTCTTCCGTTTTGCTCGTAGCTCATCCCCGTCTCTGCGGCATGCCGCCAACATCCTCTGTAGGCTTGACATCTCACCTCACCTCCTTACTAGATGCCTTGACTTGCTTCGCCACCTTGCCCGACATCACATCGCCTGCCTCACTATCTCCTTGCCTCTTTACTAATTTTGATTTTGATTTTGTTTTTGATTTCATGTTTGACTTTGTAGATCTTGTTGTGAATTTTGTATGTGACCTTGTAGATCCAATCGTGAGTTTCATTTTGATTTTGTAGATCTGGTTGTTTGATTGTATATTTGGTTATGATTTTGTGAATTTTTAGTTAATTTTGTATTTGCTTTTTGAATTTATTCTGAATTTTTGAATTTTTTGTTATTTTTAATTTTTTTATTAATTTTGGTAAATTTTTATGAATTTCAGTAAGTTTTTTTAAATTTTTTGAATTTTAGTTAATTTTTCTATATTTTTAATTTTTGAATTTTGAATTTATTCTGAATTTTTTCGATTTTTGTAAATTTTAAATTTTTATTAATTTCGGTTAATTTTTGTGCACTAATAAAATCTTAGTTATATAATTTTACTAAATATAATTTTTAGTGAATATAACATATAATATTAGTAAATATTACATATAATTTTATCAATGTTGTTAATATTAATTTCTCAGTTTTTTTAGTATTAATTGTTTTATTTTTTGTACATTAAATTAGTAAAATTTAATGGAAATTTTAATTTTAATTTTTTTAATTTTTTTTACTTATATTTTTTTTAAATAAATGGCAATTTTCAATGGCTCCTCGTTGGAAAAGTAGAAGCAATTGCAGTTGAAGACACATAGATCCGAGCTTCTTGAGGATTTCAGCGACAACCGAGTGTTTGCACTCACTCAACGGGATCCAACATAACCCGGTTGCTCAAGTTGCATGAGTTTTGCTCATCAGTAACCCATGGACCCGGGGGTGTGAAGGACATAGTGTCTGTCGGAGTTCATTATGGAAGATCACTGACTTCTGACTTCTTATTGGAGACCACTACTCCCAATTCCGCTTTGCCGATTATACCAATTTCAGCTTTGTTCTTTTTCTTTTCATCAATCATACAGATTGCAGCAACGATTTGCCTGGGATTGCAAACAAAGAGCTCATAGAATTGACCCTCCATTTTCTGCTCGTTTTAATGTTTCCTTCTATGTTTTTTACCCACCAGGCAACTAGTTCAGACACCACCTACCTTTTAGTTCGGACACCACCGCTTAATTGAAAAAGTTCAGTAATTTTTTTTACAAGGTAATAAAAAAGGCTTGTTATTATTTTCAACTTTAACAAAATAACTTAGTCTCATTTTCATTCATTTTTTTTTTTCTAAAATCAGCATCATTAGTTTACATTATGAGGAGCCCATTTGCGAAGAGAAATTGCGATGTGACGCCAAGCGACGCAAATAGAAATCGTCAATGAATTGTAACACAAGCAATGTTTGACCGGCCAAGGGTGGCAGCTGCTATGATTTTCCTAAGATAATGTTTACTACGACTGAAAATCGTCGCAACTTTCTGTGATTTTGTGATAAAAAATTTATAATGATAAATAATTATCTCAAATATTTGGCAGGGATTTTTTGAGGTAAAATTTGTGATAACGTTTGCTATGAAAAAAACCATAGTAGAAATACATAAGAAAATTGTAAGAAATACTGATACGAAGTAGCCACGGATATATAAACAAAATATATGAACACGAACAACAAATCCTAAATAAATCATCCTTCAAAGACACCAGACCCTAAATTTCTAAAACCAATTATGGAGAAACTATAAAACCCTAAATCCCTAAACCATAACTTTAACCCCTAAACCTTAAACACTAAATGTTAAAGCCTAAAGCCTAAACCCTAACACCTAAACACTAAATTTTAAACCTTCAACCCTAACCATAACACTAAACCCTAAACTCTAATCCCCTAACCCTAAACCCAAAACCCTAATCCCCTAACGCTAAACCCTAAACCCTAATCCCCTAACCCTGAACACTGAATATGAAACCCTAACCCTAAACCCTAACCTTAAACCCTAAACTCTAAAATCCTAACCACACACCCTAAACTCTAATCCCTAAACACTAATCCGCTAACCCTAATCCCTAAACACTAAATCCTAAACCCTAAACCCCAAACAGTAAACATTAAACCATAACATGAAACCTTCAACCCTAAACACCAAATTCTAATACCTAAACACTAAACCTTAAACCAACCCAACCTAAAACCCATTAACCCTAACCCTAAGCACTAAACACTAAACTGTAAACTCAAATCCTTAAATATTAAACCCTAATCCGTAAACATTAAACCCTAAACTCTTCAACCCTAACCCTAAACCCTAACCCTATCCCTGAACACCAAACATTAAAACCTAATCCTAAACCCTAAACCCTAAACAAAAAACCTTAAACCAAACACTAAACTCCTCAACCTTAATCCTAAACCCCAAACCTTAGTCCCAATCCTCATCACCTAATTACATCATCGCCTAATTACCATAACCCTCAATACAAACCACCAATACTAAAACATATTTAGCATTTTTGTATTTTGGGGGTTTCTATATTTAAAAATTAGAATTTTTTTAGGTTTTCCATATTTAGTAAGTTTAATAATCTTTGTAGAAATTTCTTAAAAGGGTAAATAACACCAGTTATCCCTAAATTATACCAATATTACTTAATCTGCCGAAACTATCAGGTGTTGCACTAATCGTCCTCAAACTATTATTGCTATTTCATCCTGTGATCTATTAAATCGTTAAAGATGGATGGAAAAGTGGTGCCACATTAGTAGCCACATCATTTTTCTATCCATCTTTAATCGTTTAGTTGATAGCAGGATGATTAAGCAACATTGGATATAGTTTAGGAACCATTAAGCAACATTTGATAGTTTCATGATGATTAAGCAACATGGTATATAGTTTTGGGACAGCTGGTGGCAATTACCCTTATTAAAATGATAACATTAAACCCTAAAGGGTAAATATTACCGGTTGTCCCTAAACTATACCCATGGCGCTTAATCGTCCTAAAACTATTAAGCGTTGCACCAATTGTCCTAAAACTATTTAATTATTGTTATTTCATCATATAGTCAACTAAACTGTTAAATGTGGATGAAAAAATGATGTGGCTGTCAATGTGGCATGAAAAAATAACGTAGCTGCTGATGTGGCACTACTTTTTCATATATATTTAACAGTTTAGTTGATAACAGGGTGAAATAGCAACAATTAAATAGGTTAAGAATGATTGGTGGAACGCCTGCTAGTTTCATGATGATTAAGCAACATGGGTATAGTTTAGGGACAACTGGTGTTATTTACCCAACCCTAAACTATTTATATTTATGGAATTAAGTACTGGAATTTTGAGAAATTCAATTTTAGTATGATATAATAATTACTCCAATAGTCCCTAAACTTTACAATAATTTATAATTCCACCCTAAAATTTTTAGATTTTGCAATTTAGTGATTATATAGTGTAGTAGTTTCATATCATGGGAAAATCATTGGAAAAAAATAGAAATCGAGCGAAAATTGTCAGAAAGGACTAAGAAATTAAGGTAAAATTATGGGAAAAATGAAAGGAAAGAGGATGGGTTTTTTAGTGAAATGGGAAAAATTTTGGGGGGCAGATGACTATAATCATCACAACATGTGAGCCAAAACTGAAGGATAAGCGAGAGCCATGTGTTAAAATCGTCATAACTTGTTTATAATGATTATAATCATTGAACTTTTCAATGATTTTATGAGCAGATCAAGGCAAGATCATCAAACCACTTGCTACGATTAAAATTGTTACAATCCTTAATATAACCTGAACATCCTCTCCTATCATCTCCTCCTCCCCACTATCCTCTCCTATCATCTCAGAACCATCTTCTCCTCTCCACCGTCATCTTATCTCTACCTTTCTCTCTTCATATCTCCTACTCTCCATTGTTCTCTACTCCTTCATCAATGATCATGCGTTCTTCTCTGTCTTCTACATTATTGTTCCAAACATGTTCCACGAGAGGCTACAAGCAAAATCTTTTTCAAGAATCATGATTTAGACACGTGCAGGGGCAAAATTTTAATCTAGTTCACTTAATTTTGTGTGGGTATAAAATTGGGCAATGCTTGTGATACTGTTAGTTGATTATGGGTGAGGTTGACCAAAGTATGTTGATTATATGTGATATAGTGATTAAGGGTGATTGTGTGTTGATATTGGGATTGTATGTTAATATACCTCTTATGAGTGATTTAATATTTATTGGGTGATAGTGTATGCGTATATATACATTTTGATAGTGTTTTGGTTGGAATGCATAGAGTTTAGGGACTTCAATGACCAAACTGTAAATATTTTGGATGAAAGTGTAAGTAATTAAATTTTAAGGACTTAATTGACAAAAGTAAAAAAAATTATGGATAAAATTGTAAGTAATTAAAGTTTAGGGACTTAATTGACCAAAATACAAAAATTATGAATAACATTGTAAGCATTCAACTCTAGTTACTTAATTAACCGAAGTACAAAAATTATGGACAACATTGTAAGTAATTAAATTTCAGTGACTTAATTAACCAATGTACAAAAATTATGGATAACGCTGTAAGTAATTAAAGTTTAGGGACTTAATTGATAAAAGTAAAAAAAAAAATTATAAAAATGTAAGTAATTAAAGTTTAGGGATTGAATTGACCAAAGTACAAAGATTATGGATAAAATATAAGTAATTAAAGTTTAGGGACTTTTGATAGCAATTACCATGGGTTTGAGCAATCACTGGGAAAAAAGTAACTATTCGGAGAGAGTGTGAGTGATGTGAAATAGGGTTATGGGTTGGTGGTTTCAGGTGGGTAGAAGGAGAGAGGTTTAATATGAAAGAGGTAGTTGAAATGTTAGATCTATAAGTTTTTGGTGCTCAGAGTTGTATGAAGAAAATATAAGGATTAAAATTGGCATTTTCTACCGATTTTCTGTCAAAGTTAATAACAAAAGTAACAGCAGGTACTCAGACAAGATGCAAAATATTAGTTAAAAGACCTCACTAGGACAAAATGGAGTCATATGAACCAGTTGGGATAAAAAAATGAGATTGGGGACCCAATAAAGATTAGGCAATTAATTGACCAAAGTACAAAATTATGGATAACATTGTAAGTAATTATAATTTATGGACTTAATTGACCAAAATATGAGAGTAATGGATAACATTTTAAGCATTTAAAGTTTAGCGACTTAATTTACCAAAATACAAAAATTATGGATAACATTGTAAGTAATTAAAATTTAGGGACTTAATTGACCAAAGTACAAGAGTAATGGATAACATTTTAAGTGATTAAAGTTTAATGACTTAATTTACCAAAATACAAAATTATGGATAACATTGCAAGTAATTAAAGTTTAGGAATTAATTGGTAAAAGTACAAAAATTTTAGATAAAAATATAAGTAATTAAAGTTTATGGACTTATAATTGAATGAAAGTACAAAAATTATAGATAAAATTGTATGTAATTGGAGATTAGGGACTTAATTGACCAAAGTACAACAATTTTGCCTAAAAATGTAAGCAATTAAAGTTTAGGGACTTAATCGACAAAAAAAATTATTAAGTTTTTCATATAAATTTACAAATTAGAATAGTGCGAAGCCGTGGGTATTCTGGGACGGATAGGGGGACACATGACCCTAGTCAGGATTCATGTCGTCATTGACCCATTGGTCGCAAAGGGACGTGGCTAGACATCTGATGCACTGGCCACTAAGACCACACCATCAGCCCCTATTCAATGTCCTCTTGTATTTGCATATTGCCCTTACCCCCACACTACGGGGAACTGAGATCAGCATCAGCTTCATAAATACTTCTAGACACATAGGGTGACTACCATCCGTCGTTCGACTTCGTTGACGGGGTGCCACAGTACGAACCTCTAACTAGGTTTCAATCAGGAGCTGATCAATATGACCTTGGGTCATTGATTGACGATCCATCTTGATGTTTCCATTGAAGTTATTTGTGACAGAATAGCTACCAGCAATGGGACAACAACTGGGGGGGAGGAAGTCCAGCAACGACTTACGATAAAGAGTAGACTCCCGATTCATCACTATCCCCTATAGGCCAGATGAGGGGGGCTTAATATGTCGAGTTATGGCACCTTCTTCACTAGTAGAACGACCAATGATTGTCTCAAGTGAGTAAGTATACTATATTTTTTAAGTTTTCTTAAAGCCTAAAACTTGGAAAACTCCTTTGAATTAATTAAAATTTGAATTACTTATTACAGTAATTTGGTGGATATGTCTATTTGAAGGACCATTTATTCCACTCTACAGTAGTTATAGAGTACGCCTTGGCTCTTGTGGATGGAGGGACCATCTAAAAAACACAAGGACCTCATCACCTTGCTTAATGCAAGTACCAAAATTATATTTTGTTAAATATTCACATTAGGTGATTGGTGTTTAATTAAATTGACATATATTCAAGAGTTTTATTAAAGGGACTTTTAGGAATTCGCCGATATTTGTCGCCTCATTTTCGACTACTGCTCAAGTTCCATTCGGAAGCTAGTATACGGATAGAGGGTGGATGCGGTGAAGAAGGTCCCAGGGTGGAATGCCAAAAACCCTAACTTCAGTTTCCTATACATACGATACTAACTTGTGGCAAAGGATGTCTGACTTCTAGTCGAAGGAAGAGTGGCAAAAATGGTCCAAACTGGGGAAGAAGGTCAAGAAAGTGCCGAATGAGTTGGGGGCTATCCCAAAGCACATGATGGGCTTTATGTCCAATGAGATGCACTAGGACCGGATCCTGCATCACTTTTCACATTTATTTCATATTATATACAACAACATTTCATTTGTTAATTCTTAACGTGTTGTTATGGACACAAGAATGTCTCTTGTTCGAGGATTGGTGAACCAAGACGCACACCGGGAACAAGCCTTGGTCAACCGGAGGATCTAGTTGTGCATTAACTCAATGTAAACTTTTTCTTTCTCGATTTTGTATGTTTGTACTTCTTAACAAATGCATCTTTTTTGTAACTCTAATTTTTTTTACTTTGATTATAGAATGCATACGTGGAGCAGGTCGCCCAGAAGTACCCAAAACCCGTGGATCTTTACCAGCACGATAAAGAGTGTTGGTGTGACGTTTGTGCTCCGTATAAGAAGGGGCTCATCCTGAGTCTGCCACCTTGCCTTATGGGATCCCAACACGTAGTCTCAGCTGATGGCAAAGAATGTAACCCTGCGTGATCTGGTCTAGGAGGTCAACAACCAATTGACCCGGATCTAGTCTAGCATGAATGAGCAGAACCAACACCAGACAAGTGCTACGGTCAGTGCTACTATCCATGAGCTTATACAGAGCGAAGTTATTCTGGCCGGCTCTATTCCTGCCAAATTACAAACTGGGTCCTCTAGGGCTAAAGCTGAATGTCGAAACGCGTGTTCGTCATGACCATAGCAGTGAGGGCATGACCAAGGTTTAGGGTTTTTTTATATTTCTATGTTTATGAGACATAATTATGTAAACTATTGATATTTATGTTAATAATATTTTATTATTCAACTACAATTATTTTCTAGTAATAATTAATAAAATATACTAATTTAACTAATTCAATATACTAAAATCAGTAATAAAAAATAGAAAAATTATAAACCATCGCTCAGCAAGGGACTAGTTTGCTGCAATTTATATCGCCACATTAAGTGACGATTTTGGTCATCACATCAAGCGACTATTCTGATCGTTGCACATCGGAACAATATTGAACATCGCTTGCCAATGGAGGCAAAATCATCGCTCAATTAAAATCACCTCTGTTATTCCAAAGACCGTAATTGTCGCTATTCTGCTTTGATATTGTGACGATTCTAAATTTAGCAACGGAGAATTTTGCAATGGTTGTCTGTGATGATATTTTTTGTTGTAAAATTTTCTTTCGCTACAATTCAGCTATGATAATCTCTATAGGAAAAGGCCTGATCATTTGTAGTGCTACTTACAAATACTAATTACTTTAACAATACATTTTGTTGCACACTAAATAAAATTTATTAATTTTTTTTAAAAACCTTAAAAATTAATTAAAAAAAGTTATTCTTATAAAAATATTGTAAAAGTATTTCTAAGCCCATATAGTGAGGAAATTAATTACTATTAGAGAAAAAAAATCACTTCTTAGTTGCTTTAAAAAAACTCCATCAAATAAATCCTAACCATGGCTACGAAGCAACCAGAAAATAAGGAAATAAAGACGTATGTCCAAATATGCATTCTCTAGAGATAGGATCAATCATTTGTCTGTATAGTTTTGATCATAAATGCATGAGTCATTTTTATATTGACGAGTGGGCTGTAGGAGTTGCAAATCTCCTTGATTTGGGAACAGAATCTGTTATTTATCGCTAGTCCCCAAATCTAGGTCTGCGTTCCGTTGTTCATCCTTATTGCTACCAACGGTCCTGTAGACCATCTCTACAGTTTGATCATAAACTCATGGGTCATCGGTGAGACCTAAAGTCAGTTAAATGTTATATTTCATTGTTATGAAACTTTCTAATATTTTTACTGTGTAGAACAATAATTTTTGGACATTTTGCATATATATTTCTTTTTTTTTTTTAAAGAAAAAAGAGATCACAAGATAGAAACTTATTCACTAAGTCTAAAAAGTCTTTGACCTTCTTAATTTTTTGATATATAATTTTATTGTTTTTTTATACGTAGAAAAGAAAGAACTACAGAGAAGGGATAGAATACAAACAAATGAATAGCCAATCTATGAGCTTCATTGACTACCCTGCATTGCACCTTCAAGATGCATAGGCTGTTGAATAAACAAGCTAACTAGTGGATGGAGTTGACTTTCTCTCTGACCTTAAGATTGACTAGAGTGTAATCAGTTACCGGGAGAAGGCCCTATAAACAATATGTTACAATTGTACAACTTTGAATACAATTAGCTATAGCAAGTTTTAGTGCTTCAAGAACTGCTTGAACTTCCTAAACTAACGTCAAAGGACAATGCTTTATCTACAAGTAATGTTGATAAGGAACTCTGTTCACCCAACAAGACCAAACAACTACACCTCTCTAAGAAGAAGCATCCCAAGCACCATCGACAAGGAAAATAGCAGGGGCTTCCTGGCAGAATGAATTTCCCCAAATCTTGAAGGAATGTGGAGGAGATGGTCTATGGAGACTAACCATAAAACTCTTCTAGACCTTGACTATTAGAAAATCCCCACAAAAGGAGTCTCTTACACTAATTAATTGGGAAGCACATAGGCACAAGTTTTGAAACACAATTGAGTTTCGACTAAACCAAATTTGCCAAAAAGTCAAAGTGATCATATATAGTATGGAAGAGAAGTAGTCTCCATTGAGATGAAAAGTGCCTAAAACCCACATCCTAAAATTAGCTCCATTAACAAGAAAATTAAAACCTAGAGTTTGAGACCATAAGTCATTGATTCAGGGTACCTAAAAAACAAATGGCTAAAATCTTCATCTTTTGATCCACACCTAGGAAAAAGTTGAGAACAATCTGAATCTCTTAAAAAGAGCTTCCTTTGTAGCTAAAGCATCAAAGCAATATCTCTAGATGAAGGTTTTAAATTTGGGGGATATTTTTTGCCCAAACTTTTTGAAATTTTTTTTGAAGGTGCTGGATCATAACATCTAAAGAAACTTGGGGAACAGAAGAAACTTTGATAGATGCATAGTCTTTTTTTGTGGCGTAGACACCATCACTAGCTCCTTCCCAAACCGGCCAATCCTAATCCAAATTGCTTATATGAACTGAATGCAAAACTGACCATATTACATCCCTATAAAGAGCTTCCAAATTCCAATCTCCAGTAGATGAGAAAATCAGATCCCCAACCTTAAAAAGAAACAAAATATCCGAATTAACAGACATCCATTGTTGGAGCTACATTGGATGAATCCCCGGGATCTAATAATCATTCTAAATATCCACTAATCTTCTACCTCTAATAGTCCAATAGAGGTGAGGCTTGAAAAGCTTTCTACCAAAAATCAAATTGACCCAAATGGATGAAGGACTACTGCCATGCTCATCTCTTCAAAGGGACTCATGTTTTCCATATTTGGCAGAAAAAAACCCTTAAAAGCAAAGAATCAGGTTTCTTATGCATTATCCACCAAAAAGATCTAGCTAGAAGTTCTTGGTTGAACAGTCTAAGATCATGAATTCCTAGGCCTCTAAATTCTTTTGAAAGGGTGACATGAAAAAGATCTAAAAAATGAATTCCCTTTTCTTGATTTGTCCCTTTGTCACCAAAAGCTAATTATAGATTTTGTTGTGTCATCACTCAATGTAATATGAACATGGAAAAGAGACATTCTGTAGTCTAGTAAAGAAGAGAGAGAAGCTTGGATTAAAGTAAGATGACTAGCTTGATTGAGATGTTTCCATTTTCAGGCAACCAATCTTTCAGACTGGGAATTTTCATCATACTCTTTGGACTTGGGGATTGTGGCAATATCCGCCATTTTTTTGCCATTTTCCTTAGAGCTTGACTTGATACAGCATAAAAATATGTCTTTCATGTTCCCCGTTGCTTCCATCAGATCTAAACTTGAACTTGATGCAGCATTATCATGCGTCCCTGGTGGTCCTCACTGTGCTCTTCAATTTGGGCTTAAAACCGGTATTTGATCTTCTTTGCCTTTGATTTTTCCTCACATTAGGCATGACACGACCCCTCATGGCCCTGCCCAGGAAGCCTATGAGAACAAGTCTTATGCTAGTTGTAATTGGCTAATTAATTATGTGCCCCTTGGTTAAAACTTCATGCTACTAGTTGTTTAACCTAAGAATGCAATTATGCATGCAAGAGCTGCTTTGACTTGAGCAAGTATAAAATCATAAAACATTTATGTAGCCTAGGTATTTCCATAAAAACCAATGTTCAAAGACTCAAAGCATACAAAACTTTTATAGCATCAACATGAATCCTACACATAATTAACCATGTGTGGGCATTTAAACAATTGTAGACTATGCCCTACACCTAAAGGTAACCCTAGAGTCCATAACTCTATTCATATACATTCGTAGCCGCTACCATAAATTATACATACATAGGGCTAGTACTACTGAGATCCAATCAACTAGCTTCTACATTAGATGAGAGCTCCTGATGGCAAGTTTCAATGATCCTTCATGTGCTCACTAGCCTTTGTGGCCAAGAAAACTATAGTTAGTAATGTAGCTTAACCAACAAGCAACTAAATAAACTAGAATCTTAACGATTTTCAAAGCGATATACCTCTAACGGAAGCTACCGCGACAACCCTCAATGATTGTTGGGTCCAACAATCTCAGTATCTGCACAACATGAAACTAAGGGAGTGAGAATCCTAAGACTCTCAGTAAGGGATCTTCAACCTGCAAAGAAAACATTGAGGACAACACATATATAGGTATATGTAATTTACTGTGAAGGTCTAACATATGCACATATATCTAGGTCCTTTAAGACCCTTCCTTATCCTGGTCCTGTCATGGGCGTTACTCTATGCCTAGCGAGTTTTGGCCCCTAACTCGCTCCTAGTAAGCCTTAGCTTACTGACGTAATAAGTTTAACCTTCCCTTGATTGTTGTGCAGGTGAACATGGTTGATGCGCCTCGCTTGAGTTCCAAGGAACTCATAAGGTGTACTAAGCAGTGCCTCAAGTCATTAGACTTGCCTAGGTCACTTGTGTACTAAGCTTCCACCTTAAACCCTTAGCAAGAGTACACTAGGTTCTCACTTGCACCTCAAGTAATCTTGCCTAGGCTACAAGTGCACTAAACTTTCACTTAAGGCACAAACCTATCCACCAATACGAGGTTCACACTAATGGAGTAGTAATGACCATGGTTGGACTCATTTACTAGGTTCTTTGGAACCCACCTAGGTGTACTAAGGTTTCCACATTAGAACCTCAAACCCGAAGGCCTGGCTAGGCTCTTATGGGTACTAAACCTTGCACCAAACTAATGGTGCTCTATTGTGGCCAAACATGCCTTCAATTTGAGCTAAAATAAGTCTAAACCTTGGCATATACAAGCTTTGGGAAATTATGTAAATGGTAGGTCTTTCTTTTAGCTTCACGTGGAATCTTGAATCGCCTCAATCCGATGCCCGAGTGAAAAGTTATGTCAAAAGCCCTACAACATGTCAAAGCTGTCAAGTGCTGGCGGCTAGGTGCTAGGAAAGGTTCCACGAAGGCCTAGGTGCTAGGAGTACCCTGCTCCATGGGGCTGAAAATGCACCTTGGCCGCTGCAGCGCTGAACGGAGCGTTGGAGCTAGAGCCCCGTGCCCTAAACCCAGAAAAAGCCTCTTAAGCTTCTTTGAAGGCTTCCAAAGGCTCCCAAACAAGTTTGGGACGCCATCCCATTTTGCAAACCTATAAAACACACTTCCTAGGCCTCAATGCACTATTCATTCCCAGCTTGCAATACACACAAACATCATATTAAGCTTGGAAACTTAACTAGTCCACCATGAACATCTCCTTCCACAACTAATGGCAATCATCAAATTCACAAGAATTTCACCACAAACAACCTATGAATGACATCAAATGAGTATGAATCATAAATCCCTTACCTCTACGCCAAGCTACAAGCAAAGATCAAGCAACCCATCACAAATAAATGGCTCCACTAAGTCTCACCTAGGTTCCAAGCAATTCAATGTTCATGGCATTAAAACGAGGGCAACTAAGTAAACCCAAGCAACCAAGGGCTAAACAAACAAGAAGACTTCATGGAAATCAACTTACCTCTCATGTAAAACAAGGCCCTAGTTGGAAAATGTGATTTTTAGCTTCAAATGCACCAAACTCACTTGAAATAAGCTACCTATTGCTTATACACCCATGGAACCTTCAATTTTCACCAAGAACTCTTGAATTTGAGCAAGAATTGAAGTAGAAATGAAGAGGGAAATGTTGAACTCGGGTTTGAAGAGGAAGAAGATGAATAGTGGCAGACCAAGACCACCTTTACCATGTTTAAAAAAGTTCAAGCCATTAAGCTCTCAAACTTTCTGAAGTTTGTCAAAATGCCCCCTTCCCAAAATAGTAGCCTTAGGTCAAATCTTGGTCAAATCTTCAACACTTAATGAAATAGTTGGGTGCTAAGCAAGGGTTAGGTTTTAAAACATGCTTTTGACTCTCGGGACTCGGCTCGATACCTTGGGATGCAAAATTACTATTTTACCCCCGGACCTCTTTGATGCCATACTTTCCTCGGAACCCAATGAACCTTAACTAACTTACTCGACCTTGCTAAATGATCTTAAAATGAGGTCTTAAGCTAGAGATTTATTAGTTTATATGCCTTAAGTGTGCTTCCTGCTAGGAGGGCTGTAACAGGCCATTTGTGCTTGATCGGCTTAAATAGTTGGAGAAAGCTTTTTGTAAAGAAACTTCTCTTCTCCTAGGTTCTACTTTTTCTCCAATTTTTTATTATGTCACCTTTAGCCTAGGTGCTATTTATAGGTGAAATGAGGAAGTGGCCTAGTTTAAGAAAACCACATGTGATAATCATCACTTAAATTATCTCTCTAAAGAGAAAACTAATATTATAATTATCTCCCTTTAATTATTCAATTTATTTAATTTAAAAGGATAATTAAAAAAATCTTGTGGAACATTCCAGAATCTTTCATCCAAGTGATACACATTGTTAGGGTTTCATATTTTAGGATCTTGAGCCACATTTTGCCAAAGATTGATTTTGGTCAAAACAACATAATTAGTCTTCATTCTGGGGCATTTGGTTCTGCATTTTCGAGCTCCAAGAAACTAGGCTTCTTAAACTTTAGTATCCAAATACAATGAACTTTTGAATTTTGGACATCAATTTTCAAATGGGTTAGACTTTTTTTATTGGATTTAATTTATCTTTGACAAAATAAAATTTTTTTATCTACACTTACAACTCACAAAACAAATTAAGTAATCCACTTGCATTTGGTCTTTAGAGTGCTTTTAGTGGTGAAAGAGAGTGAAAGTGAAAATTAAACAAAATGGAAAAAAGAAATACATAAGCACTATATACTGAAACAAAGTTGGGGAAGAATAATAGTCAGTCCTAAATCGCTCTTGAGTTTTGCCAACAAGTCATAAAACCAATATATTTACTAGTAGTTATAAACTTAAATAATCATTAACTCTGTTAGTCCTACTTTGGACGTTTTCCTAGCTGGCCAACAGAATAGTTTTGGTAGCACTTGACAGGTGTTAACTGTTGACTTATAAATTCTTTTTAAGCTTTTGTACAACTGTATTGATTGAACTGCTCAAAACAAAAAAGCTGAAATGGTTGTTCAAGATTAAAGCTCTACCAAAGGAACAAAAGGAGAAAACCATAGTTTCAACCCCTAGAAACTTTCACTGTACCCCAAAAGTAAAGCTAAAAGTTGGGTTAGAATATCGGGTTTAGGTTAAACCTGATTGAATTATGCTTACTCTTCTTTTTATAACGTAACCTTGTACTTGACCCTGATTATGTTTAGAAACCGAATCAATCCAAACTGATTAGTTCATGGTTAGGTTGGCAACATTTGAGTTGACCCAATTATCCTTTATCCAGTGCCTGAAATAACAAAAATAAGATGGTCAAGATTGACTATTGAGGAGTCCCAACTACAGCAGTGGAGGGAGTAGGAGGAGGACTAATGATTTGAGAATGAGATAACAAGGAGAAGAGGATAAAATAGCACAACTAAGGAGGATGATAAGCAGGAAATAGAATAGTGGAGAAAGGTAATGCCACGACGATGGGGCGGATGATGTGGCGTGGATGAAAAGGACAACACGACATGAGTGAGGAGGATGATGGGACGACATGGTGAGGACAAAGGATAGATGCAAAAGAGGAGAAAGAAATGAGGTGAGGCATTCATGCGACTATGGTTAGGGCAAAGAGAAGTAGGTCCTTGGGAAATTACACTATCAAGTCTCTTATCTATCCTCTGCCTCCACTTAAGCTCCAACTAGTTATGATCCTATACTTTCAGCACTGTTTCTTCCATATGCTCCACCATAAACAATTTTAGGTTTTTTTGGGTTTATCAAGTCCAACTCGGCTCAAACCGACTTTAGCAACACAAAATTGGATCAGGTCGAGTCAAATTAAAAATATTTTTTTCTCAAAACTAGCCTAAACCTGATATTTTTTTTCAGTAATTACATTTCAGGTTATCTTTTCACCCCTCTCTAGAAACCTCTGAACTTTTTCATCTGGCAATAGAGCCCTTTCTGTAGTGAACTCCCAAGGCTATAATGTCACCTCCTTTACTGCTCATCGCCACTACTTTTCATACCTAGACATTGTTCTCACAATTAGTAGAAACTTCTGCAATGCTAAACAAGCTGTCATTAGCCCGAAATGCCACAAGTTAAAAGGAAATGAATCCAAACTATGATTTAACTTACAACGTTGAGGCTCAAATTTCATCTTTGGAAGTCCATTTGTATGAGAAGAAGAACAAACAATGCCTGATCCTATCACTAGTCTTCATTTGTGGCTATCTTTTATCATTGTTAGCATAGCCACCACCGAATTGAAAGAAGGAAAAATGCCCAATTGAAAGACCATTGCTTCAATCATCGATCACGCCTTTCTAAGCTCTAGCATTTTCACTATCTTGACATCTCAAGTCAGTTCTGGACCAAGTCTACCATCCACCATAAAGGGAATCACTATTGATAAGCGTCAAGAGAGAGGAGGTCACGATCTGTTAACCCAGTCAAACTTGGCTTGCCCCAACCTTACAAACACTTTTAGAATGTTCTATAAAAGAGTAAACATTTTTCTTTAATTTTTTGTTCGCTGATGATACTCGATAAGAATGAGTGGGCTACTAGAAACTTTAAAGATAATTGAACCTGTGATAGAAAACAATGTTATGGACTGTGGAGCTGTGTGTTCAAGGAAAACCATTCGATGCTTATACCAATTCAGGCACACAAGAAGATTACAAGAAGCATAAATAGGTGTGCATGACACACCAAACTGTTATCTCTTAGGGCCTACTATAAACTGAAGATGATATCTCCAAAGAAAAATGGTTCTTGTTAAACCCAGGTAGAATCTTGTAACTAGATGAATTCATTTCCCCATTCACTTCATCATTAATGCTGTATTAATCATGGCAACCATGGCTATTAGGTTCATGAGTGCATCTCTAATGGACTAGACCTGTGAGAAACTTTAGAATAGGCCTCCAAAGCTCTACACTTAAGCACAATATGGTATCAATGCCCCCTTCAAGAAATGAAATAAAGGGAAATGGTGATATGCATTTTGAACTTGAAAGCAAAAAGGCATCAATTTAGCAGTTCTAATGAGACAAACATGTGGCATTTTTTGAGTGGTCAAGAGCATGGTTTCCCAGATGGAGCATGCACTAACTGCCTTAGACCCTTACTAAGCCACTCTTCCCCAATTTTTCTACAACTCTATCCTTTACAAAAAATTCCTTTACTATCTTTATCATCGACTACTTAGAACTCGATTGTCATTCTCTTAAACCATTAATCAAGCCTTTAATACTCATGAAAAGGTATGGATGTCTGCCTTTTATTTTATTTACTATGTTGAATTTGAAAGTTTTTCTTTTTATTATGTCATGCCGAATTGGCCCATCAGTGTTTGATACTGGGCATGGGTTGCCTTGCCCAACTAACCATGGTTTTTCGTTGATGTTTAGGCAAGTCATCACTAGAATGAAGGTGGCCATCAAGACTTCTTGTGAAGGGAGGCTTTGAAACCCCTAAGCCATGCAAATGTTGCCCCTCTAAAAAGCATCTTGACCCCCTATTCCATTAAGAAATGGAAGAAGGATACCTTCATTCCTCCATCCTTGAACCTAGTTGCCTTATGGTCTCATGATGAGGTGTATGAGTCCGAAGACCAGCTTACTATATGTTGATCATTATAGGGCTGGACTTAGGTTGCTTCTACAACTTTTAGTTAATTAGCTCTACAATCACTTCAAATTTCCACGTTCTTAGTTGGCTCCCAACATTTTTTTGCACATATCAAGTTTTTGATAACCTTTCCATCATGCAAGGGTTGGCTTTTACCTAGAGTCATTCCTTTTTTTTTTTTTTTACTCCCTGACCCTTATAGAATCCAAATCCTACTTCTTCAAACTAAGGCCTAACTTTTTTTGCCATAACCTTGCCTTTCACTTTGCCGTTACTCTTAAAAGCTTGGAGGAGTGGAAAGAAAAATTCTTTTATGTATCCTGTTACCGCCTCTGGGACTTCCCCAGGAATGCATGGATGACCTTATTCTTGATAGCGAACCCCCTACCTTTGGTACTTCCCCTGGAATTCATGGATAACCCTGTTCGTGGGAGCATACCCCCTCTATATCTAGAGGTAGGATCCAAAATATTTGAAGCCATTAAAAAGATGGTGGCATACTGTGGAAGCTTATAAATGGAAACAAAAGATAAAAATTGTTTCTTTTTCCTAGACAATACCTTGATGAAACCGCCATGATTGCCTGTAACACAAGTTGCCTTTGCCCAAGGAAACAAAAGCCTGATTTCTAGCTCCCTATGATGCATGGGGAGCATATAGACTCCCTTAGTACTAAGTTCATTCCTTAAGGTAAGCTTACTATAGTTTAAACTGCATTGTCTCTTTAAAGTGATATTTTTTTGTATTGATCCTCTTCTTTCATGAGTGCAAACTTGGGCTAGATGCATGTGGATGCTTTAAGGAGGAGCAAATTATGGTCAGGGCTTTCTAGGGGTCAAGATTTCCTTAAAGAAAAGAAAGAAGAGGTTTGAAGTTTTTTACCTCCTTAAAAGATTATCATAGGGCTTTTTTTTTCTACCATGGTATGTAAGGGTAAGAAAAAGAAAATGTCACCATTGAATTGCATGAGGTGGTAGAAGTGGCTAATGAGTATTCTCCTACAATTCACTAAGAGATGAGTAATAGGGCCATCATACTAGTGGTGTCTCCTCTTCTACGCACTAAGGCTTAAAGAATGCTTGCCCTACCATTTTTTATCATTCTGGTGATTGGTGCCCTCTACTTGGTTGTGGTAGTAAGCTCTATTATAGAACTCTTTTACACTCTAGGCCAGACTTTCTTGCTGGACTGAAAAAAAAAGAGACTTCAAAATGATTTTCTTTATTAGCGTTGGTAGCTTCCAGGGAAAGTTCAAGGATCTAAAGGGACTCCAAGTTGAACCTCCTTGCAGGTAATCCTATAAAAGGGCCATTCTTCTCCTTTTTAACATATAGAAGCTTGTTAACTGTCTTTTTTTAGTGTTGGCTTTCCACAAACTACCACCAGAATTCCCGAGATGATTTAATGAAAATGGTAAACCTCTCATTCTTAAACACCCTAAACCACATTGAAGTTGCTCCTAATAATGTAAAGTTGAAGGCCTAACACATGAGTACATCACTGGCCCCCTCATGGTTCATCATTGTGATATACCTTTACAAATGATTGACTAGATCGGTTAGGTTGTCATATAGATCCATTTTCTGCATCAAGAAGCTAGAGGGTGAATGGGCACTTAGGGCTCCTGCAATGGCTCCTTAACAACCATGTGCCTCTCCTTTAATTGTTCCTCCTTCAACCACTCCTCTTTTTCATCAAAGCCCGTGAAGGTTGTGTTGATGTCACTGACCTCTAGCACATCTTGACTTCAGTACCTCCTCTGCTGATCCTTTAGTGGGTCTACTGCTCCTTTAGTCGTGAAAGTTAGTATGGTCGTGTCCCCCCGGTGGCTTTTCAACCTTCTCATCATAACCTAGAGGAGAGCCCTATGGATATCTTGATGTAACTATTTTATAGCTCCTCTAGTAAGGTGTCTTTTATGGCATTGAACTACTCATCAGTCATCACCTTGGGAGCTTTCCCTGAAGCTAGATCATGTGGTAGGGGCAGCAAGCTTAGTTGTACCCTTGGATAGTTGGTTAGGGCCTTAAAGATCGATGGGGGATATCTCTTCGCCGGGTTGTGGTATCAATCTCTCATTTCTTCTCGGCTAGTCTTAGTGTATAGACGCAATCTCCTGGTCTTAACCATTGTTGGTTGTTCCCATAGACAATGCCAAATTGATACTTAATTAGGGTAAATGGATTGTAGAGACACCATAGAAACAGTTGAACTTGCAATATAAAACAATATTAGGGACCTTGGAATTGTGTATCTAGGGAAAGCCCTCTATCACTTAAGTCAGTCTAAGCTCAAGAAGAGTATATGAAGCTTAAAGAGGTGTCCAGAACATATTTCTCTCAGCACCTCTTATAGACTAAAGATAACCTTTTATAAGAGAAGTGGCTCATGTTAAATCCAAGAAGAATTTTGTATTAATCATTGCGTCGGTGACAAAAGGGTCGATTAGTGTGCCTCCTATGGACTAGACGCATAAGGAACTCGTCAACGGGCCTCTGAAGCTTTGAGCTTGAGCCCAATATGGTATCAAGTAAGAAAAAAATTCAAAAATTCTAGGTAAAGGAAAAAAAATAAAAAAAAATAGCAATGCATTTATGAAGTATGAACGAAGCCTGACAACAAATTTATAGTAAGTTTTGTTTCTTCCTTGTTAAACACGAATTGCAAATTTCTCAATTGATTTAGCTCAATTTTAAACTTCAATATGTCACTACTTATTTTATTACATCAATAACTCAAGTACTTTAATCTTCGTATAATGACAAATCCGACACTTTTGTGTGGAATTACGTATAACAAAGAATCATTAGGTTAATTCAATTCATAAAACATAACATTATGCTTAGATTAAAAAATCTTGCAACCAAGTTAAAAACATCTAAATGATGCTAAAGACAAATTTTGACTCAGTTTTAGCGAAAATTTATAAATGAAAATATAGAAATTTAGACTTTGTATGTAAAATTGACTAAAGAAATAATATTTAGCTGGCAAAATATGAAACAAACACGTAAATTGTATGGTTTGGTCCAAAAACTATATGTGTGATTGCCCGCATTAACTTTTCCATCCGCCAAGTGGAGGTCGTTAAATTTGTTACTAACAATTCTAATGTTTTTAAATAATTAAGACTACTTTGATAAATTGATGAGTTTTACTGCTAAGCTAGCAAAACACTAAAAAGGCAAAACACTTAAGAACAGTCTGTTTCAATTTAATTAAACTAAAGAGCTTGCATTAATAGTTGGTTGGTTCAGGTATTAGCGTCGGTGAAGACAACCAATTAAAATTAGCCACAATTTTTAGAAGTATTTACAGAGTGTGCTACCCTCATCCTTGAAACTTCTTTCCACTGACACTTGCACAACAACCCTCATCGGAGACACCTGATTGTCATCAGTCCTCCGTGTTTTGCCATCACACATACCTAAGTCTTGCGGCTAAACCCACCCTTGGAACTGCCAGCCAACCAGTTTCTAGGTCCTATTGCCTGTACACAATCGACAAAACTCAAGCTCTAGCTGCTGACCCCATGTTGGATTCGATACTCTGCCGCAGATCCACCACTCAGTTTTCTTCCCAACATAACAAGAAGGATGAACAATGATGAGATCGTAAGATTAGGATGGATGAGTGGTTGGGCCAATGATGGATCTGGAGGAAACCACATAGAAAGACATACGGCTAAGACTGCAGGGGCTTGAGACATAGACAGACGAGAGGCTAAGCTCACTCACAAGCAGTGGATCTACTGATGAACAATCGGATCTGAGGTTGGTGATCGCCGGTGGAGTGCAAAACGAGGAGCTGTGGAGTAAAATGAGGAAAGAAACGAAGTTATTTTCTATATTCATTAATGGCATTGCCGTGTAAATAACCTCAACATTAGTTGTTTTTTATTTCAATATTACCTGCCCATGCCCAGCCGAATAATGGGGTTGGATTAATCGGAGACCTACAAGAAGAATTGCCCAAATTTTAAAAGTGACTAATATCTTTCCTCCTTTATATAATTTTCTCTGTGCTTCTGATTAAAGAGGCATATTATTGAGGTGGTTGTAAGGCCTGGGGTGGAAAGGTTGAGACACGAAGTTTGAAACTTGGTTTTAATTTTGTACATGACTGGCCAGTATGGGACAACTAGAAAAAAGTTTTCCTCTATACTAGACTGTACAAGTCGGTACCAGGTGTATCGACCATCTAGTCCCATACCAACTGTATCGGCTAGCTATGAGCCAAACATAATTTTTTTATATTTTCTTTTAGTTTTCTTGATATTTTTAGGTCAAAATATTATAAGTATGTGTAATTCATTAATTTTATAACAAACATTTACTATTATTTGAAAAAATTTGTACTTTTATTTTTTCATACTTCAAAAATTATGGTTTTAACATATATAGTGGAATATTTAAGCAAAACTCTTAATTAATCTATATCAATACAACATACACTTCACACTCTTACAATATCACATTTTGGTATGTTCTATGTGTTGATATGTTATATATATACACATACATACATACATACATACCTAAAATATTTAAAATTCGTACAACTAAGACAGTCGGATATGGTACCGCTACTATACCACACTATTAGAGAAGTGGTACAATATCCGGTACAAAATTGAAAACCTTTTTTTAATACTCAGGAAGGAAAGAACTACAAAGAAGGGATAGAATGCAAATACGTAGCAGCCAATCTATGAGTTTTATGGATTGCCCTGCATTGTACCTTCAAGATGCTTAACCCATTGAAAAAGAGCCAGCTAACTAATGATTGATATTGATTTCCTCTCTAACCTCAAAATTATTAAGACTGCATTCAGCTACCATGAGAAGACCTTGTAAATAGTTTGTGAGTAATTTTGCAGCTCTAAATATGACTTGCTATAGCAAATTTTAGTGCTTTAAGAACCACTAGAACTTCTGCAACGAAAGCCAAAGGACAATGCTCTATTCACAAGCTTTGTTAATAAGAAACTCCAGCCACCCGAGAAGGCCATGCAACTACACCTCTTAGAGTAGAACCATCCTGGGTACTACAAAGTGATTTTCCTAAAGTCTTGAAGGAATACGGAGGAGACGGTCTATGGAGACTATACATGAAACTCTTCTGAGCTTTGGCTATCAAAAAATCTCTACAAAGTAAGTCTCTTACACTAATTATTTGGGAAGCACTCAAGCATTGATTTTGAAACACAAGAAAGGTTCGACGCAACCAAATCTGCCACAAAGTCAAAGTGGTCATATCTAGCATGGAAGAGAAGTAGCCTATTATGCATTGACCCTTGCATTCACTAACCTAAGGATCTTTTCAACCTACACATTGTCAAATTTACCTATCAGTTTTTAAAGAAACTTCAAGTACTTACAGAATATGGGGTCTTTCACCCCTTTGGTCCTATTCATTCAATTGACCACGACTTGAGAGTCACTGAAAACTAGCTATCATTTTACCCATGCTTAGTCGACCATTCAAAGCGTAACAATTAGGGCCTCATACTTTGCCACATTAATGGTTACTAGGAAGTGGAAGTGTACGTTCAATACGGCTTCTATGCCAAGGAATCCATTGAGAACCATCCCTACCCCCTGGTGACTTTTCCTTTAGGCCCTATCCAGGTAGAATTACCAAGGGGGAAAGCGGTCGCTTCCCTCTTTCTGAGAATCTAAGGGCTCCCCACTCGGGGACATTTCTGTCTCAAAGTCTGCAAAGTGCCTAAGCTTTTAAAGAATTCTGCAGCTTATAAAAAATGTCAAATTGCCCTTGTTTAATGCACTACTTAGCCAATTTGCCCGAATGGTTTGGCTTTTGTAGAATTTCATGAATCTGCAACCCTACTCAAAAAATGATAGGATGAGTCTATAAATAAGATCATAACTTTCTTAAGTCCATGATTAATGAAGTACGACCTTATGAAGTAACAAATATCAAGATTTTACCCATGTAAGGTTTTGCTAACATAATAGATTGGCCACTGTTCTTTGCCTTCTTCTTTGACCAAGACCAGATTGATCGATCCTTTTATTACAGCCAAGCAGAGCACCAAGGGGTAGCCAGGCAGAGCCTGCTTGAGTATGGAAAACTACTAAAATTACCCCTTAATATGATGTAGAGCCTCGTTGTACTCGTTCATCCACTCGAACTATGATTCTTTCCTTAAAATTTTAAAGAAAGGCTTACAGTGATCCCTTAATTATTACATAAAGTGTCCTAAGGTTGTTAGTCCTTTTGTTTACTTTTGAATGTTTTTCTTCTCCTTGGAATTCGGCATGTTTAGGATGGTGTCTATCTTGTCAGGGCAGGCATAAATCCATTTTTCGGATACCATATATCTCAAGAACTTTCCTGCCCTAACCCTAAAAAGACATTTCCTCAAGTACCATATTCCTTTTTTTCTACTAGATGGGCCAGACCAAGTAGTCAACTTGCAACATAGATATGATGACTTTTATGCCAATACCTGGAAATACTACTCATAAACCATGCTGATACCTTAGGCAGAAGATTATTTCCAATCTTTACCATCTGTCTAGGGTCTATCTCTAGCTCATTTGTTTCTTTATTGTTTAGCAGGCTAGGCTCTAGCTCATTTGTCTCTTTATTGTTTAACAGGCTAGGCTCTTACTCATTTGGGGCTTCCTCATTTCTTTTTTTGGGGTCACTTGGACCTGCTGATTCTTTGGCAAGTAAGTGCCTCTTGAGCTTAGCTACATAGTTTAATCTGATTGTTTCCTGGTTAATAAAGATAGTAGGGGTCATGAAGACGATGGTTAGCCATTTAGAATCAATACGTAGGTAAAATAGTACTTGTCCAGGCCTTCCCAATATGGCATTATAAAAGGAAGCTACATCCAGAACTTGGAATTTAGCTTATTGGTAGTCATGAATTACAATATCATCTTGAGATCTCACCATCAGCATGAAAGGCAGCCATACAATTCCTAGGGCTATGGACTTTATCTCTCCCAACCTTGAAGATGTGCCCTAAGACGGGGGCCAATGATAGCCTCCTAACCTTGATTTTTTCTAGCTAGAAGAATAAGATGATGTTTGAACTACTCCACATATCTAGGTACACCCTATCTACATTAAAATTGTTGATCTTTGCCATGATTAGGATTGCCTCTGCTTGGGGGTAGAAAATGTGGGAACCATCTTGCTTCGTCAAGATATTTTCAAGATATGCAACCTTCATGTGGGCGGTCACCTACCTCTTATTGGATGAGGAGGATTTGCCCTTAGTGAGCATATGAATGACCTTGTTAAAGGGTCATATTTAAATAGTCAACCATTCTACTAGGGGAGCAAAGCCTCCTTTTTCCTCGCCCCATTTAGGGTCCCATTCATCTTCTTCACGCCTATGGGGTCTATCTTCTTTACATGGGGAATTAGGGCGGGCAATGTAATCATTCAAATTACCTCCTCAGATGAGCTCCTCTTAGAAGTTTAGAACTCTCAGTATTCTTTTATGTCATGTTTATTGTAGCAATGGCGTTGGCAATATTTCCTCTTATTACATGTCACCCTCAATGGTAATCACATGGCCATTTAGCCACCATTCTTCTCTTTTGCAAAGCATATAAGATGTTGGCCCTAGACTTCTACAGAGCTGTGTATGAGACCTCATGCTAGTGGGGTCTCTTTTTTTGGGAGGAAATCATATCTTTAGACTTATTTTGTTCTTTTTACTGGCCACCCTTCCGTGGATTTGACTTATTCAGCTTCGCAGCATATGTGTATTGAGTGGCCTTATACAGGAACTCCACAATGCTGTATATGAAATCCTTATGCATGTCCCAAGCCAACCTCACATCTTATAGTAGCCTCTGCATTATGGCCAAAATATGATCCTTAGTGGAGAGGTTGTAGACCAATATGACCTTCACATTGAACCTCTTAAAGTAATCTTGTAAAGACTCATCCTTGTTCTACCATATCTTGAAAAGCTAGATAGCTGTCAAAGGGATTGGATAGCTTTTAAAATGATCAGAATTGGCAGCCCTTGTTGGTCCCAAACTAACTCACTGTAACCCCTATTAAGGTTTAGCTGAAGACCTTGGACATAACAGCCTTAGTAGCCCTTTTTAGTCATGTAGAAATAATGTACCTTTAAAGGTGGATTACGAGATCTATGAATCCGTTGTAGAAGTCAATCTTTAGTATACCAAATTCTTCAGGTATAGTTGCGTTAATCATTTCCTCAGTGAATGTCAGACCCAAAAGTAACCGATATCCATGCTAGTAGGCAAAGGCTATTCTGGAGTAACGGTTGCTGCCTTAATGCACTCCTCTATCTAGTTTAATCTTTAGAGGACTATATTCAGATCACTGGCCTTTGCAGCAGTAAAATTGACTTGAGACCCATGGGTTGGATTCCTATGAAGAACCATCATTCTTTTTGGTACGAGATTACTTTTTACCATATCCTCCCGCAGGATCATGTGCCTTCCTTCATACTAGACAATGGCCTAGAGCCTCTCAAAAAGGTCATGCTAAAGGGCCTAGAATTGCTGGTCCTTAAGTGCCTTGCCCCTTGTCAAATCCTGAGAAGCAAATGAGGGTTTTTTGCCTCTTGTCCTCTGCTTCATATTTCGCTTGTGATTCTCCCTAATGAGTTCTAGGGGATTCTCCCTATTGTCGATAGTGTCATTGCCGTCGAAAGGGTCCTAAACCAGCCTAGATTGCCTTGTATTGACCATACCTTCCCACAGATGGTCCTAAATCAGTAGTCAAACTACACGAGGATGGTTGAACAAGATATTAGGTAGATTAGATTGAATTAGGACTGGGACCTATAAATGAAGACCACCATTAACACCCTAAAGAGTTTCTCCAAGAAAAACCTTTTGATGATCAAGTTATAACCTCAATTAAGGAATAAAGATAGCTAGGGTTTGTGGCAGAGAGAATAGCATACCTTGGCAAGCCATGGGGTACCTTTTTTACACAAACTGGGTGCCTTTATCATAAAAAAAGTGTAAAAAAATTTAAAAAATTATTTTTTTAACTTTTTATGTAAAATTTATACCCAACATTGGTATAGTATCCTCAATTTTTTACTTGTAGTTGAATTAGTTTTTCTATGTTCTTATTGCTACATCAATTAAATAACTTGTTAAAGTAAAATTGGAATTGGCTTATGCTGTGAGGAAAAGACAAGTAGTCATATTGGCTTACATATAAAATCTATGTAGTTTATGTTTTATGCATATGAAATCGAGCCAGAGAAATCTAACAAAATAGTGAGAAAAAAATAGCTTGCAACAATAGAAAGTCGTGAAGCATCAGGTAGTAATTTTTATTTTTATTATTTTATCGTATCACTTGTATGTTATCATTTTATCTAGTGGATTTCATCATAATTTTTTTTGTTCACCCAAATAGTACATAATTCCTATTACTGAGCTCAATTAAAAAGAGTGTCATTACTGCCATAATACTTTCTACAAGTTTGAACTTGCAATTATAATTTCTCCATTCTATATGCCTCCCACCATCCAATTTATGTCACTTACTTTTCAGTTTTTGTATTTCTTGATCTTTATCTTGTTTATTATTGATTTCAGTGAATTTCATATTAAAATCACTACTTGCTTATGGAGATTGAAATGAGTAAGTTTCAATATCCTTAATCATAAGGGCTCTAACTATAATTTTAGCATTTTTTTTAATGTAATTTGAATGAAGTCATATGTGTGTGTGTGTGTGTGTGTGTGTGTGTGTGTTAAAAAGTTCTTAACTCACCTCCTTCAACTTGAAATCTTGGCTCTGTTCAGGGTGTTCCCTTAGGATCAGATTATGGAGAAAATATGGTTGAATATTGGTAGAAAATGGGCCCGATACAGGGACCTAAACAATTGAACCCTTATCTGATGGATCCACAACATAGAGGTCCAATAAGCCGACAAGGGAATTACCATTATAGAATAGATTGAGATATTGAAATTATGTGATTAGCTAGAGGATTGCTATCCTTATACTACTTACTGGGATCTCCCTTGACTATACAAAGGTAGTCAGTCACCAATGCCGAGGTATGGCATTCTGACTCTTCACACTCTAGCTCCTCTATGTTTACCAAAATTTTGACTTGATCGTCAAAGGGTTTCCCTCAGCAAAACATTCCAAGGCTATAACATTGTCTTTGTGTATAGGACTTCACTGCTAAGTGGACCACATCACTAGGTTAGTCCCATATAATCCCTTCAGCTATCAAATTGGCATTGTCTATGTGACCCATGGTGAACACCTGGGGGTCTTGCACAAAGAAATAATATCAACCGGATAACAAGTAGGAAAGTTATCAACCAGCAGGTTCTGTAGGGCTACATGAGAAGATACCTACTAACAGGCCAATCTAGAAGAGCTTATTGTACCTCAAATAGACCACCATAAGGCAAAAAACCTTACACCATTAGATGATGATTAGTTTTAAGCCCTATAACATGCCTTATTTGAGTAGCTCAAAATGATGCTGCAGCAGAAGATTCGGAGGGCCTTGCCTAGAGCCCCTAAATAAGCTACAGAGAGGCACTTAGTGCCTGAGGTACCTCGACAAGCCCCTCAGTGGGATTCGCTCCTAGAGACATAAGCTCCAGACTCATTGATATTTCTGGATCGATCCAACGGTCCCAAAGGCAGTGTCACGGAACAGGGTCCCAACACCCCAAATTACTTGGTTTGTATGCTCTTAGGGACTGTGAATCCCACTTAGTTACCATTGGCTAACTATTACTTGTCAGTAAATTAAAATAATTTATGTACAACTAGTTTCTTAGCATATCTTGTAAAAAGATTTGCATGCTTTTGTCCTAGCGATACAAACAATTAAGTAAACTATTTCAAAAACATTGCTCGAGCATTTCATTTAAAACCTACTTAAACCGTGCCAAGACAATGCAATACTAGTTACTTTGACTTCAAGTAATAGTTTGTGCACACTTAACATCACTAGCATGTACCCAAAAGTAACTTAATGGTTTTACACTTTAATGTATCCTAATAGAGGCAACAACTTAGTACACAAGGTACTATATATTCAAGACAAAAACTTAACTAATATCCTTTACTTGAGCCCCACCTTTAAGCTATCAAAGCTCTAAGTGCAAGCCCTTCCTTAGTCCTTGTGCACCACTTAGCCTCTACACTGTAAAGGCATAAAACTTAGTTAGTACATAGCTTAGTTTATAAGTAAACTTAAAATCACAAGGATTCTAAAGAAAGAGTACCTACAAAAAGAGGAAGCTTAGCCCACAACTATCCACTAGTTGTTAGGGCCAGTGTTAGAACCTGCACAACAAACTTAAATGAGTGAGTACATGAATGTACTCAGCAAGGGTCCCTTGGGGTACCTGCAGAAAAGATAGCAAACAAGCATGCATGCAAATATGACAAAAAAACAAGAAATCATTTAACAAGTAATACAGGACAACAACATGGAAGATATGCAATGCATGAATGTATGGTATGCAATTCACATAATCCTTGGGACTTCTTACACCTTAGGTGCCTTATACTTGCCGTGAGCTCAAACGATGAAGGTACTTGAGACACTGGCCCTCGTATCCTAAATACTTTACCTCCCTTAAGTCCCGCTTACGGGTCCTAGAGTAAGTCATCACCTTTTTTTGAAACTTACCCGCCTTACCCTTAATTTATTGTATAGGGTAGCCATCTTATGTGGTTTAACTTACCAAGCCTTTTGAGCTTAGTTTAGAGCTCTTTAGTGGCTTACCTACTAAACCAAATGGTTTGGTTGGGATCTTCTTAAGTTTCTTATTCAATTCCCTTTGGTCTGAGACCTTTTTCTCCTAGGCTAATGTAGCCTCTGAAACTGACCTAATCCCCTTCATGTCCTCTTGACAACTTGAACACTTTTAGCCCTTAGCCACTTTACTTAGCTCTACCTTAACCACATTACTTAGCTACGTCTTAAATAATGCATAATTCTTAACTTAGTAATGAGTTTTAGACCCAACTGAGGCTACGAAATGTCTTAAATTAGCCTAAGGATGATAATCGGGAATTTGAGACATTCTTAGGATGCCCCGAGATCAAGGGACTAATGCCTTGGCGACACTGTTGGCAATGCATCACCAAAGGCATCAACACTCAGGCTACCTAAGGTCTAACGGCGACTCGTCTCTAGGTGGCGATGTGTCACTAATGCACTACAGCATTGCGCGACAACGTGCAAACTTACACGAAACTTGCTCAAACTTTCCCATCCCAAGTCCAATTCACATGGTTCTTGTTTTTACTTCATCCCCACACATGATAATACATTTCTATGCATTATTAGAGCTAAATTAACTTGAACCTTTACCTCAAATTCAGCCACAAAGCAAGAATCAAGGCACAAGCTCACTTGAGCTCAACTAAGCTCTCTTGAGTTCCAATCCTAAAACTAACATGATATGGCACCAAGAACCTCAAATCAAGACCATTTCTAGCCACACAAACAACTTAGAACCAGCTCCAACAAAACCAAAATGCTTACCTTAGGTTTTAGGCTTAAAACAAGCATCAAAGAGCCATTTGGGAGCAAGAACACCAAGAACAACTTGGAGGTTGGATTCACCTTCGGACCTTCAAATTCAATGGAAACTTGTGGAATCAAGGAGTTTTGGAGTAGAAATTTTGGTGGGGAGAGGGAGCTACGAGTTTTGGAAAGAAACAAATGGTGCAGGGTAGTCAAACTTCCAAAAACATTTTAACCACCCCCACTAAGGCACACTTCTTATTTTCTTTCCCCTTAGCCCTCAAGTCCTCCTTTGTTTCAATTTAGTCATTAAACAATCACCCAAAACCATCCCTCCTTGGTCCTAAAGGATGCCCAAAAGCTTTCTACACGTAGCCTTTTGGACACTTAAGCTACTTAAGACATAAATGGCTCAATTGATCACTTACTGCAACTTTTTACACTTTTCCTTCAAAGATGGTTCTAATAGTTAAGATAACTAATGGTATTGACTTAATTAGTCAAAATTTCTTACATGACCCTAATTTCATCAAAATTAAAGTCATTCCATTCACTCGGGTCAAAATTACCATTTTTCCCCTTTTTGACTTTTAGGAATCAAATCACACTTATGAACTTATTTTTACTTAAACTTAGCTTGTCCTTCTTGCTTAACAAGATGCTAACTTGAGGTACTTAAGTAAAAACACTTAAATAATAAATAAAAAAAATAATTATCCAATCAAAACCCAATGTTGACTAGGAGAGTTATCACAGGCAGCAACATCAGTGTTATTCTACAAAGACTTGACCAAATGGAATAGCATATGGTATTTCCAGCAATCACACACTTGGTGATCCATCACGAGAAAAATTATATCAGGAGCTATAGATGTCCGAATTGAATGATTCTAAATTGTTCTGAAAACCAACACATAGATCTTCAACTCACCTTCATGCTAAGAACTAGTTTGATCATTTTTATTTCTGAAATCTGATTATAAATGAGACCATTCATTTTACCGTGTGCTGAAGAGCAGTTTCGGTAGAAAAATCATAACTTGAGCTACAGATGTCCAATTTGGATGACCAGGCTATCGTTTCGAAGCTAAAGAAGTGATCTATAAATCTTGTACTCTAAGGAAGAGCTAAATCAATGTATGGTGGTTGAAAAAATTAAAAGAAGTTTGGACCACCTTTGTTGACTTGTATTCACTTACCTTTACTATTCTAGCCTACCATTTACTATTTCACCTACCTCAAAGCTCTATAAATTGCACCTTGGGGGGAGAACGAAATGAGGCTTGTTCTTAGGCCATTTTTATGTTCTTGTATCAAACTTGCCTTTTCTTCTTTAGTTTTGTTCTTGTTTTCAATCCCGAAACTCTGTTCAATAAGTTTTCTTCTTGTTCTTCCTTTGATCTTTCAATCTATGTTTATTTCATCTTTATACATATTGTTTACTCTGATCATGGCTAACTAATTTTTCTTTTGCTAAGGTGAAAGAGTGAACCTTTTGGTATAAATGTTATGGCTAATTTGAATGGATTGCAACATTAATTGTATTTACTTTCTTAATTAATTTGAACACCCACCTTGTTAAGTGAGAGTCTTGATTCATGACAGTCAATTGTTGGCAAAAATGCTACTTGATTCCTTCCATAGAATATGGCTTTATCAGTTATGTAGAAATCTTGAGTTATTGTCGACAAAGGTTGGCATGATAGATACTTGAACCCATTAGCAAGTGTTAGTGTTATAAGATCAATGAAAGCTAATATTAACTCATGCCTAACATTTCTAGAATTTGATTATTAAATTCCCCATTTGGGACCTTATTTATGTGTGGATCCTAATTGAGTGGCAAGATAGGCTAAAATTAACCACAACTTATATACTAAAAGTGAATTTCCTAACCTTAGCTATTTTATTTGAATTTAACTTTCAGTCAACATTTGTTCACACATTGCACCAAAACTTTCTTTATAAAAAAATAGGTAATTTTTATTTCTTAATTCACTTCCCTGTGGTTCAACCCTCGTACACCTGATATTTTATTACCTATGATAACTTACACTAGGGTTACAACTGCTAGAGTGCAGTAAGTTTTTGGCGCCGTTGCTGGGGAAATAAATTGGATTACAATTTCACTTTTTTTCTTTTTATATTGTTTTATTTTTTATTGTTGTTGAATGGAAGGCTAAAGCTCCTATCTTTTCTATTTATTATATGGAAGGCTAAGTCTCCTACCTCTTATTTTCTGTTAATCTTGTTGTCTTGTTTTTATTATTGTTTAATGGATGACTAAGCCTCCTACATCTTTTGTTCATAAAATGGAAGGCTGAGCCTCATATATTTTTTTGTTATTGATATTGGTTTTTCTTATTGTTTTTTTGTTTATGCATGAAAGCTTGGTTACATACATCAAGTGGTAGACCAGTAAGAAAATCTTCATCTTCCTCAAACATGGCTGAGCACATTAATAAGCAAGAGGATAACCATTCTTCACATAATGACCAAGACTGACCTAGGACCCTTAAAGAACACATGAACCCCATAAGATATAGTGCACCATGATTGTTAATTTTTCCTCCTGATGCATCTCACTTTAATTTCAAGCCAGGTATTATTCAACTTTTAGCAACTTTTCGTGGCTTTGATTATGAAAATCCATACTTACATTTGAGGGAATTTGAGGAAGTCTGTCACACATATAATAACCTAAACTGCAGCATGAACACCATCAGACTTAAGCTTTTTCTTTTTTCTTTAAAAGATAAAGCTAAAATATAGCTCCAGAATCTTAGGTCAAGCTCCATTTATTCATGGTATGAATTGCAACAACAATTTTTGAAAAATGTTTTTCCTACCCGTAGAACAAATTCTTTCAAAAGGCTATCACCACTTTCACACAAAAACTAGTAGAAACTTTTTGCCAGTGTTAGGATAAATATAAAGATTTACTTAATACTTGCTCACACCATGGTTTTGAGATATGGAGATTAGTCTCACATTTTTACGAAGGTTTGACACCTAGGGAAAGGCAAATAGTGGAATTGATGTGCAATGGAACATTTGAAGATAAAGATCCTGATGAGACAATGAATTATGTAGACTTGGTAGCAGAGAATGCACAAAATTGGAACATTGTTAATACCTATAAGGCCTCAGGTAAGACTTAATCTTTTGTATGTAGTGGAGGCATATATCATTTTAAGGAAGATAATGACCTTCAAGCAAAATTTGCATCTCTAGCTAGAAAGATTGAGGCATTAGAAATGAAGAAAACTAGTCAATTGAAATCTGTTGAAGAAGTTATTTGTCACATTTGTGAGGCCAATGATCATTCCACTAGCAATTGTCCAACTTTGCCTTCTTTCAAAGAATGAGTCCATAAACAAGTCAATACTTTGAATAACTTCAAGAGGCCAACCCAAAATTCATACTCACAAACTTACAATCCCGGTTTGAGGAATCATCTAAACTTCAGTTTGAGAGGTGATAATCATGGTCAACTGTCACAACCACCTTTGTACACCCAACAACATTTTTAACAATCTCAAGGGTATGCACTGTATGTTCCTTCTTTTAGGAAAAATCATGAAGATACATTGAATTCATTCATTAAAAAGCAAGAGTCTATTAATGCTCAGACAAGTCAAACCATGATTGATTTGAAAGATACTCATACAAAATTTGCATCTGCACTCAACATTCAAGATAAAGGGAAATTTCTTTTTCAACCATAACCAAATTCCAAAGGTCAAACCATGGATCAAGTGAAATCAATCATTACACTTTACAACGGTAAGGTTATTGAAAAATCCTTTCCCAATCCTTGTGAAGGAGATGATGAGTTAACTTCCAAAAGTAAAGAAGGGATTGAACCTATACCAAGCGAAGAACAAATTGAATCTCCATCTACACCTCCATTTCCTCAGGCATTAATAGTTCTAAACAAGGTTGTCAAGACTGGGATCCTACCCTGGATTGTTTTGCACTATACAAGATCGAGATCATAAGATCGGATCGTGGATCATAAGATTCTACCAGAACCTAAAATTTATTGTGTAAATAATTCAATTCATTGGAAAGACCAATTATATTAGAAACCCAAATAAAGCTTAAGTGCCATAATAATAATAAATAGTTAAATACAATATAATAATTGATCAAACATAAGCAAAGCTCAAGTTTTAATAGAGTATACATCAACACAACTAACACTAACACAATAACCAACATAACTATGAAAGAAATCCATAAACAACCACAACTTGACAAAACAAGAAGAGTAACAATGTCTGACTACCATGAAACAACAACAAATATGCCCATGGAACAAGCAAAGGGTGAACAAGTCATGGGGCATCAACAATGGAATTTATCCATCCAATACACTGAAAGACACATAACTAGCATTGGCATCAACATCATTATCTTCTTTCATAGCAAGATCTTCTTCTTCTCATACACCCACTTCACAATTATAGTCACCCTCTAATGGATCAATCCCCTCATTAGCTTTTTCTTTGTCTAAATCAACAACTACATAATTGATAGAAAAATGTAAATATAAAATAATTAAAATGTCTAAGAGTGAAAGAATTAATGTGAATAAAGTTGGATTTTCCAACATTATTACTTGTTATAGCTAAGTGATGCTTAAATCTAAATATTCTACCAGTGAATTCCATCTCACGATATTTACATCTCACCTTTTTTAAACCAACTTCTATATCATGTTCCCACCCAAGATCAGTTCTACTACTAGCTGTATTTTTTTAAGTTTTTTAACAGAACTAGCTGCAATGCACTACTACTTTCCATGGTTGAAGGCAAAAAGTAAAATCAATCAGAAACTACATATTACTTTTTAAAAGAAGATAATTTTGTATTAGATTATTAATAGTGAGGGAAACATCATATCTATATTAATAATAGCATGAGCATCGTTCATAAACACAAAACCAAAAATGGGTCTCAACCTCAACTACTAAGCAAACTTTCTACTAACAATAGCATGTGCATATTTGATGATTTCCAACAAAATCACTAGCATGAACATATTTCATTAAAAAAATATAGCTTTAATTGGAGTTGGAATTAACAAGCAAACCGTTCTACACTTAGGTTTAACCAATAAATTAAAATTTTATCAAATTCTAACCTCAATCCTTTAGCTCCAGCTTAAGACACCTTCTGATTAATGAAACAAGCCCACAATTGCCCACAGTTTCTGCCGAGAGGGAAAACGATGGAAGAGCACATCTGGGAGGAGCACGACTAGGAGATAGAACAAGCAATGAAACCCTCGTAGCAATACACAGTAGCAAGATAGAGACTGGCGACCGTCGGAGCTAGGTAGTCGGAGAGCTGTCTAAAGTGCAACTACTGGGAGCGCCGCCTTAAAGCACCACTGGCGGAGAGTAGTTCGTGTCCGCGAGCAAGCAGAAACCAGTGCATCTAAAGTTGAAGCACGTCTGGTCTGGTGAGTGGGTAATGGAGTTTTTTTCCCTTTATTTTTTAATTTGGGCTCTACAAAGCAGCCCGTTTCAAGAAGCCCATATCCAATCACCCCTAGATTTTATAATTTGGGCCAAATATAAGCCTAAAGCCAACATAAATCAATATCACCTAGGATCAGTACGATCTAACGATCCTGCCATTTTTACAATCCTACAAGCGATCCTGAACGATCCCAAGGCGTCAATGATCCTATTGTGAGTTGAATAGATTTGTTCAATCAGGATCATAGGATCGCAATTTTGACAACCTTGATTCTAAAGAAGGTGAATCACAATCCTGAAATTCTTGATATTTTCAAGCAGGTAATGATCAATATCCCTTTTTTTGGATACGATTAAATAAGTACTTTCTTATGCCAAATTTTCAAAGGATTTGTGCACTGTTAAAACAAAACTAAATATGAAAAAGAAAGTCTTCTTGGCTGAGCAGGCAAGTTTTGTTTTTCAAAACAACTTTGCTTTGAAATACAAAGATCCTGGTTGTCCAACAATTTCATTTTTCATTAGAGCATAAAATTGAGCAAGCATTACTTGATCTTAGAGCTAGTGTAAACTTACTTTCATATTCAGTTTACCAAAAACTAAATTTTAGTGAGTTAAAACCAACTGAGGTAACTCTTTTGCTTGCCGATAGATCAGTGAAAGTACCTAAAGGAGTTGTTGAAGATGTGTTAGTCCAAATTGATAAATTTATTTATCCTGTGGATTTTATTATTTTGGACATATTGCTAGTGGAAATTAAGAATTCAATACCCGTTATCTTGGGATGTCCATTTTTAGCAACCTCAAACATTTTGATTAATTGCAGGAATGGACTAATGAAGCTGTCATTTGGAAATATGACATTAGAGCTAAATGTTTTCAACTTCCTTAAGCAACCTCCTAAAATGGAAGATGAAAGTGAGGAAGTTTGCATCTAGTCACTATTATGGAAAACTATATAAAAAAAAGGAGTATCTCTGATCTTATGGAAAATTGTCTGGTTAATTCATTTGAATCAATTATGCAAATGGATCACAATAGATCTAACATATGTACATTGTTTGATTCTTCACAGGTAAAAGGAGACACAAGTTGGAAACCAAAAGTTAAGGAGTTAAAACTACCCAAAGTTGAAAAGCAAGATAAAATACCCACACCAGAGTTGAAGCCCTTGGCTAAAGAATTGAAGTATGCATTCCTTGTGTAAATTCTTCTTATTTAGTGATAATTTCATCTACTCTCACATTTGAGCAAGAAGGTAAGTTGATTGAGTTACTTAAGAGGCATAAAAGTGCAATTGGATGGACATTAAAGGACATAAAGGGCATTAATCCTTTAATTTGTACACATAGAAAAAACTTGGAGGATAATGCTAAATCTTGTCAACAATCTCAGAAAAAACTCAATCCACACATGAAAGAGGTAGTAAGATCTGAAGTTCTTAAATTACTTGATATTGGAATTATTTATCCTATCTCTGACAGGAACTAGGTTAGTCCAACCCAAGTTGTTTCAAAGAAGTCTAGCATCATGGTGGTAATAAATGAAAAAAGGTGAGTTTTTACCAACTTGAATCCATCTAGTTGGAGGATGTGCATTGACTATAGGAAATTAAATTTTGCCACCAGAAAAGATCATTTTCCATTACCTTTCTTAGACCAAGAAAGAGTAGCAGGACATCTTTTTTCTTGCTTTCTTGATGGCTACTCAGGTTATTACCAAATTCTAGTAGCTCTTGAAGACTAAGAAAAAGCCACATTTATATGTCCCTTTGGAACCTTTGTATTTAGATGCATGCTTTTTGGACTATGCAATGCCCCAGCAACATTTCAAAGATGTATGCTGAGCATTTTTAGTGACATGATAGAAAAATATCTTGAAGTTTTCATGGATGATTTAACCATATATGGAAATTCCTTTGAATTATCTTGAAAACTTGGAAAATGTTTTAAAAAGATGTGAAGAAAAAGGTTTGGTACTAAATTAGGAAAAAAGTCATTATATGGTCACCTCTAGAATTGTTTTGGATTATGTTGTATTTTTAAAGGAATTGAAGTTGATAAAGCAAATATAGAGCTCATTTCTCAATTACCTCCACCCAAAACAGTTAGGAAAATTCGCTCATTTTTTGGACATGCAGGATTTTATTGAAAGTTCATTAAATGGTTCAGTGAAATATCTAGACCTATTTATAACCTTCTTGCAAAAGATAGTTCATTTGAGTGGACTCAAGAATGCCAAAATTCTTTTGATAAGTTAATTGACCTTCTAACATCCTCTACAATCATGCAACCTCTAGACTGGTCTTTGCCTTTTGAGGTAATATATGATGCTAATGATTATGCCATTGGTGCTATTTTAGGACAGAGAAAGAAAGGTAAACCATATATAATTTATTATGCAAGTAGAACTTTGAATAGTGAACAAATGAACTACACTACAATTGAGAAAGAACTACTTGCAGTAATATTTGTATTGGATAAATTTCACTCTTATCTAATTGATTCAAAAACTATTTTTTACACCAACCATTCTTCTATCAGGAACCTAATGTCAAAGAAAAATGCTAAACCAAGGCTGATACACTGGATCTTATTACTTCAAGAATTCAACATTGTGATCAAGCATAAGAAGGGTACCGAAAATATTGTTGCTGACTATTTGTCAAGGCTGACAACAGATTCATCAATTGAGGCTACACATATAAATGACTATTTTCCTGATGAATTTCTATTCTTTGTCACTACAGTATCATGGTTTGCTAACATTGTCAATTCTTTTCTGACCGGACGGATCCCAACTTAATGGAATGCCCAAGATAAGAACAAAATTCTGCATGAGATAAAAAACTTTTATTGGGATGACCGTTACCTTTTCAAATACTGCCCTCATTATATATTCCAAAAATACATACCTGAGGATGAGGTAAAAGGTGTCATTGAATTTTGTCATTCAAAAGCATGCATGGGGCATTTTTCATCAAAGAAAATAGCTGTAAAGATTTTGAAGTCTGGATTTTACTAGCCTTCTTTGTTCAAAGATGCACAAGCATTCTGTAAAGCCTATGAAAAATGTCAGAAATTAGGATCCATTTTAAAAAGAAACATGATGCCTTTGACTCATATCCATGTAATTGAAATTTTTTATTGTTGGGGGGTAGATTTCATGGGACCATTTCCATCTTCATTTGAATTTGTGTACATTTTAGTTGCAGTGGATTATGTTTCAAAATGGGTAGAGGCAATTCCATGTCAAAATAATGGCCATAAAACTGTACTCAAAATTTTTTAAGGAAAATATTTTGAATCGATTTGAAATTCGTCAAGCCATAATAAGTGATGAGGGAACACATTTTTGCAACAGACCATTTGAATCTTTATTGAACAAATACGGTATTACACACAAGGTTGCCACCCCTTATCACCCATAAACAAGTTGACAAGTAGAATTAACAAATAGGGAAATAAAACAGATTCTTGAAAAGACAGTCAACCCAAATAGAAAGGATTGGTCTTTGAAACTAATTGATACACTTTGGGCTGATCGCATTGCTTTTAAAACATCACATGGCATGTCTCCCTATAGGTTAGTTTATGGAAAACCTTATCATTTGCCTGTGGAACTTGAACATAAACTTACTGGGCTATTAAAGCTTTCAATTCAAATCTTGATGATTGCACATGTTGCAACTAAATGAGATTGAGGAGTTGAGAAATGTTATATGTGAGAATTAAAAAATATAAAAAGCTAAAACCAAAGCTTTTCATGATAAAACAATCATAAGAAAAACACTTGAGGTTGGTCAAAAGATTTTACTTTATAACTCTCAACTTCACATTTTTCCTAGAAAATTGAGATCTAGATGGAGTGGCCTTTTTGTTGTGAAACATATTTATCGTTATAGGGCCATTGACATTGAAAATCCTAAAAATGGAAATGTGTTTAAAGTAAATGGACAAAGAGTTAAACCATTTTTGGAGAATCATGGTTTGCAGGAAGAAGTTGTTCATCTCAGTGATCCTCACAATGATCATGGTAACTAAATGTAAATATATTTTCTCTTCTTAGATAGTTTTCTTTTAAGTTTCACTTTTTTTTCTTATTTTGTTTTTCTTCTTTTCCCGGTCAAGTGGCGGATACGGTACTTCATGGATTTCAAGTCGACTATTTCAGTTTCCCATAATAACTGATTCTTTTCACTCTCCCATTTCTCAATTTCTTCTTAAAAAAAGGATTTTATTCTTTCTGCTTTATGAAAATACTTTCGCTCTCTCCCAATAAATGTTCTTAAAAGGATTTACCAAGTTAGACACAAATGATTAAGAGTTTTGATGCACAAAGGTATCCCTAAAGATGTCCATTGGTTAATTGAAGCTATAATCTGTTTGGTTGGTGAAATTCTAGATGCGTTCATGTCCCGCATGCTTGGCTTAGGAAAAAGTTTTTATGCTAAAAAGCATAGAGTAAAAAGGTTATAAGTCTATCACAAATGTGGTCGATGGACTTGTAATACTAAATGTCGTTCTTTAGGGATGGTGTTTGATAATCTAAAAGATAAAATACAATTCATTAAGAATGGCCTGAGTAATGATTCTTTGGATGATATCTGAATGACTTTTAAGGATTCTTTGGATGGTATCCGACTGACTCTTGAGACGCATTCTTATGGATTAGTGCAACATGAACTTCCTGGTTTATGGAGTATTTTTTGTAAGGAACAAGAGCATTATAGTCTTGGGAATTTGAATTTAAAAAATCCTATTTTCTAGTTTGTAAGAAAACTGGATGGGAAGCAAATACCCGACTCATAGAAGGCATTAAAGCCGTTACTGGACATAAAACCAAATGAAGATGTGAGCCACAGTCACAACTATTGTACATACATGCCGTCATTTTTGAAAATTTTTATTTTCTTCTGAAAATAATCTACCCACTCATGTAGGTGTTACCATTGCATTATCTTTTCATCTTTATAAAAGCACGTTCTTCTTTTCATTTTTCACAGGGTTAAAGATAGAAATTGAGGGAACCTCAACTCATCGATTCTGAAATATATGTTTATTTTATGGGTCTTTTCTTGGAAAGGAAGAAGAGCTCCTGAGGCAGCCAGCCATTTGGGTAAAGTCCTAGCTGAGTGAAAAATACATTTGGTGTATGGAGGAGGTAGTGTCGGAATAATGGGAGGTGTAGTAACAGCAAGGTCTGTAGGGGGTAACCAAGTTTTGGGTGTCATCCCTACATCTTTGAAATGGATTTCTATGGGCACAATTAGGGAAGAATTAGTGGTTAAAAACTTGCAAGAACATTTGTTGCAAATGCTTTGTAATTTTGATGTCTTTATTGCTCTACTATGAGGGTTTGGTATATTAGGAGAAATTTTCCAAATTACTTCCATAGCCCAACTTAATATGCACCAAAAACTGATTGAGCTGTTGAATGTTAACAATTTCTTTGTAGGTTTGTTATCTTTTATGGATCAAGTTGTGTAGGAAAAATTTCTCTCAGAAACAGCACAACGAATCCTAATATCTACGACACCTATTGAAGAACTGCTAGAAAGAATGCAAGCTTTCTTTCCTAAACTAGACCCAATAGTAATTCAGATAGATTGGACACGACAGTCCTTCCCAATCTGCTCTATGCCATAAGTATCATTTACCTTGTTTGTCATTTTATTTTTGTTAATTTTTTTTACAGGATGTCAATCTTAATAAGTGATGAAGCATTGTGGAAGAGTGTAACTTGGACCTTTGGATCTGTTTGTAGTTTCTTGTCTTTTAGTTTTACTATCAGCATTTTCTTTATTTTGGTTATTTTAGGGTTTTCATTTTCAAAAACTACTATTTTAGGCAATTTCTTCTTCACTCTACCTATCTATATTTTGACATTGGGGCAACGTCTTAATCTGGTTGGGAGGAAGGATAGTTGACATAAGATTTTTCTTTTTATTTCCTTTAGGGTAGTTATTCTCATGTTGATATTAAAACTATTAGACAAAGCACTTTAGTTTAGGATAGCAAAGTAAGGAGTAATTTTACTCATGAGACGCATCCTATTAGGCATGCTAGTCATAACATTTTGGGGGTAGGTGTCAACCCTATTTGGATGAAAAATCTCAATGAGTAATCTATATTTTCTGTCTTCAAAAGAAAATATTGGATGAAACCTGAATATTGATTCCTTATATCCCTTCACCTGCATACATTGTCAGTTTTATTTTGTGGTAGTATTATTGTTGATTTTTTTTCTTCAAGTTCATATATCATGTTTGTATGCACAAATAGTTACATGTAGGAACATTTAGCTTAAATTTAGGTTGTTTATTTGCATTCAGGAACCCAACTCATGGAAATATCATCATTGGATGTATACCTTGTGAACTTGAAATTAGTGTTAATTTTTTAAAGCAGTTAAAGTATGTTGCTTGTTACCTGACAAAAATAAATAACTTGGTGAGCACTTTTGAGCCCTTAGTATTTATTTGAATGAGAAAATTTCTTTATTGAGAGTGCTTACTTTATGTTTTGAGCTAGACCTTACTTGGATGAATGGTCTTAAGTACCCATTCAATCCCACTTCTTGTGTGTAAATTTAAGAATGAAGATAGCATTTTAGCTAACCACTTACCAAAAGGCTAAGCTTGTATACTATCCCTTAGTGAACTAGTTTGAGACTTATAGCCTAATTCTTTGTTTAAACCATGTATGTTTAACCACTTCCACTTCATTTTGATCCTTCATTATCCTTGGAACTAGTGATGCTTATGTAATTATGGGCATTAGAGCATTAAAATGAATGTGATATTTTCACTAAAATAAAGAATAAATGTGCACGTGTACTTTAGGATATGTTGGGTTACCTTGATTAAAATTGTCATAGTAGAAACTTTGGGATGAGTAGAGCTTGATTCATAACATTGAGTGCATATCGTTTGGGTAGTTAAGTTTTAAACAATTTTTTATTTGTTATTTATGGCAGAAAAAGGAAAAAGCGAAACCATAAAAAAAACCCTCATAAAATAAAATAAAATAAAATTCTTCCGTTTCATAATACTTGGTCTCTTTTTCTTTATGGCAGTCTCAAAAAGAAAAAAAATGTTGGTCTTTTTCCTTTTCAAGTAAAATTATATATGATCATACCCATGTAAGGCCCATGTTAAAGTAAAGGTGAAAAACATCTTCTTTTATTTTTTTTATAGATAAACACATAATCATAAGGGATAATTTTGGAATAAGGAAGAAATACAACTTCAATCTTAATATCTGTGCAAGCCAAATGAGGCCAGCTATTTTGAAACAAACGAAGTAAAAAAGAAAAAAGAAAAAAGAAAAAAGAACAAGAAGAGAAAAAAAGAAAAAAACTGTTAAATTCAATAAATTTAAAACTCAACCATATTTGTTATCTAAATTCATGTGTTGATACGGAATTGTGTCTTGGAGAGGACTTGGGATACTAGAGTTCATTTGGGAGACTTTGGGTATTTAGTGCTTTAGGTGCTTATATTTATTGTTGATTGCATTGCTAGTTCTCTTCAACTCCATCATTAGAAAGCCTCCACCTGATTCTCGCTTTCACCTAACCCAGTCCCATTACAATCTTATGTAAACACCATTGGACTTACATTTACATGCAGTTCTTTTTGGGAATCTAGTGGAGGTCAAGTTGGATCCCCTTGCAAGTTCTGGATTGAGAAGTATAAAGTAAGCTATTAACAAATCCATATTAAAATGAGTGCAAACACTTAGGGAGTGATCCTTTTCATTTGGTAACAAGGACATAACTTTTTCTCCTTTCAATAATTACTCTTAAGTCAAGTTTACAAGTGTTATATATTCATAGCATGGTGTGCCGTGAGTTGTTAGATTATGTGTTTTGTCTATTTTTTAGTTTTGTTTAGGTTGCACTAGCAAGGGACTGGTAAGAACCTAGTTGGGGGGTGTGATAAATACTCATAAGTATATTGCTATTAAGGTTTTAAATTATCATTATACAGTTTTAGTCTGATTAATTTCTCTATTTTAAGTATTTATTGCATCGGGTTACTATTGATGCATATTTACTATTCATTAATATTAAATAATTATTTTTTTATGTAGGTGAATAAAATCATGACATCTCATAATTCTCAGACCAATGATGAAAGCCTCAAAAGTCTACAATTTTCAGTTTATAGTCTAGCCTAATTGAGAAATAGAGGAGGCCAAATTATTTCTGACAATCACACACTTGGGGTCATCTCTAGAGCTGTAAATGTCAAAATTGATTGATTCTAAATTCATCTGAAAGCCAACATATAGATATTAAACTCACCTTCATGTTGAGAATCAGTTTGATCATTTTCATTGCCAAAATCTAATTATAAATTAGACTATTCGTTCTGTCATGTGCTGAAGAGTAATTTCGGTAGAAAAATCATAACTGAGCTACAGCTGTTTGATTTGAATGATCAAGTTTTGAAGCTAAAAAAAAGATCTACAAATCTCATGCTTTGAGGAAGAGCTAAATCGATGCGTATGGCGGTCAAAAAAATTAACATAAGTTTGGACCGCCTTTGTTTACTTGTATTCACCTACCTTTACTATTCTAGCCTACCATTTACCATTTCATCTATCCCAGAGCTCTATAAATAAGCACCTTCGGGGGGAGAACGAAAGGATGCTTGTTCTTAGGCTATTTTTATGTTCTTATATCAAACTAAGCTTTTCTTTTTCAGTTTTGTTCTTGTTTTCAATCCTGAAACTTTGTTCAATGAGTTTTCTTCTTGGTCTTCCTTTGATTTTCAATCTATGTTTATTTCATCTTTATACATGTTGTTTACTCATATCATGGCTAACTAATTTTTCTCTTGCTAAGGTGAAAGAGTGAAGCTTTTAGTATAAAGGTTATGGCTAATTTGAATGGATCACAACATTAACGGTATTTACTTTCTTAATCAATTTAACCACCCACCTTGCTAAATGGTAATCTTGATTCATCATAGTGAATTTTTGGCACAAAAGCTACTTAATTCCTTCAATAGAACATGACTCTGCCGACTATGTGGGAATCTTGAGTTATTGTCGACAAAGGTTGGCATGATGGATACTTGAACCTATTAACAATTGTTGGCATTATAAGATCAATGAAAGCTAATACTAACTCATGCTTAATATTTCTGGAATTTGATTATTAAATTTCCCAATTGGGACCTTATTTATGTGTGGATCCTAATTGAGTGGCAAGATGGGCTCTGCCTAACCTTAGCTATTTTATTTGAATTTGAGTTTTAATCAACATTTGTTCACACATTGCACCAAAACTTTCTTTATAAAAAAAGAATATGTAATTTTTATTTCTTAATTCACTTTTCCTGTGGTTCGACACTCGGACTCTCAAGATTTTATTACTTGCAATAACCTACACTTGGGTTACAACTGCTAGAGTACAACAGTTTCACATGCCGAAGATCGACCTGTACGTGGCCTTATGACCCAGTTAACCATTTGCAACGATATGTTACCTCTATGAGGTTGGAGTGGACCTCAGATGCGCTCAAGTGTAGGGCATTTAGCTCATTGCTGATGGGAGTAGTTGCTTCTTGGTTTGGCACTAGCTGTAAGTGCCGCTTTTCATGATTCAGGGACCTATCCCAGGCATTCATGCATCATTTCTTAGGGAGACAATCGACCCCTAAGACAGTAATCCACCTCTTAAAGGTTTGGCAAGGCCGTGATAAGCCTTTGAGAGGCTTCATTGTACATTTTAACATTGAGGCTATGCAGGTACAAGGATTATCTCCAAAATTGCATTTGGTTGCCATTAATTAGGGACTAGTGCAAGATTCAAGGCTAGCCTGGGACTTTAATGAGAACCCCGTAAGGGACATTGAGGAGTTCTGTGACTGGGCAATACGATGCATGCATATAGAAGAACTCAATTGGCCAACAGTACCAAGGGAAGAACCTAGAAGCAAAAATAGCAGATCTAAGAAGAAAAGTAAGAGCGACGACCACTCTTGAATAAAGCCCGTTCTCCTACCATTGAAGGAAAGTAGGTTAAACATTCTACATGCCCTAGAGAGGAGAAACCAAGTCCCTAGATGACTACTACCAATACAGCCTTCAAACATAAGGGACTTGAGGAAATACTGCAGATATTATAAAGACAAGGGGCATGACACCAAGGAATGTTGGAAATTGAAGAGACTTTTGGAAGCGATGATACAAGTAGGGAAGCTGAAGGAATATTTTTTAAAACACTCATCCCTTTGCCGAAGACGGGAAGAGAGGCCTCGTATAAGGAATGATAATGAAGACAGTAACAAAGGGCGAAGGCTAGAAAGGTTTCGATTGTCTCCGAGGGACCATAGGAACCTAGGACCACTGGCCGAAGTCATCCATATCATTACTGAATGGGAGACCTCTGCAACGAGAATACGATAAGAATGAGAGGTTGCTTAACTAGAGGTGCCTGATCAAGGTAAAATTTTGACAAGACCCGATGGCTTTAAGGTATGGATCCTCTAGTACTGAGGGCTCGAATTAAAAATTTTGATGTGAAAAGAGTCTATTTAGACACTGGGGCCAATGTGAACATTATCTTCATTAACTTGTTGGACAAAATCAAGATCAAGCGGTCTTCCTTGTTTCCCATAGTGGGGCTTACCTTTGGAATAGGAAGAGAGGAAATCCTGGCACATGTCTTACGTTGATGGGCACAAATAAATAGGGAAGGGTCGCTTGTGATTCTCACACTATAGAATTCCTAATCCTGGCCATCCTATTGCCCTACAATGCCATACTTAGCAGACCAACTTAGGTACAATTTTACATCTGATTAGCTATTAGATGGCTAACGATGCTTGTTGTAACCCTCGTCAGGGAGACCACTTTCTTTATTGACAAGGCCTCGGTCCGACAAAACTATGTGGCCATTTTGTAGAGGCCAAGAGAAGACAAGCCTATTCTAGCAAAAGTGAGAAAAAAAAAAAAGCAAGCCTATAAGAATAATAATGTCTCGACATTGTCTAAGGAAGCTAAGATGGTAGAAGTAGCCCCTGGAACAATGCTAAAAGTCAGTAAAGATCTCCTACTCGAGGTATGACAGTAGTTCGTTTAGTTACTAAAAGCCAATTTGGACGTGCTTATGTGGTCCCTTAGTGAGAAGTGAGATTCCAGGAACAGACCTAGAAATTATCACACACAAACTACAAGTAAACCCCACCACTTGACCAGTGCAGTAGAAGAAGCGCAATATGGCACCCGAGAAACTAGATTTTGTCAAGGAATAAGTTAGAAGGTTGCTAGGGGCAGACATCATTCGAGAGATGTGTTACCCTAAATGGCTCACCAACACTATCTTGTTAAACAAAAATGGAAAATGGTGCATGGGTGTCAATTATTCAAATCTTAATGATGTCAACCCAAAGGACCCGTATCTACAACATTCCAAAAACTAGCTGGATGATGACACTTCAGAATTCAGGATACTATCCTTTATGAACACTTTAAAAGATATCACCAAATTCCCATGCAGTATACTATTATCAGCGAATGCTATTTGGCTTAAAGAATGTCGGAGTAACCTACTAATGACTCATGAACCGGGTCTCCGCGAAATAGTTGGGGAAGAACATGAAAGTTTATGTAGATGAAATGATCATTAAGAGTTGTGCATTAGAACACCACTTTGACAACCTTGACGAAACCTTCTAAAGAATGTGTCAGTTCAACATGAGGCTTAACACCAGAAAATGCACTTTTAGAGTGGGAGCTAGAAAATTACTTAGCTACATGGTCTCTGAAAGAAGGATAGATGCAAACATAGATAGAATCAAAACTATCCTCACGATGCTTAACCCTCGAAATAAAAATGATGTCCAAAACTTGGTTGGGAGACTAACTGTACTTGGACATTTCCTCTTATGTTTTAGAGATCATTGCAAGCCCTTCTATCACCTACTTAAAAAAGCAGCAATATTCAAATGGAATAAAGAATTCCTTGAAGCTTTCAAATAGATTAAAGATTATCTATGACACCTTCCCACACTACAAAAGCCTAGCCCCGATGAGCCCCTTAAGCCCTAGTTGGCCATAATAGAAAGCTTAATTAGTTATGTGCTTATACGAGAACATGGAGCAGAGCAATGGCCTATATACTATGTCAATCAAACCCGACAGGTAGCAAAATCCTGATACCCATACATTAGGAAGAAGTCTTGGCCCTCACCACGACTTCTCAAAAGCTGAGACCATATTTTCAAAAGCATTACATCATTGTCTTGATAGAGTTACCCTATGATACATACTACAAAAACCAAACAAGTTTGACAGACTTGCTAAATGGTGCATCGAGCTGAAAGAATATTACATTGGCTACGAGCCCTGAAGGGCCTTTAAAGCACAAGCCTTGGTAAATTTAATTGCTAAAATGACGCCACCAAAAGCAAGTGAAGATAAGCAGCAAAAAAAGGCCCCACTCCAGTAAATGTATTTTGACAGGGCCTTTGGACCCAAAAATCAAGGAGCAAGCATCATCCTAAGATAATCACTGGCATTGAAATAGCCTTCAAAATCAAATTTCAATTCCCTGTCACAAATAACGTCACTGAGTATGAAGCCTTCCTAGGGGGATACGGATGGCGGGTTAAGTGGGGGTATGATGCCTACAAATATGCAACAATTCACAGCAAATAGTGATCTAAGTCACCAGAATAGGGAGAGAAAGAAAAAGAACTTACTATTTGCGAATACTTGATTATGGCAAAGGATCTAATGAAGATGTTTGATCACATGCATGTTCAAAAGATCTCATGAGCCCATAATTTTAGGACAGACGCCCTCTTGAAAGGCTGAGAAGATGCCTTAATAGAAGAGCTTGAATACCTTGATCCACCGGATAAGGTATATGACCCTCAAAGATGATTGGAGGAAGTTGATTAGACTCCACCTAAAAACTAGGACCCTGAATGGAACACCTGAGGCAAAAATGAGGATCTAGATTTGAGCAAGAAGGTTTGTTATAGTCGGGGATAAACTATACAGACAAAGGTTCGCTTCACTACTACAACAATGCCTAATGCCCCAGGAAGGACAAGAGGTTCTCTAGGAAATCCACCAGGGAGATTATGAAGCACACACTAGGGCCAACTACCTAGCCTACAAAACTTTTTGACACAGTTCTTTCTGGCCTACAATCCGTGGAAATGCCAGAAAGTTAGTTCAACAATGCCACTCCTGTTAGCTCAACTTACATCTACAAAGGCTACCTCCCTCTAGAGTCTTTTTGGCTGCGGATCCTTTGCCTTTCACCATGTGGGGACTAGACTTGATCAAGGCACTCCTGATGACTCCTGGAAAGTTTAAATACTGTATTGTGGTGTTCTATTGCTTCACCAAATAAGTGGAAGTAAAACCTCTAGCTGTCACATCCCACACAGGCCCTAGCCTGTGCATTATCAATGCCACTCACCATTTCTACCCAGAAGTTATTTAAACACTCTTATGTTCAGGTGTTATTAACTACCTTTTATTTCGGCCATTGTTTGTTAGGTAGTTTTAAGTCTTATTTTCTTAAGCTGAGGGCCTAGGAGGTGCCCCAAGAGGCTTATAAGTTGATTAGAATAATTATTTGCAGCTTAAGTAAGGCCCAACCACTAACTTGCAACACAAGGCAAGGCTGTAAATCAGTAACTTGCAATACAAGCAAGGCATACACTTAGTCTTTTAAGTGTCTAGGATGTATGCTCATTAAGTATGCTACTTCAATGCATGTCAACAAAGAAGCCCATCTCATCAAGTTTTGGAAATCAATTTTCATGTTCATGAACATTTGGTCAAGTAAAGAACACAAGTGGTTCTATTCATAAGGCAAATCCATAACCACATAAGCATAGCCTAACTTCGCATTCAAGTATCCAAAATATTTACACAAAACCATGGTCCATCTGAGGTAAATATACACAAAAGTAGCCTACATACAAGTACTATTTACATGGCAACATACCAAGACTACCCATTATCCAAAACTATCAAAAGTTATGCATTACAACCAAGTTCACCTATAGTACCCAAGAAGGATCTTAAAGACTATATACATGACCATAGTTTGAAGTACAAGACCTATGAATAAGTTCATAGTCATGAAAGCAAACCACCAAACTAGTGCCCAAGAACACACATCCATCTCCACTGCTAGACAAGTCCCACAATCTACTCAAAGCCTGCAAAACTTATACCTTAAGTTTTGGGCAGAAACCATAAACATAAGACTTGTAAGTATAATTCAATTAAGCCAAGATTCAGTTGGCACACATACCTCAAGCAAATAGTGTAATACTAGCACACTAGCAAGCAACCGAGCACACTATTCTAGCTCAATACCCTTTCTTGAAAATTCAAACAATATGGGCATAAGTTTATACTCAGTAGGATTCACAAACGACCATATAGGGTCTATTTAGTTAAGTACAAGACTTAACCTCCACTAGCTTAACTTAACCTGCAAGAAAACATAGAAAACACATATACACAATACACACACACACACACACACACAATAACTGAGGCATTATATAAGCATAATTATGATACCTACTAGTGGTTAGCACACACAAACAAACAATCAAGCACACAACTCACACACACACCACAAGTTCACAATTTGCCGAATACTAGCAAGTGTCCATATACTGTAATTTGCACTTCACTTCCTCATTTGCACACACCAATCCACTAGAGCTTCGAATTACATAGTAAGTTGGCCCCACTCATTATCCATTCTAACACTTGCCATTAACTTGATTAGCTAATCAACTAACATAACCCGAAATTTCTCAATATGCCCATCAAGCAAACTAAGGTCATTTAGCAATATATAACCATCACTTAGTTGCCTTAACTACTTGATCATGGAAGAATTACCAAGAATCCAAGTAGAATCATGAATCCTACCTCAATATTTGAGCTTGAATGGTCTCGGTTTAGCTTGAACACTTCAAGACCAAGGGTGAACTTCAATCCTTCCTTCACTTCCTTTGAATCCAAGCTTGATTACACCTTCAAGCTTTCACTTTTTCTCTAAACCAACAAGAATATGGCAGCAACCTTCCAAGAATAACAAGGAATGTCTCGGTTGCTCATGAATATCCAAAACTAAGCTTGAAAAATGAAAGAATGAAGTCACCTTATGCCTAGAACAAGGAATCCAAGCTTGATTATACCTTCAAGCCTGCAATTCCCCTTCAATTTGCATGAAACCGGTAGCAACTCTTCATGAACTCCCAAGAACAAAGAAAAACTCTCAAGTTTCGGTCAAAGCCTTTCACTTGTGTCCTTGACCGAAACTAGCTTTTAATTTACTAAGTGGGAGCACGCTAAATCCGGTTATGGCCACATGGATTCAATAATGGCTTAATGCCATTCTCGGCCTTGAACTAATTTGCATGGCTCATTTAGCCCTTCAAGGATCCATGACTTCATTTTAGTCACTAAAACACATGTACATTTCAGCACCCAATTTTGTTTCTTGGCCGACATTGCCAAGTATAATGTAAAATGGCTAAAAATGGCCAATTTCTTATGTATATTTCGGCCAAGACTCCAAGATAATGGATCATTAACTAAACAGAAAAAAATGATGGCATAACTCTTGGTGGGAGACAAAACTTGACCGGTCATAACATGTGTCCAAAAGCTACCAAAAGTTGGCTTAATGCTCCACTTATCCTTGCACTTATTTGCATGGCTAATTTTGCTAGTTTAAACTTCATAGTTTCACTTGTAGCACTAGTTTAAGTGTACAATATGGCCCTTGAACTTTGTTTCATGCCATTGACATCATAGTCTAATTTTCATGTGCAATTTGAACCCAAAATTTTCATGGTTTTGCACATACACCCTTATTCACATTTTCAATCAAGTCCTTAATTTTTATTTTGTGTTTCCTCTATTTATTCTTGGCCTAAGCCAAGTACTGAGGGATGTTCCCAACACTAGCCCCCATCATGACTTCCCAGATCATTAAGTTCTTATGAAAAAATATTATCTGTCAAATTAGGTACCCTCAGGCCATCTTCACTGAGCAATTTAATAATCAGCAAGTTCACCAATTTATAAGAGGAAAAGGTATTCGCCTTTAATTTGCTCCTGTATCCTATCCCCAGTTGAATGGACAAATGGAAGTAACCAATAGGATTATCAAATAGGGCTTGAACAAAAGGTTAGGGGAAGCCAAAGGTAAATGGGCAAAGGAGCTGCCAAGCATTCTATAGTACTATAGAATGATGCCTCGAAGGCCTATGACATAGTCTTCTTTTTTTATGGTCTATGGAATTGATGCCTTCATACTAGTAGAGATTTCCTACTAGACGTTGCGAACCTAAGTGTACCACCCAAGTGATAGTGAAAAACCCTTTGAAGGAAATCTTGACTTGCTAGATGAGGTACAGAAAGATGCATAGGTATGCATGAGAGCTTTTAAGTAATGCATCTATCGAATTCTTGATGAGAAGGTTAAAAAGATAACATACAGGTAGGCAGCTTGGCCATTGTCAAAGCAAAACTAATAGAAAAAAACCCTGGGAATAGAGCATTGAGACCTAACTAGGAGTGGCAAAGAAGATCATAGACGGACTTGACAAATTATCTAGCCCCGAATGGAAAAAGTTACTAAGAACTTACCACTCAAATGATCAACTGTCCTATTTTGCATTCTGATGTTGTTTCTCTTTAGTGGATTTGTTACGATGTACTTATTGCACTCGCCTTTAAATGAAAGCAATGGTGACTTACAATTCTCATGCTTCTTTCTATGAAGGCTTCCCAATTATCTAAAAGCACAACTATTTGTGAACACGATAACTGGGGCATTGATGTAAAATAACTTCTCTAAAAACTAAAGCCCGCAAGTGTCACATATAGGAAAGAAGATGGCCATAAAAAATCCCTCAACACATAACAAAATTTCTTTTAAAAAGGTATGCATCATGTCCAAAAACGGATTGTTAAAACAAAATCAGCATATCATTTCTACTAAAAAGATTCAAAGTTACAAAAGAAAAAAGGAAAAAATTACAAGGAACTTAGAAAGGAGGGGAAGAGTGATGGATCCCCTTAAAATTCATCCAGAAGAGGATCCTCTTCTATGTCCATCGCTGACGCATCCTTATCAAATGTAAAAATCCCAACTTTCCCGTCCTTTGGCCATGCTTCATAATCCAAACTTGAATCGTCATAAGCTAATAAAAAAGAGAGATCTAGGTCCAAATTGACTCGCTCCACCTGAAAACACGAGGAAAGAAAACCTTCATTGAATTCAAAAAAATTGCTCATCCAAGCCCTTTCTTTACCTTCCGGAGGTACTAGCTGAGCTCTGTAATGCTAGCATTAGCCTTCTTCTAAAGGCACTGGTATGTTGAATAGCCCACGCTCCCCATAAAGCCTACATGATTCAATTTGCTCCCCAACAAGCATTAAAGAAGCGACTGAACTAGTGCTAGCACCCTCTTAGACGGTCCTTAGGCCCAATGGTGTGTACTTGTCTATCAGTGGGATCTTTTCGATATCATCAATCTTGCTCTCTGTTGCTTTCAACAAGGATGCCTAGTCTCCAACCTCCTTTGAAGCCTCTTGCTAATTCTTTTTGGATAACTTAAGGGCCTCCGCCAGCCTCTCCGCTTCTTTTTAAACCTCTTTGATACAATCTTCTCTCTGCTCCTTCACTTTCCTCATTAATTTGAGGTCCTATGCTAGGGGTCCTAAGTGATACATTCATTCTCTAACACCTTCCTTAAGGAATCCCTAGCATTATGCAGGACCTCAACTTCTGAATTAAGGGACCGTCAAACCTTCTCATGATCTATGAGTCACTCCCGGAGAATGTAGCCCACGATAGCCTTTTGTAAATCCAAGTATATTAGAACAAAGAATACACCAAAACACTAAAAAAACCAAAGAATGTACCTGGAGAAATCTGTAACCCATGCTCATTAGGTGGTGGCTATCCGCCCCGATGAGGGTAGGCTAAAAAGTGTTGATCCCTTTTGGCCTTCAACTCCCTAAGGATACAATGGGTAATGTCTGTTAGATCCTCAAGGATCGATTCACTAATACCCACAGCCTATAAAAGGTCAAAAACCTAGTCAGGTGCATTCTTTTTTAGCACCAAGTTATGCCTTTACGCCTGACTGCACTCAAGGATTAGGCTACGAGGCTAAAAGCGCTCGTCAACTGATAGCTCAAGCAAATCCCACTGAACTTATGCTATCCTCTCAAGGATGACCTTAGATGGAATCTTGCGGGGAGGGGAGGGAAGAGAAAAGCCAACCACCTTCTTTTGGGACACCATTAAAGCTTCTGGGTTTGTAGCAGAGGTGGCACCGGGGGTTTTTGAGCACTTCTTTGGTGAGGCTGGATAAAAAGACCAACAATCAACGCAAAACAACATCAAGTTAATAGAACCAAAGGTTGCTGAAAGAAAAATTGTCTATAAAAGTCTTACCATCGCCACTGTCTAGAGAGGCATCAACTCCCGCTGGGGTCACAAAGCATGACCTCTTCCAAACTAGCAGAGCCTCCGATGGAGACTTAAACAAGCCCAGTACCAAAGGGGTAGACTTGGGTGGCAGTGCCTCCAAGGACTTTTCGACCGCCTTAACAGCATGGGTTGGTTCAGCCGGAAGGATGAGAACCTTCCAATCATCGACAATGCTCTTGTACCTCACCATGTATTCCTTGGCATGGTTGCTCGTCCATACTATAATAAACAAAGGGTTGCAACCAATCAAAGGCATGACATTTGAGGAAAATAGGGTGCTTGTAAAGAGTATAACTCTTAGTGTCTGAGTGGCCTTACTAAGCCTTAAAAATGATCTTAAAATCCTCCACCATGCTCCCTTCTTGACCTTCTTCCTAGTTAAGTCCCTCAAGGTGGGATTACTCCAATGGGCCCCATTGATCCCCATCAATCGAGGGGTCGCTTTATTGAGGTTTATATAGTGGATGGGGAACAACTACAAAAAATTGTTATTCCCAACCATTGACTCCAACCAAGTGAGGAGTGATAGCCTTCAAAGCCAAGTATATTGGTTGTCGTTAAACCAAAGCTTGCTACGCAGTCTTGGCAAACTTATAGGGCAATCCCCACTCTTGCTCCATCAAGGTGAAGAAGAAAAGATCCTTCCACCCCACCCAAGAGTTTCTTCAGGATACGAAGGCAAAGGACTTGTTTGCTCCTCTATTAACAAAGGTGGTGTGGAAGAAATAAGAGTATTTTTTTAAGTCTAAAAAGTAGAATTGTAGAAAAACTTAATGCAAAGGTTTCACCATCACCATCTTTGTAGCAAACAATGAACCCATTAATGTGATTAAAAGAATTCAAGGTCAACTACAATGATGGTGCTTGGTAATGTCCCAAAACTACTCCACCAAATGCTGGAGATAAAGCGGAGCCCCACCTGAAGTTGGTCTGTGTAGACCGTACGTACATTGGTCCTTTTGTCACAGTCTGTGAGATCCTTATCCTTCAATGTCTAATCACGAGAGAGGGCAGCCAGAATACTATTAGGCTAGTAATATTGCTGTAAATTGTCGCCAGAGTTCCCTTGTTGTACTTTATCACAATGCCCCTTAAAACTCTCATGTTGGGGGAAAATGACATCCTCAACAAATCAGCCTCGCCGGCAGTAGCCCTGGTTGATGATCTCGGAGATGTCATTTGGAAAAACCACCATCCAATATGTCAAGGTTGCCGCTAGCATATGATGAGCGATGGAGGGAAAAAAATAGAGTACCACAAAAAATATTACTCCTTCTGTTCCAAAAGTTTTGCTCCATTTGTTTTTGGCAATTAATCTATGATTTTTTATTCTTAACATTCTAATATATAAATAAAAAATCTTTGTATATGAATGATAATTCAAGATATGTAGTTTCTAAATATATATTTTTTTATTTTTTCTAGCAAACAATAATATGAATAAAATTGAGTCAAAATACAAAAAAAAAGTCAAATGTATCAAAAATTTTGGAACGGATGGAGTATTATGGAAAAGTCTCATTACCTAATCAAAGGAAGCATGAGGGGAAGAAACGCTAAAGGTTTGGAAGAAGATCTAGTAGCAAGCACAACCAACAACAACAACAAGAGAAAGAAACACACCAGAAAAGCAAGAGGCATTAAAACAGTAATAAAAAGGATAGTGAAACAACTCTGCCAAATATATAGGGAAAACCCATAACCTTTGGGTTACCTCTTGAAAACTATCACTGTAATGATTGCAAATATTTTGACCAATGAGGAAAAGCCACATGGCCATGAATAGACGTCTAATACAGTCATGCCCGATCACCTACCTTAGATGCATTAATTAAATGTTGCTTTGTCTCCCTCCTCGACCATTAAGCCTACCATGTGTGACACGAGATAGGAAAAGTTAGAGATACAGACGATGAAATTTTTGCAACTTCCTCAAAAAGTAGCCCAAAGAGGCATCACACCTTTCTTGATGAAATGACAACGGATCATGCCTAGCTTCACGCAAAAATGGAAAGGTCATACCCCTCTTAAACAAACACAACTTTTCCATTTAAAATGACGAAAATGCATGCAAGACCTTGCCCCACATTTTCTTATGAGGGGACCTATTAGTAAGAAATGGGCTCGATATGGAGCCCGAAACAATTAAACCCTTATTCGATGGATCCGCAACATAAAGACCCAATAAGCCAACAAAGGAATTACCATTCCAGAAGAGATTTAAGATCCTGAAATTATAGGACTAGCTAAAAGATTCCTATCTCTGTGCTGTTTACTTGGATCTCTCTTAACTATATAAATGCCCAGTCACCAATCCCAAGATATGACATTATGACTCTTCGTCCTCTAGCTCCTTTCTGTTCACTAAAAAACTAGCTTAATCATTAGAGGGTTTTCCCCGAGGATACATTCCGGGGCTTTAAAGTTGCCTCTATGTGCAGGACCCCATTGCTAAGTTCACCACATCACTAGGCCAGGCCCATATGATCCCTTTAGCTATCAAATTTAAAATAGGAAGTGTATGGGTACCAAAAAAATATTTTAAATACTCAATATTGCCAAGAAAACAAAAAGTTTAGAAATAATAAACAATGTAATGACAATTTTAAACAAAACAATAGGTAAAAATGTTATTCACCAATACAAATGCTTTACAAGTAAAATAAAGTGGTAATGATATGTGTCTTGAAAGCATACACAATAGTTTAAATAAAAATACATGGTTATACAATTAATAACGATGTTTTATTAAGTAAATTATTAAAAAATCATATTCAAAATGAATATAATATTCTACTAATGATGCATATTGTTTTAATTTTTATATGGTTCATAGTAGTAATAGAACATAAATTATATAGGGAATTATAGAATCTCTAGATTAAGATAATTATGTAAGACATTATAAAAAAATTGTAGCAACTAATTGATCCTTAAGTATATTTTAGACGTTACCATGGGTGATACAAAATTTTTTCTTTATGTACTATTTACAAAATATTAGATTGGAGAGTGAGAAAAATATATCCGCAAGAAAAATAGATTTATTATGGTTTGTCAGGCAACTAAAACATGTACGAGGAAAAATTAAAAATAAAAAATAAAAAATGAGTATGAGTATTTTAGGTATTAGTTTCAAGAATATAGTCTCAGCTCCTTAGCACTACCAGAGGACATGGACCTCAGCTACAGTCCCCCAAGCTGTCAATTGTATCATGTATTTCTATAGGTTTTAAAAATCAGGCAAGTTACCCTCACATACTTTACAATAACTTATTAAAAGAAATAACATGGCTACATTAAGGTGTTTAAATGGTTGGTTTTGGTATAGGCTAAATCAAATATAAGACTAAGTACAATTTGCCTTACTGCCTCTACCAATACAGATGACAAAAATAAATCTACTACCCCTTCCCCACCCGAACCTCAGCCACCCAAACTTGACTTTACCCACAAAGCTTTGGAGAGCTTATGAGTTTAACTAATTTTATTTGAAATGAAAGAAAACAGATTTATTGTAGAGTATCAGGCTATTAAACATGTTTGAGAAAAATAAAAAAAACTAAAAAGATGAGTATGCGTATTTTAAGTATTAGTTTTACGAACATAGTTTCAGCCCTTTAGTGTAGCTACCCATCAAGGGACATGGACTCGACCGACATTCTCCCAAATAGCTAATTTTCTCTGATATGCTCACCAAGTTTTGAGAACTTAGCAAGTTACACCTCATGCTTTACAACAACTTGTTAAGAAAATGAACATAGCTACATCAAGATGTTCAAATGATAGGCTTTGTCATAGGATAAATCAAATCAAATATAAGATTAAGTATAATTGGCCAAGCTTGATCCCTAGCAACAGGGATGACAAAATTACTCTATTGCCCCTACCCTTCCCCGTACTAGGCCACTGTAACTCGACCCTACCCATAGAGTTTTATGGAGGTTATGGGTTTATCTAATTTTACTGCATCCTACTCCTCATAAATTAGTATATTTATTTCTAATTTTTTTTTCTTTTATCTCAAAAGAAAGTTATAATATATTGTAAATTTTCTATGTTATCTATTTTATATATTTTTATTTATTAATTAGTTGTAGACATACATATTTTTTTAAAACATACATGAAATATATAGAAAAAATAAAATGTGTGTATGTGCATATGTATATCCAAAATGGGTACGCGCGTGTTACCCACCTACATATGAGAGTCAGGTATGAACTCACTTACATGTTAAGAGGGTTTGGATTTAGCAATGTTCCCCATGAACCTCCTTATTCACATCTCTTACTACGAAGGAAGACCTATTACCTATGATTGGCCTAACTTATTCCCTCAACGAATACTTAAAAAAAATTTCACAAAAATAAAGACATACTTTATATGAAAAGATTTGTAGTCTAATGAAAATGTTGTTATTTTTTTAAAGGAAAAATATTCATTACTTTTCAAGATGATTGTTTAAAAAAAATATCCATTACATAGTTTAGGGTTTTGGTTGAGCCAAGCCAAGTATGAACTCTCTTAGCTCAACCTTGATTGAAATTTTTCATCAAAATCATAGCATGATAACAATCATATATTAGGTGAATCCCAACCATTGAAAAATTTCTATTTCAGAAAGTTGATAAAGATAACAATTAATAGGAGTATGAAAAAATAAAGAGAAAGTTGATTTCCAATTCTATGGTTAATTGTATAAATGCCTAGCTAGGCATTAAGTATTAATAATAAAGTTGTAAACTAATAACATCTGTGATAAAATTAATCTAATATACCTTCATTTTTTTATTACATTTTATGCTCAACCATCTTTTTGATACAGTTATAGCCTATATTAATTAACCCTTAATATAGTGCTAACTTATTTCTTTAACTATTAATTTTTTTAAAAAGCTTTTGAAGGAAAATAATGAAAGTAATGGAGGAAATTTATGATTTGAAGTTAACATAGAAAAGCTCCAATTGAATATTATGTATATTTGGTAAATAAACGTGATTGGGTGATGAAAATAATAATAACACCATCTAATGTAAAATATATTTATAAATTTAAAATAAAAAATAAAAAACAATTAATAAAAGAAATTATAACAAAAAAATTAATAGTAACCAGCCACACCACAAAAAAAATCAAAATATTGAATGAAAAGAAAAAAAAATAGAACAAAGAATGCGTCCATTATTGTCTATTAGTTTAGATTTTATTTTCAATATTTAGTCATATATATATAAATGAAAATTTATAATAGGAATGAGAAAAGTCTAAGATACAATAAAGGTAATAATATTAACATATATCATAATGCAATTTACTTTTTTTTTTCTATAATGCATAGTTAACGAAACCAATTTAAAACAAAACAAAATGCCGGCATTAGTTTGATGTGTTGGTTCAACCAAAAAAGCACAATTTAAAAAATTATACATGAATTTTAGATTTAATTCAAGCCTTTACAATTGAATAAAAAATTAATACCTTTTACTATTGAGTATAATAAAGCTATTTTTGGTAAGTGTTAAAGTATTTTCTATATTGATTTTGAAATGAATTAAATGGTAATAAATATCAATATGATTTTATTTTGGAAACAATTAATTTGACATTCTCATTTATTTTAGAAAGTGATTCAAATTTAAAATTATTTAAAAAAATTAGTTCTTTCCTTTTTGTGAAAGTAAGTGCTAATTGATGTGATATTTTTATTTTAGATAATAAAATATTTCCTCATGAAAAAATTATTCTTGTTACATAAAATAGCTTACATGGTAAATTTTTATAATAGAGTAGTAGTAAGAAATTTTTAAAATAAATATTAAAGGTTAAGATATTATTGCTGAAATTAATGTTTTCTTACTAATTATATTATAGGTACAGGATTTTGAATAGATTTATATTTTTATGCGAAGTAAATGTGTGAATTTATGTGAGAAAATGTGTTATAAAAATCTATTTTAAATATGTTAATGTGTGAGAGATTGCAAGAAAGACAAAAGAATAATGAAAACTTTGTTCCCAAAAGTATCAAGATGGATATTTTTGGTACCAAACTTATAAAATCTTGATATTGATTAGCAAAAGAAAGTATGATAGAAAAATGTATTTTACGGTGACAACTTGACCATTATAGATTTACGGGCTTTACATATTTATATTTATCATGGGTTAAACTTACTAAATAGTATAAACACAAGAATAAGAATTTATGGGTTTTAGATAATAAAAATGACACACTTAGAATATGTAAAATATGGAAAAGTAACATCTTGTCAAATATAAAGAAGAAATTAACACATATTATACAACATAGAGTTTTTTTTTCTTTTTTCTTGTCTCTGATCAACTTTTCTCCAAGTCTCTATCTCGTCTTTACATCTTCCATAACATAACTTCCAAGTTTGTCCCTGAATACAAAAATTTTAAAAATCTAATATTTTTTAAAAGAAGATTCAACAATATAGATAAAATTTAGTTAGAATTACAATTCAAAAGACAACATGCCATAATTCAAATCTTAAAAAAAATATAAAAAATAAGAATTTCATAGGGCTAAAATGTATCACTACATAATAATATTGTGTCAATCATAATAGATTCCCAAAATAAAAGAAGACACACACACACACACAGGGAGAAAGAAGAAGAAGAATAAAAAAAATAAAAAACCTATATCCATGATATCAATGACAGAGAATCATGCATAATTTCAATTTTAGAAAATATTAGTTTCCTAAATGAAAAGAGAAGAGATGCTTTCATTTGTGTAGGTTTTGTAAGATTATGATATGTTAATATATATAGAGAAAAATGTGAAAGGGAAGATATCAATATTTGAAATTAGGTTACATAACATATGTCTAATAAAATAAATAGAGTATTTATTTATGGAAGTTATATATTTAAAAATTTGAGATTTTAAATTTAATCAATGTGTATAAATTTCAAAATTAATACATAATTGACTTTCCTTTTAAATATTTAGTAATTAAAAAAGTCAATGGTCCACGTAAATCTGAAAAAGAAAAAACATAATTTTATAGCTAATAAAGGGATAAAATTAGAACATTGATGCAAAAGATGAGAGGTAGCAGTGAGAGAGTAAAAACACATCAATAGAAATTAAGAGAAATACATTTTTAGACATGAAAATGATTATGCTTTAGTAGATTTCCACCATCCCATAAAAAAATCACAACATTTATGTAATATAATATAAATTTATACATCCCACATTCTTTAATAGGAGGTTAGTTATCCCATCTTAAGCTCCACCTTTCGCTAGATAAGTACATAATAGATAAAATAATTATCTACTTTTTGGCATCCACGCAAGGAGGGTTTTCGTTAAGCACGGTGGTGAGGCGAAAAAGTCCAGCGCTTCGATTCTGGGCAGATGTAGATTTGATGTTTCCAGTTTTCAATTAAGCCTTTGGTTCGATTAAGCCGTGATGCCAAAGAAACAGAGCAACGTTGGGTATCGCAACTGGGTAGAAAGAAACAGGGGAGAGAGTATAAGCAAAGTATTAAATACTATTATCACAAAATATATTATACCCATATTTTTAAAGTATCTCGTATGGTATATCACGAGGCATATTATTACCATTTAAAAAAAATATTAGAATATTATTTTAAGATGAAACAAATTAAATAATTTTTTGGTACATTTTTATATGTATTCTAATTTTTCTTATCATAATTTGTCAAATATAAATAAAATATATATGATAGAATCTATTTTTTATACAAAAAAAAATAAAAAAATTATATATAGAGAAAAATAAATTTTAATTAGCAAAAAAAATTTATTAATGCAGGAGAAAAAAAAAAGAAAAAAATACTTTAACAATTCTATGAATATAACACCCAATGGCAGAGCTATATAATAATTTGGGTAGGCCATGGCCTGTCCTAAATTTTAAATATATATATATATATATATATATATATATAATGTAGTACTAAGTTTTACATGTAGAAAAGTAGGTCCATTTTACTATTCTTGTTAAGTTTTAGCGGCCGATTAATTTTTATATAATTGATTGAAGCATATTTATTTATTATTTTGTTTAATTCTTAGCGCTCCAACCCACTATATAACAATAAAAAAACTCATTTTCTTTGTATCCATTTTCATAAGTTTCTCACTTAATCTTCCACTAAGGATTTCTTTATCAAGTATCGATCCTCCACCTCTACTTTTACATTTTCTTCCTATATGAAATTAATTTTTTAAGTTTTCTCATGAACCATGCTTTAAGCTTTGTTTGGTTGCGGGGAACGCGGAAACAAAATTAAGAAATCTCTTTTTGCCTTAGTCTATAGAGAAACAGAATCACAATTTGAATTAATTATATTCAAATTGATCATATCATCTGATTAAAATATTTTTCTTTGTCTAATTTTCAATTAAATTAGGTACAAGAGGCTAGATTATGATAGATTCTTGTTATTTTTTGTCTTCCATTTTTTCTTTAATGTGTTTTTCTATAAAATGTGGTTGAGTCTACTTTAGTTTAGTCTATATTTAGTTGATAGATTAACTTGTCTTATCTCGACTCTTCTAATATCTACCAGACTACTACTAATAAATATGCATTTTTAGCTATATGGAAATTGTGAAAACTCAGAGATGCAACAAATTAAATGAATAATGAGTTTCTTGTTGATAATTTGGTTATTTATACTGAACAAAGTATTACAAAGACTCTTAGTAAGAACTCTATTCTAAGTGATTTTGTTGATGTCAAAGAGCGTTATGTACAATTTAAGATGTAAATGTTATTCATCGTTCCAATGTTATAAATTAAATATTTTAATATAATATTTTGGTGTAAACATTTTTTTTTATATTGTTGCCCCACCCTAAATAATTTTTTTAACTCCGTCACTGATAACAGCTTCAGGATTAAAACAGACATGAGTAGAAGAAGACAGAGATTTGAGATTGAAATTGAATTGTAATAGGTGGGTGAATAGCATAAAGATAAGTGTTAGTACATTAATCCAAAATTTAAATTTAGCTAAATAGATCGTTCAATTGTATTATAATAGCTGAAAATGTTCTAAAATAGGTAGCATCATTTGCTTGAAAAATTACATAAACTTGACACTAAATATAGTAACACTTATGCAAAATTTGCTAAAAATATCATAATGAATCTATAATGACATTTTTATGATGCCATACTTTTATTGTAGATGGAGAATTAAAAAGTACTATGAATCAAAATCAAGAAGTGCTAATGGTGAGAGAGTTCCCACATGCGGCGGGGAAAGAGAGAACAAAGAGGTGGGCTTTATAAAACACTTCTGCTTGGCCTGCTCTGTCCTATGCACCTTAATGGGCCTTCAAATTCGGCCTTTGGTTCAAACATTGAAGTTAAGTGATGCTTTAAACTTGTAGATGGTGGATTTGTATGCGCTGTTAGTCGCAAAGTTGTCGAAGGGCCAATCCTTGACCTGGTCAAAGGTATCATCTTGTCTTGTTGTGTTGGCACGTGATAAAACCACGTTAGCTTGGGTTGGGTTTGAAGGCAAAAATCCGAGTGCCTCTTTGTCGCACAACACTACTCATGTCATGTTGAGCAAAGACATTTTGATAGCTTTGGACCTATTAAGTAAAAATATGCTAATTTCGACATATTGAATAAAAATATGTTGATAAATTGGTGAATGATAACATCTTCCTAGACAAAGATCAGGCGGTCACACTTTTTACGAAAAAGACTAATTTAGAAATGGCTCAATTACAATCTGAACTTTTCATATGTCACTCAACATGCACTTCACCCCCTAAGTTTTCTAGTAATCACTTTCTCTACCTTTCACTGGTAACAAAATTCTAAGGATAAAAATTAAAAAAAAAAAAACATGTTAATCACACAGTTCTCAACTGCCTACTCAAGCGGGTAGTCAGGTACCATCTATCTGAGTCACTGATGCATACCATATCAGCTATTTATATATGAATGAATCTTTCTCGTTGACTTCTTAAAGTGAGTAAATTAAGCACAAATATATTTCTAGTATTCTATCCAACACTTCAATATATTGTTGTTGTCTGATAATATTATCTTCTCAAAAGAAAAAGAAATAGTACTGATATGTAATTGACCATAGCTCCATTTCTTTGGTTGTTATGAAATATGTTGAATATTTAATTTGCCTACTATCCTTCGATCTCTCATAAGAAAAAAAAAATTAAGAAATGATACAAATTTTTGTGTACATAAAATTTTTGCAATTGATTAAGAGTGTGTACAACCATCTAAAGTCTTTGCTTGGTAGCTAAGGCTTTTGGTTATTATCAAGAGGTTTAAGGTTCAATACTTCTCTTACCATCTCTGCTCTTCCTAATTTACCAAAAAAAAGGGTGTGTATAATTTTTTATCTAATTTTTTAACGCATTCTAGTGGAAAAAAGCATTTGAAATCACAGTTTCTTTTTCCTTTTCTTTGTGATTGAACCTTTTCCATTTCAAGCCAACTTGAAATATTATGTCCTGTGATCAGCTTTATTTATGTGTTAATTTTTATACCTATTTTGTGTTAGTTTTGTTATCATTAAGTGATTTATTATTTTCACTTGTTTAGTTTTTATTTTATTTAGATTAAGAAGTTTGTTAAGGGAGTTGACTAGATTTTTATAGAATAAAATAATTGAATTATAAGAAATTATAAATTAAGGGCATTCTAGTCATCTGAATCCCAAGGGTTAAGAAGAAGTAATATGTCATAGATAAAATGGAGGAGATGCCGCGCGAAAAAGAAGAGTGCGCGCATGGAGAGCCACACCCTCAAATTGGGGCAGTGAGCGAAGTAATTGGAGAAAGACAAAAATGGGGGGCGGACAAGGGCCAGAGGGGCCAGACAAGAGAGAGAGAAAGGACTTGGTTGTTAGATTCTTTTTCTCTTCTTCTTTTATCTACGAATTGGATTGGACATATTCTTTCTTGATCAATGTATTGTTCTTTTTACTTGGGATTATTGATTGTTGTTAAATCTAATATGAAAGGCTAAATTCTTATACTACAAGTAGGGATATAATTTAATTGAATTATTTTAATTAATTTATTTGGATTTGTGTTTTAGTCCATTTCTTCTATACCAATGAGCACTGTTTATGCATGATCACCACAAAAAAATTATTCAAGAGATTTTAATGAATGACTAGATGGTGAAATTTGATTTGTACACTTGGGAAATAAAGTTATAATGATTAGTATCAAGATATATTTATTTATTGAGATTTGTCAATTTGACAACCTGAACTTAATAGATTTGATTAATTATGCATGAGATCAAGAGATAATCGTAGGTTGATCGAACACGTTACAATTACTAAAGAGAAAGTTGTTGTACTAGAAGTGATTATTCACAATAAAAAATTTGCTTAGACAATTAATTCAAAAACCATCAGCTAAGTGAAACTCAAGTCTCAGCTATTGCATAAACGTCTTCTTCTCGATTCATTAATTTTATTATTGGTTTAGTTTAATCTTAATTTAATTTTATTTAATTTTATATCCATAAAATATGAACTCATTTATTTTAATTTTCATAAATAATTAAATATTTGTTTCTTGTGGGATTGATACATTGATTTATCCTAGAGATTAAAACTTGTTACAACCGACCTTGTGCACTTGTAGGGTTAGTCTCATCATTTTGTTAATCATTATTTAAAGAACAAGAGAGTGCTAATTAGGACGTTGAATCTAATATAACTAAATACTTGCTATAATTTAACTTGATTTCTGAGTAAAATCACAAGATTTTTAACTTATGACACACAAATCCATGATTCAAGCCTCCTATATTTTCTCTATCTACACTTCAATAAAAATAAAGCCTTATTGTAGCTGTGTACCTAAAACAATTTGATTAAAACTTTGAAAAGTTGTTAAAATGTATTTAAAGTATAACATTTTTTGACAGTTATGAATAAGCTAAAAACAAAGTCTCAACTCTAGATATGTGATCATAAATTGGATGCCACCATCACTAAGGCGAGCTATAATCCTGTTTAGCTCTAGAGAATTTTCCAATTTTTCTGGAAAATTTTTTAAAATTAGAAAATGAAAAGAAAATATATTTAGTTAACTAATTTTCCTTTTCAGTTTTCTTGAAAAATGGTTTTGCATTGTATGAAAATTTGGAAAACAATAATTTTATTATTTTCCTAATTTCTCAATCAACTCTCATGTTGTGCCTCCGCCTTTTGTAAACATTTTGTGTAACCAATCTCTCTTACTCAACCAACTGCCCTTTGCTGTTGTAGCCGAAAAACATCTCCCTTTCCGTCACTGCCAACTAACCTCCCTGCACTGCCACCCAAAAAACATGATGGAATTCCTCCTCCTCCCGACCAGCTTCTGTCGCTCTTGGCTTCTTTTTGACAGATCCCTAGATCCTTCTATTTTTATTTGATTAAGGCAACTGAGTTGGCCTCAAGGCATGAATCGACACTTCAAAAGCAACAGTAATGGAATTAGAGTTGTTGGATAGTGAAATTAGTGGCAAATGTCACCTGTTTGGAAATGACAGAGATGACGGCACAGATGTAAGGGATAGAAAAGATGGGATTCAAAGTGACAGAGCAAAAGGCTTGGGGCAGCCTTTGGAATTTTTATTTTTCACTTTTAAAGTTGATAGACTTAGAAAAAAGTGCATTTATAGTCCCCAAACTTCTTTCAACATTTAAATAAGGCACTGAACTTTTTTCAATGTAGTGTGTGTGTATATAATCATTTTTAATTGTTTTAAAACAACTAAACATGTTTAATAACTCTGTTTCCTTCATTGTTATGAAATATCTTGAATATTTAACTTGCCTACTATCCTTGGATCTCTCATAAGAAAAGAAATTAAGAAATGATACAAATTTTTTTACATAATTTTTTTGCACTTGATTAAAAGTGTGCAAAACCCACTAGAGTCTTTGTTTGATAGCTAAGGCTTCTGGTTATTATCATGAGATTTAAGGTTCAATACTTCACTCACCATCTTGGTCTCTTCCTCATTTACCAAAAAAAAAAGTGTGTAAAACTTTTTAATCTAACTTTTTTAATGCTTTCTAGTGGAAAAAAAAAACATTTGAAATTACAATTTCTGTAACACCTTCATATCCCACATGGGTGAATATAGGCTCAAGTTCCATAGTTCAAGTACCTAGCGCTTATCCTTTTCCAAAGAATAGCCTATGTGATGTGGGTAGACGTTCTGTTGACTGGTGCTGGATTTGAGTTATTACAAATGGTATCAGAGTCGACCCGGGACCACGATGATATGGTATAGTGGGTGTGCACATGCATCGTCTACCGAGATTAATTTTGGATTTGAGAGGCTACTTAGCTAAGTAATCCGATTAGATAGGTTACTTGGTTTGGGAAACCAAATAATCTGATTGACCTCAACGAGGACGCTGGGTACATAAGGGCAGAGTTTATAATACCCCCATATTCCACATTGGTAAATTATAGGAAGCCTTATGTGGATATATATGCTCAAGTTCCAGAGCTCAAACAACTAACGCTTATCATTTTCCAAAAGATAATCCATGTGGTGTATACATGTGTTCTATTGACCAGTCCTGGACTTAAGTTATTACAGTTTCTTTTTCTTTCTTTGTATTGAACCTTTTGCCATTTCAAGCCAACTTGGAATACTATGTCAATATGCCCAGTGATCAGCTTAATTTATACATTAATTTTTATACCTATTTTAGATTAATTTTATTATAATTAAGTAATTTATTATACTCACTTAGCCTGCTCGGCGTGGATTTATGCGAACTTGTTTTCGTGTTCTTGAAGAGTGGATAGGGAAGTCTGGATGGGTCCTACGTTAGTCTTCCTTTAATACCTCCACAATTCATACCAATTACAACATATGTTTCTGTTCTCTCTCCACACTGCCAGCATACGCGCACACAAGTAATGAGAAGAGCCCACTAGTTCCACTGTAAATACTAAATCAGTTCAACGGCAGAAATATTAGGTTGAAATGGGTCAGACAGGCCGAAGTAAAAAATAACATGTTAACTGCACATATTTAACACCAAAAGATTTGGGTCTTAGCTTTTATTTTATTTAGATTAATGAGCTTGTTAAATGGGTTGTGTAAATTTTTGTACAGCTAAAAACCCGAATTGTAGGAAATTATAAATTAAGGGCATTTTAATCATTTGAATCCCCAAGGTTAAGAAGAAGTAACATGTCATAGATAAAATGGTGGAGCCGCCGCGCGAAAAAAGGGCAGAGACGATGAATGCGCGCAGAGAGCCGCGCGAAGGACGAAGTTGGCGAATTAGGGCAGCGGAAGAAGAAACTCGAGAAAAACGAAACTGGGAGCACATAAGGGCAAAGAGGGCGCCCCACAAGAGAGAGAGAGAGAGAGAGAGAAACGGCTTGGTTCCTAGTTTCTTTTTCGCTTCTTCTTTTATTTACGAATTGGGCTTCCATTTTCTTTCTTGTCTTGTTCTTTTTACTGGGGATTATTGATTATTATTGTTAGATGAGAAGCTAAATACTTTTATTAAGATTGAGGGTGTAGTGTAGTTAAATTACTTTAATTAATTTACTTGGATTTGTATTTTAATCTATATTCTTTATAGCAATGAGTATTGATTATACTTGATCACCATAGATAATTTATCGTAGAGATTTGAATGAGGAATCCAAGAGATGAAATTTGATAAGTATACGAAGAAAATAGAGTTACAATAATTAGCTATCCCATAAATGTTTTCTTTCCAATTCATTAATTTCATCATTGCTTTAATTTAATTTTATTCCCATAAAATATAAACTCATTCATTTTAGTTTTCTTAAACAAAAAAAAATCTTTTTCTCGTGGGATCAAAACCTTGGCTTATTTTAGAAATTAAAACTTGCTAGATCTATTATGGGCACTTAGAGAATTATCTTCTTGTTAATCATTATTTAAAGATTAACAGAGTGCTAATGTAGGAAGTTAAATCTACTATAACTAAATACTTATTATAACTGAACTTGATCTTGAGTAAAACCCCAAAGTTTTTAACTTATGACACATGAATCCACAATTCAAGCCTCCTATGTTCTCTCTACCTACACTTCCATAAAAAAGAAAGCCTTTCACTACTAAAAAAAATAGATTTTCCAACTGCCATTTCCAACTGCCAGCCGTTGGAAATGGGTTGTTTCCAACGGCAGGCAATTGAAAATTAGTCCGTTGGGAAATCATTCGTTGGAAGTTAATTTTCCAACTGCCCAGAATTGAGCAGTTGGAACTTCCAACTGTCAGCCGTTGGAAAGTCAGCAGTTGGAGAATTTTCCAACGGCTTTATTAATTTTTTAATTTTTTTGGTTTTCCAACTGCCTCAACAGTTGGAAAATTTGCCAGAGCAGTTGGAAAATTTTCCAACTGTTTGACAGTTGGAAATGAAGACAGTTGGAAAATACACTAGACAGTTGGAAATGTGACAGTTGGAAAATTTTCCAAACGCCTGACAGTTGGAAATTTTTGAAGCAGTTGGAAAATTACACATTGTTTCCAACTGCCTCAGCAGTTGGAAAATTTTCCAGATTTCATTTTTAGCTTCGAATTATTTTTTCATTTATATTATTTATTCATCCCTGTGCTGTTCATTCCAATTGAATGTTTAGTTTAAACGTTAACCTGTTATATTCCAGTTAATTATATCGTATGTAGTCAAATTTTTTGCTGAAATTACATAAAAATATATGATATTAACGACATAAAAACATACACAATTGAAATTACTAAGTCATGATATAAATGTACTAATAAATCCACATAAAAACATTTATACTAGAAATTACATGGTTTCATTCTCCAACTAAGTGTTTGTTTGTTAATAAACACACATAGTAGCATGATATACCTGATCTATTATTAATCCGATCCCGAGGCATCATCATCATCTGCAGGAGGCGCGGGCGGGGGAATGCCAATTGACTTACATATGTACTTGAGCTCAGCTCGTTGTCTCCTCTTCAGACGTTCTAGCTTCCGCTCATAATGTGATGCTTGTTGTGTAGTTTGCTCCGCTACGACTCGCTGTACTTGTTTAGTGAACTCCGGAGTCTGCGTGACATCAACATTGCTGCATGAGTAAGCCCTGGTCGTCGTCGTCCAGGCACAACATGTTGTTCTGATCCAAGGCCAAATACACGCCCTTTCTTCCTGCCCCCAGCAGCGACACTCATGATCGCAACCTCATCTATGTCAGGTGCGCCACCTTCGTCATCCATTTGCTGCGTTGCTTCCTCAATTTCAGCAGTTATTATTGCCTTCATAAAAAGTAAAGATAATTTATTAGTAACAAGATCAGAAATATTTTCTGTAATGAGTATTCAAATAATTACCGCAACTTCTTCACTCCGCCTGTTAACGTATTCCCCGCTCTTTTTCTTATGAGTTTGCTGCATCACCTTGAACAAGCCAGGGTCCCTCTTCTCCGGATCTTTCTCACGCTACATTGGAAACGTACTAACATTAATTTTATTACAACATAAGTAAGTTGAATTTTGTGTAAAAGAGTATGATAATTTTACCATTCGTTCTCGGTGTTCAGTAATTGAAACCGAACCTCCTGCATAAGTAGCACTGCATGCACCTGTGGAGTTAGATGACTGCGATGATGAAGCTCGCATTGTCTTACCCCTTGCCGATCGCTCGTTAAACTCTGTTGTAGCCCACCATTCCTCCATTTTTGCATACTGTGCGTCGGTCATAAAAGATGCCCTTGCTCGCCGTTTTTCCGGATTTTTCTCTCGGCGGATGTCACCCAGTGTGTATCGGTAATGATTAGCCGCCATCATATGCCAAACGCGATAGACCTCATTATGGTGAGCTGGATCCCACTCACATAATCCCTGCACGTTAAAAAAAATATTGTTTGTCGCATAGTTCGCAACATGGTTGATAAAGTCGAAATAGTCATAAGAAAGTGCAAACCTCAAATACGCGCCACCACGCTTGAATATCTGCTGGGCTTGCGCTCGTCCAGTCATGATGTCCCTTGAAGTGTGTGGTAAAGCATCTAGTCACCAACCATGTTGCTCTCGATGGAATGAAGCTACATGAAGTGCATGTTTCGACACAATTAATTACTGTCATTTTACTGGGCCTTCACATACTTTATGTTAAATAAACTATTATGGTTCAAAATGGTGCATTACTTACGTGTTTCCGTGAGGTCTTATCCGTAAGCGTGCCTGAATCGGGGCTTGGGATACCGCTGACTGACCATTGGAATTCCCACCATCGGGTGAAACTACAGGGGCCGGAGTAGATCGACTAGCACTACGGCCGACTGGAGCAATGCGAATATCACCTGTGCGAGGGTGAGGCTGTGGAACAGTTGTTTGTTCTGTCGAGGGCTATGAATCTGAATGACGGGAATGCGATTAGCCTGCCCTTTCATGTCTAGCAATTGGTTATGCTAATACTTCTTTCATCCGCTGAAATAGGCCTTTCCCTGGTCGACATGTATACGTCGCATCTCCTTTAGGTGGCATCTGCATTATTTTAAAAACCCATACAATAATTTACAAAACTAAAATACACCATTTAAAAAACTAGAAAGGCTATGTGATATTGCACCCACCACTTTAAAGTTCGACTTAGTATTTACATATTAAAAGTTACTCCATGTTCACATTACATTTTATAAGTAATTGCACGTTTACATTATTGTCAATGGACTACATCGTCATCAGTTTCTGTCTCTGATTCGCCATTATCAGTATCCCCATATTCAAATTCATCTTCTTCATCACTTCCTTCAAGGGACTCCTCATTGTCAGATTCATCGTCATGTTGCAAAGTTTCTTCCCTGATTGCCATGTCATCCTCTACAGCTTCCCATACTCCTGTTTCAGCTAAATTGTCGATTGGGTCATCCATAATTATGGGAGACCTGTTCACACCGGCCAATAATTCTTCCTGAAATGCATCTTCGACATCATTTACATTATTATGAACGATGCGTCTAGGTTTTATTTTCAAAACCGCTAACCAACCCGTTTTTTCACGTGACTTTGTTGGGTACGGGGTGTAGTAAACTTGATCAGCTTGGGATGCAAGAATGAACGGGTCAAATTTCCCATATCGGCGCCCATCACGAACCTCAACTATACCATATTGTTTATGAACCCGAGTGCCACGATCTGGAGTAGGGTCAAACCAAGCACACCGAAACAATACAACATTTTTGTGTGGCCAGCCAGGATATTCAAGTTGAATGATTTCTTCTAACACCCCATAAAAATCACATTCAACCTCACTTGATCCTGAAGTCCTTATACATACTCCACTGTTAAATGTTGCTTTGTCGCGACCCCAGTCGCTAATGTGGAACTTGTACCCATTTATGAAGTAAACAGGCCAACTCTCAACACGACGGGATGGCCCGCATGCAACATCCCACAGGAAGCGGTCTGTGATAGTGTTACGCACATCATTCACCTAGTTACACATAGTGATACTATGAATATGTGTTACCCTTCAAAAGCAAAATATGGGTAAAATTTAAGTGTAGATAACTTACATAGTTTCTAAGCCATGTCTCAAAGTTATTCTCAATGTAGACATCCAGGTCTGACATCTGTATATTGGGTTCATGCATACGCACTTCATCAACAAACAAACTACAAGATATAGAAAGGTCGATACTACAAGATATAGAAAGAGGTCGATGGAGCATAAACTTGATGAGTTTAGTATACAAGAAGAAAAGTATTATTACTTAATAGAGTTTATAAAGAAAATAGGTGTTATTTCACTTACTCGAGGTACGGCTTCACCTCCTTACAATTCAGTAACACATATGCAGTAGCGACCCTCAATTCATTGTCATCAAGATATCGATATCTTGATACACCATATGGACGACCCGGGTATCTAAAGATAGACCACACCGATTCATCATATGGTCCTTGTCCGCCATCATCATTACGAGGTACTCTAGTTGCCATATGTGGAATATGGGATTCAAAGTAGTGAGAGCAAAATGTAGAGGTCTCCTCAATTAGATATGCTTCACAAATTGAACCCTCAACATGAGCCTTATTTGATACTTTCATTTTGAGGTCATGCATACAACGCTCAAATTTGTACATCCACCTATATTGAACGGGGCCTCCAACCCTTGCTTCGTAAGGTAGGTGAACCGGCAAATGTTCCATCGAATCGAAAAAAGCCGGTGGAAAAATTCTTTCCAACTTACAAAGTATGACAGGAATATTGGCTTCCAAATCGACCATGTGATTCACATCTAACTCTGGAGAGCATAAATCTCGGAAGAATTGGCTTAACTCGGTCAACGGTTTCCAAATATTTTCAGGAATTGCTTCAAGTGCAATTGGAAGGAGCCTCTGCATCATTACATGACAATCATGGCTTTTCATACCAGACATCTGACTTACATTACTGTCAACACACCTCCCAAGGTTCGATGCATAGCCGTCTGGGAGTCTAAGTGTTTTAACCCAATTCAGCACATCATATCTCTGATGTCTGTTTAGTGCAAAAGTGGCTTTGGGTTTAAATGCTCGGCCGTCGCCTTGAGGAATTAAATTTAGCTCTGATCGACTGCACAGAATCTCCAGGTCCTTACGAGCCTTCACGTTGTCCTTAGTTTTATTGGTCACATCCATCACTGTATTCCATATATTGTCAAACACATTCTTCTCTATATGCATAACATCCAAATTATGGCGGATTAAATTACTCTTCCAATACGGCAACTCCCAGAAAATACTTCATTTTGTCCAATTATGAGTTCTGCCATAACCTGGTATGGTTACAACCTGTCCATTGTGAACTACAGAAGGCAAATGTGAGATACGTTCAAATATTGTTTCAGGCGGTAGACGCTCAGGAGGCAACGATTTCTCAACTTTTCCTTTCTTAAAGGCGACTCTGTTTCTTCTATATGGGTGATCCAACTCGAGAAATTGCCGATGACAATCAAAGAATGAAGTCTTCCTCCCGTGCTCAAGTTGGAAGGCTTTACTAGCATCCATGCAAATAGGGCAAGATAACCTCCCATGAGTCATCCATCCTGACAACATCCCATAAGCCGGGAAGTCATTTATGGTCCACAAAACCGAAGCTCGGAGCTGAAAATTTTGTTTAAGTGAAACATCCCATGTTTCGACCCCATCCTCCCATAGCTGCTTCAATTCATGAATAAGAGGTTGTAAATACACATCAATATTCTGACGTGGACTTCGAGGGCCAGGTATCAATGCAGTCAAAAACATATATGGTTTCTTCATACACATCCACGGAGGCAAATTATACGGAGTAACAATGACAGGCCAACATGAGTATTGTTTACCAGAGTTTCCAAAAGGCACAAAGCCATCAGAACAAACTCCAAGGCGAACATTTCGGGCATCCGCCGCAAACCACGGGTACGTGGAATCAAAATGTTTCCATGCTTCCCCATCTGAAGGATGTTTTAAAACATTTGGGTCGGATTGATGCTCACTGTGCCACCTCATGTGCTCTGCAGTTGAAAGTGAAGCATATAGTCGCTGAAGGCGAGGAGTGAGTGGTAAATAGTGCATAGTCTTTCTTGCTCTATCCTTACCCCGCCCAGCTTTCCTCGGCTTAAACCGAGATTCACCACAAAACTTGCATTGTGAACCATCTTCATCATTATTCCAAAACAACATGCAGTCGTTAACACAAGCATCAATTTTAAGATGGGCAAGACCTAGTTGTGAAACTAATTTCTTCGTCTCATACCAATTGGATGGCATCTTGCTGTTACTTGGCTGTGTCTCTTTCATCAAGGCGGCGATACCATCATAACACCCTCTTGGTATGTGATATTCAGCTTTAAGGTTTAACAAACGAACTGCAACAGACAGCTTAGAATGCTTCTCACATCCATCCCAAAGAGGTAGTACTAGTAGAGTACAGTAAATCAGAAAATCATCTAAAACCTTCATTAGGTTGTTCATCCACTTCAGTGAAATTCTGATGGGAACTTGGTCCCACTGCATCAAATACCATTCGAGCATATGAGTTTACATTTGAACTGTACTCGGCATGCTCATAACAATTACAATTATCAAACGGCTGATGCGGATGCTCATTAAATGGCTCCCCATGAGCTGTCCAGTTGGTGTAATAAGGCATGAAACCCCATTTGTATAGATGAACTCTAACGTCATCACAATCCTTAAACCTCAAATTTTTACATCTCCTACACGGGCAACGTATTTTGTTTCCATCCATATGACCTGGGTTACTACAGGCAAATGTTATGAACTGCTCAACCCCTGTCTCCCACTCCTCTTTGTACCCAACTCGACCAGGTAAATAACGACTACTATACATCCAACTACGTTCCCATGGAGTCCTACCAATAGATTATATTTTTACCTTTATGAATATACGAATGTCATTTAAAACACATAAACTGTAATTACTAAGTTACGGTTTACGTAAGGTGCCCACGCAGTTGGAATTTTATTTAAGGTTTACTGTTACTACGTAATAGGAAGAAATTCATAATATGATATCCAAATAAGTTTAGGGTTTAGGGGTTACTTAATACATTTTATGTAACGTGTAGGGTTAATGCTTTTACTTTTACATATAAATATTTTATCCATATATTTACTTTTTGCGAGTACTCTTATTATTACTATTACTTTACAACAACTCGTCTCATAAAATTTATTGTTTCAATAATTATATATTATTAGTATTTTTTTTCTAATTATTATTACTCTGAATGGATTGCTTATTATAATAATAATAATAATAATAATAATACTTATTATTATTATTATTACTATTACTATTAGTACTATTTCAATATACAATTATTATTATTAATATTATTATTAATATTCTACGTAAACAATTAACTTAAAACTAATTATTATTATTATGATTATTGTTATTATTATTATTATTAGTATTATTGGGTTTATTATTATTATTATTATTATTACTACTCTTGTTGGGACGATTATTATTATTATGATTATTGTTATTATTATTATTATTATTATTAATTCCAACTCTGAAAACATTGTAAGAATAAATACAATTTAACATTATACATACTAACAATATATATTACCTAAACAATTGACTTCAAACTAAAGATTTGGTATACCACTATACTAACTACATTCACACATAAATATACAACCTAGCTAAACTATGTACTTAAAATAGTAAGTATTTTCTATTTATAAATATACTATCTAATTTCACAGACAAATATACTACGTAAACAATTAACTTAAAACTAATTATTTTCTATTCTTAAATATACTAACTAATTTCACTCCAAAATATACTACCTAACTAATTTACATAAAAATAATTAATTATTATTTTTAAATATACGAACTAATATGACACATAAATATTTTACCTCAGCAATTTACTTAAAACTAATTATTTCCTATGTAAAAATATACTAACTAATTTTACACATAAAAATACAAACTAAACAATTTAGTTACAACTAATTACTAACTATTTTTTATTATACTAACTAATTTCACACATAAATATACAACCTAAACAATTTAAGCCCAACTAATTATTTATTATTTTTATATGTACTAACTAATTTTACACATAAATATACTACGTATAAGCAATTTACTTAAAAGTAATTATTAAATATTTTTAATTATACTAAATAATTTCACACATAAATATACAACCTAAACAATTTACTTAAAACTAATTATTTTCTAATTGTAACTTAATCCCGAAATTAAGAAAAACAGTGAGAAAATTCACATAAATGTTAAATTATAATGGGTAACCCAAATACTTCACATCCAACAATCAACAACTACAAATCACTAATATTTCACTATTTCAAACAAAAATACCATGAAATTAATAGGAATTTTAACTATTATTTGCAAAAAAAATTTAAAAATACGGATGGTAACGAACTAACCTCAAATCCCACAGTTTTATTCCTTTAAATCCCTCCAAATAGCTTCCAATCAGCTAAAACAAACAAAACATCAACACATTATCAACAAAAAATCCAGTACGCAAATCCGGCGAAAATATTGAAAAAAATTCAAAATAAATCCAATCTACGTACAGATCAAGCAAAATCCGTCCAGATCCACGTTAAACTAACCTTGACGCACTTGGTTAACCCCTTAATCGAAGAAACCAACGTGCTGTGTGTGCTTGTGAAGAGACGAACGCAGGAGGAGAGAGACGAGCGCAGTTCTGGACGAGCGAGGAAGACGACCGCGCTGGGGGGGGGGGGGTAATTTAAAAAATTTCAAAACCGGTGCGTTTTGGGTTAATGAATTTCCAACGGCTTTAGCCGTTGGAAGAGTGGCGAAATTAATTAAAACTTTATATTTATTTCCAACGGCTAAAACCGTTGGAAATACTAAAAAACAAAAAAAAATTACTCATTTCTTCCAACGGTTTTAACCGTTGGAAAAGTGTAAAACCCAAGTGTAAAATGTACCATAACACAAAAAAACCAAATTAATTATAATTATATATTTTCCAACGGCTAAAGCCATTGGAAATATTATATATATCTAGATTTATATAATTTACGCAAAAAAGATCCATATTTTGTCCCGTTTCCAATGGTTTAAGCCGTTGGAAAGATTAAATATTATGTAAATTATATAATTTACCCAAAAAATCTATATTTTTTCCATTATCCAACGGTTTTAGCCGTTGGTAATATTATATATTATCTAAATTTATATAATTTACAAAAAAAATCCATATTTTGTCCAGTTTCCAACGGCTTAAGCCGTTGGAAATATGATATATTACGTAAATTTATATAGTTTACAAGAAAAATCTTTTTATTTCCTTTTCCATCGGCTGAAGCCGTTGGAAATATTATATATATCTACATTTATATAATTTAACCAAAAAATCTATATTTTTCCCATTATCCAACGGTTTTAGCCATTGAAAATATTATATATTATCTAAATTTATATAATTTACCAAAAAAATCCATATTTCCCCCATTTTCCAACGGCTTCAACCGTTGGAAATATTGTATATATTATGTAAATTTAATACTTGAAAACTTCCAACTGCTAGGCAGTTGGAAAAACTTTTCTCCTCATTCCAACGGTTTTGGCAGTTGGAAATTTCCAACTGCTTGACTGTTGGAAATAAGGGCAGTTGGAAATCAAGGGATTTTTAGTAGTGTTTATTACAAATGTGTATTTGAAACAATTTGATTAAAAATTTGAAATGTTGTTAAAATGTATTTGAAGTATAACATTTTTTTACACATATAAATAAGCTGAAAACAAAGCCTCAACTCTAGAAATGTGATCATAAATTGAACATGCCACCATCAATAACTCAATATGTGTGCCACTTATGCCAAATATAGTCTAAAAGGAGAAAAACATATTTTCAAGCTGAAAATGATCATGATAGCGGTTTAGGATTTTAGATAGATCTTTAAAAACTATTATCAGATCATCTTTTGTAATAATATTAAACCATTTGGGATCACATAAAATTTTAAAATTATTTTTAGAATATTTTTTTTTGAAAAATACATTTTTATAATTTTTTGAAATTGAAATATAAGGAATAACATATTTAAATAAAAATTAAAAAATTTTAAAGATCTTCTCCATATGATATGCGTTATGAATCAAGTGTGAGGTTTGGTGTTTGTTTTGTGAATAAGGATTCCTTGGAGTTTGCATGTTTTGGTTGATGGTGTCATACCCAAACATGCTTGCCCCCAAAGTTGAATGAAATTACGATCGGCCCGCCTGCTTCTTCACCTGCCCCTCCATCAGTGTCTTGCTCTCCTTTGCCACTGCCTTCATTATCATTGGTCGCCCTGACAACGATGACTTCGGCTCCGTTTGGTATTAGCGTCAACAATTAGCGTTAGAGTTTTGAAAAAGTTATCCAATAGTAGCTTTTAGCTTTTAGTTTCAGTGTTTTCATCACAACCGTTAAATAAATTATCCAAAACTCTAATGCTGATTACAAAAGCTGTTCCCAAACAAGTTCAAAGTCAAGAACGCCTTCAACTTGAAATCGGATGAGACAAAACAAGTGACCAAGACCCCGCATGAGAATTTCTCGTGTGAACAGCGATGAGAGAGAACAAGTTAACAAATTGAAATCGGTTCCAATTGGATTGACCATGGCCCACATTATCTTACGTCTATGTTTCTTCACTTTGGTAGTTGATGATTCAACAGCTGAACGCTTCGTTGAAATATTGAGTATAACTCTTACCAATTAAGTTACTCGATCTACCAGAAAGCAAGGCCAAGGATCTTTATTGTTTTGAATCTAAGCCAGCTGAGCGATGTGGCTGATTTATTAAGAGGGTTTTAAGATGGAATAAGTAGGATAAAATAAGCATTTTCTTTTTTTTTTTATAGTGATTTTTATTAACGGAGTTAGTTTTAAAAAAAATATTATTAAAATAATTATTTTTTAAATATTTTAAAATGAATTTCAACTCTCTTAGATTAAAATCCTGGCTCGGTTTCTATCACTGTATGCATAACTACCGTTCATATATGCGCCCATCTTGAAATTATCAAAAGCAGACAACGTATGTTATGTTTCTTTGTAAGAATCGAAGCTCCTCCATCGCCAATCCATAACAACCGACATAGAGACTGAAAATTTAAAGCGAACAAAAGTTAATATCATATCCTTTATATGACTATTTAACCTTGCTCAAGTAAATTTAATCTTGGCCTTCTACAAGAAATTAAATTGAGCAGAACTCTTTCTAACATTCTATCCTTTAAATGACTGGTCGTAATTTACAATAATTTAATTAACAGTTCACTTCACAAAAGAAAAAGAAATAGTATTGATATGTTATTGAGCATAGCTCCATTTCTTTCGTTGTTATGAAATATTTTGAATATTTAACATTTCTAGTACGAAAGTGACAGTAGCACCACATTTTTCAAACATCCTTATGTTGGATAATTACAACAGAAGCCATCATTCTACCTATTACGAATTATATTCCTCAAAGTTTATTTTCTAATTTATTATTTCTTCAAAGTAATGATTATTCAAGTTTTGAAAGATTTCATCATGATGTAATTAAAGATCATTATTAATGTTTTTATTGGTCTATAACCCAAATAATGTAATTACAATATGTAAGACCTGTTGTTAAGTTGAAAAGATAATAAACTGAAGCAAGATTCTTAATGGGTAGCAGTTTAAGAAACAAATACTGATCAATAGTTACTAATAGCTAAAATATTTTTTTTTTTAAAATGTTTCTAAGCCCATTTTCAAAGAGATATGCTGAATAAAAAGTTTTAACATTGATGAATAGTTACTAATGGCTCCAAATTTTAGAAAGTTTTCCTAATGTTACAAAATACTTGTTATAAAAAGAAAGCCTGAATGGAGCTGTGTCCCTAAAACAATTTAGTTAAAAATTTGAAATGTTGTTAAAATATACGACATCGTACAAATATGAATAAGCTGAAAACAAAAAAGTCTCAAACCTAGAAATGTTAAAATTGGAATAAAGTAGTTGAAAGTGAGCATGGGGCCACACATGCAGGTACAACTACAAGCGGCAGAGTCCCAAGATCGCTATAAATTGAAATAAATTCAAGAAATTCCGTCAACACAGATACCTATTCACAGTTCCCACTCTCAATCTCCGTCGAAACGGTGCTGGGCTGCAGCTTCTTCAGCATCATGCCTAACAGTAAGCAGCTTTTCTGATCATTATGCTGGTCTTTGAATATTAAAAATTTTCATGACCGATCTCTGTGGGACGCAGTGTTTTTTCGCTTAAAAATTTGAATTCTTTTCAAGTGTTCTCTTCCTCTCAGTCTCTCTCCTTTCTTCTGGGTTTTCTAGGGGAGCAGAGATTGGGAACATGAGTTTTGCAAGTTGGCGTTTAAACCCGGGTTCTGTTTTTAATTGCAGCAGGTTTAGGCGGTTGTCAGTTACTCATTTTATGTAACTCTTTTTCTTGTTTCTCCCAGCTGCTGGCTGGTCTCCCAAATAAAGTCTAGAGTTTTTGCTGCTAAAAAAAATTTTCATGACCAATCATGAAGGTTTGAGTTGGTTTTGTTGGATTTGATGTTGTTTTTGGGATTTGATGTTGTTTTTGGAATTTGATGCAGCAAATTTGGAGACTCTTATGGCACAGAGGACAAAGCCTCGCGGTGTTATCTTCTCACGCCCGCTCCCCAAAACCGCTATTGACAAAGAAATGAACGTGAGGGGCGAGCTTTTGCAGCGCTGGTCTGGTGGTCAAGGAGCAGAGTCCACCAGCTTCCGGGTTCAGATTAAGTACAAGAAGAAGGTCTACCCAATGACTTGCCGGAATCGCCCGGGAGAGAAGTACAAGAAATGGGTTCTATCCAATGGCTGGCTGAACTTGGTGCGAGAGAATGGATTGAAAAAAGGCCACAAAGTGACCCTTTTCGAGCCAGATAAGGATGGAGGTGACTTTCTAATGGTAGATGGACTAGTTCCATCGGACTTGATTGGCCCTGATTTCATTTCAGCGGCTGAGTCGTTGATGCAGCTGGGCTGGGTCCGGCCTCCAACTATCGGCGAAGTGAACAACAACGACCTTGTTTCTGCAGGTGAGACATTGCTCACGTTGAACTCGGCCCCGCCGGCGGCACCCAACAGAGCTATGATGATTGACCTGAATTCTACTCCGACCACCGAAACGTGGGACCTGAATGCCACTCCAACAGCGTCCGGCTAAATCGCGCACAATCGAACGATCGCGCCGGAGAAGAGTTTTGAGGTAGTTTTGGTCCGGCACAATCTATTCTGTTTCATATTGGTCCAATGGTAGCTTTGATTTTACCCAGAGTTTTGGATGTTTTGGCTTTTTTAAGATATGACACTTTTAGTGTCATGGCATTCTCACACGAGGTAATTTGTGATGGCAATTTTTTTTTTTTCTGTTGCTGTGTTTCTCATTTTTGGATCTCAGATAAAGTATACGGAGTTGATGTTTCACTTCGTGAGTGGATTTTACTTTTCGTTGCAAGCTTGTCAAAATCTTTTAACTATTACATATTCATCCTAAATTATTTTCTGGCGTCATAAATTCATCATTTGACCAATAATTAATGTTGTTAGTAATGTAATTGGGACAAACATACAATAGTTGAGAATTTAGAAATGAATTTACAATAAAAAATAAATATTTTAAATAATTATTTAAATAATTTTTTATGAAAATTAATTTTTATAAATAATTATTTAAATATTTTTTTTCTTAGGTTTTGACCGCTGCTACTCTTACCCCCACCTAGCCTCCGGAAAAAAAACCTGACTCTGCCACAACTTGTAAAGAAAATAATCAAACTGTTTCTTTCCTAAAGCTTTGGTGACAATGTCAACTGGCTGAGCATATGTGGGCACATATCTCATAGTAAAGTTTCCCTTCGGGTTTTCATCACGCAGAAAACGGCAGATATCAATCTCAATATCGTAAATGTTTGGTGAAAAAGCGTTATTGGGGCCTGGAAGTATGATTGGAAGGATGTCTGCTTTGGAAGTATCGATATTTCTGTGATGCGGTCCGGAAGTATGAGTGTTCAATTGTTTGACAGAAAGGGGTTTGATTAGAATGTTCCTAAATTTTCTCTAATCAAACAACTGCCTACATGACACGGCCAATCTTAACTTGGAACCCAAGAGTCGGCACCTCCAAACTGCAAGTCAAAACAAACAGTCCTCGGTCTCAAAAACATTCTCCTCGTCAGCTTTATACAAGTCTGCCTCCGCCACCCAGAAAGGGGTCATGTGAAGTTAAGTTATTAACTACTTTCATGCATGTTTTTAACAAAACAGTAATTTATAATCATTATCATAATAAGGTCCAAGGAGTTTGTAACGAAAAATTAAAATTGAATTGTTATATACATATAATTTTTTTTATATTTGGAAATATGTTAGAAATTACAGGTTACAAGTTACTTTTTGTAAAGTATATATAGGGAATGAGGAATAATGTAAAGTAAAATTAATTTGATGGCAATGTGAACCATGAAACTGTTCCAAGTTTCAACCACGTCAAAGACCAATAAGCCTCCCACCTAATAACGAAGATCCCACAACTACATCGTACCTGACGTAAAAGGATAATTGCAATTTACATATAAGATTTAAGTGAAATTACACTTTATTTTTTCTTATTTGAAAAAATATGCACTTCATCTCTGCCATTTAATTAATATATATATATATATATATATATATATATATATATATATATATATATATATATATATATATATATATATTTGTGTATATTGATATATATGTCATGCCTATCATATTTATTTTACAATTTTAGAAAGTAAAGTAGTAACATGCATATTTATGAACATATTTTTGCCACATAAATATATATCATAATATATATTATAACATATGATTTGTATCATAATGCATTTAATTATTATTATGATACAATATGATACATTAATATAATATGATACATACATACATTAAAAGCTCAAACCTAGCTCAAACCTACCTTATATAAAACCCTAACCTATCTCTCCCACATGAACATATTTTTATACTCAAATTAAAATTAATAGTTTTAATGTATATAATAAATCAATTATCGTATGCAATTCATATAAAAAATTTATATAACACAAAAACTATCAATTATAAGATACTTTATATATAACAAAAAAACACATATCAATTATTATTATTATTATTATTATTATTATTATTATTATTATATGTTTATTAAAAAATATAATATAATCATAAATATATATGTGTGTGTAGAAGAAAAATGTGCTCCGATAAAATAACAAAAATATGCTAGTTTGGACATATTAACTAAAAATTATGTGCGTCAAAAAGAAGGCAAAAGTCCGAGTGCCTCTGAGTCGCACAACACTACTCATGTTGAGCAAAGACATTTTGATAGCTTTGGACCTATTAAGTAAAAGTATGCTAATTTGGAAATATTAACTAAAAATATGTTGATAAATTGGTGAATGATAACATCTTCCTAGACAAAGGTTAGGATTCCAGTGGCGGTCACACTTTTTACAAAAAAGACTAATTTAGAAATGGCTCAATTACAATCTGATCTTTTCATATTTCACTCAACATGCACTTCACCCCTAAGTTTTCTAGTAATTACTTTCCCTACCTTTCACTGGTAACAAAATCCTAAGGATAAAAATAAAATAAAAAAGCATGTTAATCACACAGTTCTTGACTGCCTACTCAGGCGGGTAGTCAGGTACTGTCTATCGGAGTCACTGATACATACCATACTAGCCATTCATATATGAACGAATCTTTCTCTTTGACTTCTTCAAGTGAGTAAATTAAGCGCGAATATATTTCTAATATTCTATCCAACATTCAATATACTGTTGTTGTCTGATAATATTATCTTCCCAAAGGAAAAAGAAATAGTACTGATATGTAATTGACCATAGCTCCATTTCTTTCGTTGTTATGAAGTATGTTGAATATTTAATTTGCCTACTATCCTTAGATCTCTCATAATAAAAGAAAATTAAGAAATGATACTAATTTTTTGGTACATAAAATTTTTGCAATTGATTAAGAGTGTGTAAAACCATCTAAAGTCTTTGCTTGGTAGCTAAGGCTTCTGGTTATTATCAAGAGGTTTAAGGTTCAATACTTCACTCACCATCTTGGTCTCTTCCTAATTTACCAAAAAAAGTGTGTATAATTTTTTTATCTAAATTTTTAATGCATTCTAGTGGAAAAAAGCATTTAAAATCACAGTTTCTTTTTCCTTTTCTTTGTGATTGAACCTTTTCCATTTCAAGCCAACTTGAAATATTATGTCTTGTGATAAGCTTTATTTATGTGTTAATTTTTATACCTATTTTGTGTTAGTTTTGTTATCATTACGTGATTTATTATTTTCAGTTGTTTAGTTTTTATTTTATTTAGATTAAGAAGTTTGTTAAAGAAGTTGACTAGATTTTTTTAGAATAAAAGAATTAAATTATAAGAAATTATAAATTAAGGGCATTCTAGTCATCTGAGTCCCAAGGGTTAAGAAGAAGTAATATGTCATAGATAAAATGGAGGAGACGCTGCGCGAAAAAGAAGAGTACGAGCACAGAGAGCCGCGCCCGCGAACTGGAGCTGTGGGCGAAGTAATTGGGAGCTGACAAGGGCAAGAGGTGCCAGACACGAGAGAGACAAAAGAACTTGGTTCTTAGATTCTTCTTCCCTTCTTCTCTTATCTACGAATTGGACTGGACATATTCTTTCTTGATTTCTTGTTCTTTTTACTTGGGATTATTGATTGTTGTTGAATCTAATATGAAAAGCTAAATTCTTATACTACAATTACAGATATAATCTAATTGAATTATTTTAATTAATTTATTTGGATTTGTGTTTTAGTCTATTTCTTCTCTACCAATGAGTACTGTAAAAAAATTATTCAAGAGATTTTAATGAATGGCTAGAAGGTGAAATTTGATCCTTACACTTAGGAAATAAAATTACAATAATTAGTATAGAGATATATCTATTTATTGAGATTTGTCAGTTTGGTAACCCAAACTTGATAGATTATACATGAGATCGAAAGATAATTATAGGTTAATCGAATACACTACAATTACTCAAGAGAAGATTGTTGTACTAGGAGTGATTATTCACAACAAAAAATTTGCTCAGATAATTAATTGGAAAACCATTAGTTAAGTGAAACCTAAGTCTAAGCTATCTTATAAACGTTTTTTTTTTTTCAATTCATTAATTTTATCATTGGTTTAGTTTAATCTTAATTTATTTTTATTTAATTTTATATCCATAAAATATGAACTCATTTATTTTAATTTTCATAAAAAATTAATATCTGTTTTTTATGGGATTGATACATTGGTTTATCCTAGAGATTAAAACTTGTTACAACTGACCTTGTGCACTTTTAGGGTTAGTCTCATCATCTTGTTAATCATTATTTAAAGAACAAGAGAGTCCTAATTTAGGACGTTAAATCTAATATAACTAAATACTTGCTATAATTTAACTTGATGTTTGAGTAAAATCACAAGGTTTTTAACATATGACACATGAATCCACGATTCAAGCCTCCTATACTTTCTCTATCTACACTTCAATAAAAAGAAAGCCTTATTGTAGCTGTGTACCTAAAACAATTTGATTAAAAGTTTGAAAAGTTGTTAAAATGTATTTAAGGTATAATGTTTTCAGACACATGAATAGGCTAAAAACAAAGTCTCAACTCTAGATGTGTGATCATAAATTGGATGCCACCATCAGTAGGGCAAACTACAGTCTTGTTTAGTTCTTGAGAATTTTCCAATTTTTTTGGAAAATATTTTAAAATTAGAAAATGAAAATAAAATATATTTAGTTAACTAATTTTCCTTTTCAGTTTCTTGAAAAATGGTTTTCCATTGCATGAAGATTTGGAAAACAATAATTTTGTTGTTTTCATAATTTCCCAATCAACTCTCACGTTGTGCCTCCGCCTTTTGCAAACTTCTTTCATAACCAATCTATTTTACTCAACCAACCTCCCCTTACTGCTGCATCGGAGTTGTTTGATAGCGGAATTGGCGGCAAGTGTCACCTGCTTGGGAATGACGGGACGCTGGCGCAAATGTAAAGGATAGAAAAGATGGGATTCAAAGAGACAGAGAGCAAAAAGGTTGGGGTAGGCTTTGGAATTTTTATTTTTCACTTTTAAAGTTGATAAACTTGGGAAAATGTGCAATTATAGTCCCCAAACTTCTTTCATCTTTCAAATAAGGCACTGGACTTTTTTCAATGTAGTATGTGTATATATAATCATCTTTAATTGTTTTAAAACAACTAAACATGTTTGATATCTCTATTTATTTTGTTGTTATGAAATATCTTGAATATTTAAACTTACCTACTATCCTTCGATCTCTCATAAGAAAAAAAAATTAAGAATGATGCAAATTTTTTTACATAAATTTTTTGCACTTGATTAATAGTGTGTAAAACCAAATAAAGTCTTTGTTTGATAGCTAAGGCTTCTGGTTATTATCAAGAGATTTAAGGTTCAATACTTCACTCACGGTCTTGGCCTCTTCCTCGTTTACAAAAAAAAAAAAGTGTGTAAAGCTTTTTAATCTAACTTTTTTAATGCATTCTACGGGAAAGAAACATTTGAAATCACAATTTCTTTTTCTTTCTTTGTGATTGAACCTTTTTCCATTTCAACCCAACTTAAAATACTATGTCAATATATCTTGTCATTAGCTTAATTCATGCATTAATTTTTATACCTATTTTGGATTAGTTTTATTATAATTAAGTAATTTATTATCCTAGTACTGAGCCTGCTCGGCATGGATTTATGCGAACTTGTTTTCGTGTTCTTGAAGAGCGGGTAGGGGAGTTTGGATTGGTCCTACGTCAGTCTTCTTTTAATACCTCCACAATTCATACCAATTACAACATTTGCTTTTGTTCTCTCGCCACACTGTCAGCTCACGCACACAAGTAGAGAGAAGAGCCCACTAGTTCCACTGTAAATACTAAATCAGTTCAATGGAAAAAATATAATGTCGAAATGGGTCAGACAGGCCGAAGTAAAAAATAACATGTTAACTGCACATATTTAACACCAAACGATTTGGGTCTTAATTAGTTTTTTTTATTTAGATTAATGAGCTTGTTAAATGAGTTGAGTAAATTTTTGTGGAGTTAAAAAATCAAATTGTAGCAAATTATAAATTAAGGGCATTTTAGTCATTTGAATCCCAAGGGTTAAGAAGAAGTAACATGTCATAGATAAAATGGCGGAGCCGCCGCGCGAAAGAAGGGGAGAGACGAAGAATGCGCGCAGAGAGCTGCGCGAAGGACGAAGTTGGCGAATTAGGGCAGCGGAAGAAATAACTGGAGAAAACGAAATTGGGAGCACATAAAGGCAAACAGGGTGCCCCACAAGAGAGAGAGAGAGAGAGAGAGAGAGAGAGAGAGAAACGGCTTGGTTCTTAGTTTCTTTTTCGCTTCTTCTTTTATTTACGAACTGTACTTCCATTTTCTTTCTTGTATTGTTCTTTTTACTGGGGGTTATTGATTATTATTGTTAGATGAGAAGCTAAATACTTTTATTAGGGTTGATGGTGTAGTCTAGTTAAATTACTTTAATTAATTTATTTTGATTTGCATTTTAGTCTATGTTCTTTATAGCAATGAATATTGATTTTGCTTGATCACTATAAATAATTTATCTTAAAGATTTGAATGAAGAATCCAAAAAATGAAATTTGATAAGTGCACTAAGAAAATAGAGCTATCACATAAAAGTTTTCTTTCGGATTCATTAATTTTATCATTGGTTTAGTTTAATCTTAGTTTAATTTTATTTTCATAAAATCTAAACTCATTCATTTTAGTTTTCTTAAACAAATAAATATTTATTTCTCGTGGGATCAAAACCTTGGCTTATTTTAGAAATTAAAACTTCCTACATCTATTCATGTGCACTTGGAGAATTATCTTCTTGTTAATCATTATTTAAAGATTAAGAGAGTGCTAATTTAGGACGTTATATCTAGTACAAATAAATATTTATTATAACTGAACTTGATCTTGAGTAAAATCACAAAGTTTTTACTTATGACACATGAATCCACGATTCAAGCTCCCTACATTCTCTCTACCTACACTTCCATAAAAAAGAAAGCCTTTATTACATATGTGTACCTGAAACAATTTGATTAAAAATTTGAAATGTTGTTAAAATGTATTTGAAGTATAACATTTTCTTACACATATAAATAAGCTGAAAACAAAACCTCAAATCTAGAAATGTGATCATAAATTGGACATGCCACCATCAATAACTCAAGCAGTGTGCCACTTATGCTAAATATATTCTAAAAGGAGAAAAACATATTTTCAAGCTGAAAATTAATGATTATGATAGCGTTTTAAATTTTTAGATAGCTCTTTAAAAATTATTATCATATCATCTTTCGTAATAATATTAAACCATTTGGGATCACATAAAATTTTAAAATTATTTTTAGAATATTGTTTCTGAAAAATACATTTCTTAATTTTCTGAAATTAAAATATGAGGAATAACATATTTAAATAAAATTAAAAACTTTTAAGGATCTTCTCCATATGATATGCATTATGAATCAAGTGTGAGATTTGGTGTTTGTTTTGTGAATAAGGATTCCCAATTCGTTAGAATGGAGTTAGTTAACATGTTTTGGTTGACTGGGTGTGGGACCAAACATGCTTGCCCCCCAAGGTGAATGAAATTACGATTGGCTTGGATGCTTCTTCTCTTTTCTCCTCCATTAGTGTCCTCGTCTCCTTCGCCACCACCTTCATCATCGTCAGTTGCCTTGACAATGATGACTTCGGCATCAAAGCTTTCAACTGGCGCGTTTTCTATGCCCTCTTTCTCTCTAATCCCCAAACCAGATTTATCGCTAGTATCAACCATAACCACATCAAGTACAAGTCCTTTCCGTTTGAGACGTTCCAACTCATTTGGATTTCAGTCAAGTTGTGCTGCATAATGGGTCAAATCAAATACAACCTCAGGATTCGAATAGAAAACCTAGGACTGCCTAGATCTTACCTCCTGATCTATTTGCATTGAGTCTCAGTGAAATCGACCCAACCTCCTGCTCCAGTTGCTCCCTCTCATAGCACACTAGTAAATTGTGGTTCCAATGCACATGACAACTAGGAACTGATTTAGGTTTTTTAGAAAGGACAAGTCAAAATAATTTTTTTCTAAATTGTAGTTCTTACAAGGAATTTGATCAATTTTAAAAAGTGATCACAATATGTTGGCCATTAAATTTTAAATAACATTACAGGTATTTTATAATTTTAATGGGAGTACGTCCCAATAGCCCCAATAGTTTCGCCTTCGTGACAATTAAGTCCTACCAGTAGCACTACAACCAATGTGTTAAATATCGTTACCACTAGATATATATATTGCACTCCAAATTTTTAATGTATACCACATGATATGCCGTGTCACATATCATTACCGTTTTCACAAAAAAATAAATATTAAAATATTATTTTACGATGACATAAATTCAATATTTTTTTTCCACATTTTATATGTATTCTAATTTTTATCATCATAATTTATTAAATATAAATAAAATATATATGATAGAAGATATTTTTTAATACAAAAAACAATAAAAAATGTTATATATTTAGAGAAAAATAAATAATACTAAAAAATAAACTAATTTATTGAAGTAAAGAGAAAAAAAATAACACTTTAATAATAACAATATATTTTCTAACACCATATTGAGTTCATAGGCGGCTCATAGAAACTATTAAATTTTTATGTTAATTAAGAAAAATAACAAAAAAAATAAAAGTAAATATTTATTTTATGAAATGTGTATTAATTATATTTTAATATTTTATATATTTTTGATATTTTGATGTAAAATGATAAAAAAAAATATTTTATATATATCTATAAAAAATAAAATACCATGATACATACCTCACGATATTTGTGGTATATTGTGGTTTTCGAACAAAATATATAAAAAAAAATGAGCGATATGTAAAATATCTCAAAATATCACAATATATATTTGAGATAATAAAATATAAAAAATATTTATACAGCTTATTTCTTGCCCCCGAGAAAAAATATACCGTATGTTATATCACGGTATTAACTAGTGACAAAGAGCCCGCGCGCGTGAGAATTTCTCCTGTGAACTGCGATGACAGGGAACATGTTAACAAATTGAAATCGGATCCAATCGGATGTGATTGTTTCTTGACTTTGGTGGATGATTATTCAACAGCTGTACGTGTCGTTGGAATGTTGACTACTAGTAGAACTCTTACCTAATAGGTTACTCTACCAGAAAGCTAGGCCAAGAAACTTTAAGCGAAGAATCTTTACTGTTTTGAATCTAAGCCACTGGAGCGACGTGGCTGATTCATTAACAGGGTTTTAAGATGAACTACATAGGATAACATAAACATTTTCTTTTTTTTTTTTTTGTAAAGATTGTTATTGACGGGGTTAGCTTTAGGAAAAATACTATCAAAATAATTAGTTTTTTAAATATCTTAAAACGAATTCCAACTCTCTTAAATTAAAATCCTGACTCAGTCTATATATCACTGTATGCATAACTGCTGTTCATATATGCGCCCATCCTTAAATTATCAAAGCCGACAACGTATGCTATGTTTCTCTGCAAGAATCGAAACTCCTCCATAGCCAGTCCATAATAACTGATGTAGAGATTGAAAATTTAAAGGGAACAAAGTTAATATCATATCCTTGATATGATTGTTTAACCTTGCTCAAGTAAATTTAATCTTGGCCTTCTACAAGTAATTAAATTGAGCAAAACTATTTATAATATTCTGTCCTTTACATGACTGGTTGTAATTTGTAACAATTTAATTAACATTTCACTTCACAAAAGAAAAATAAATAGTATTGATATGTCATTGAGCATAGCTCCATTTCTTTCGTTGTTATGAAATATTTTGAATATTTAACTTTTCTAGTACAAAATGCTAGTAGCACCACATTTTTTAAACATCCTTAAACATAGTTTAACTTGTCAACTTTTAATTGGTGCATTTGTATGTTGGAGATAATTAAAACAAAAGCCATAAATTCTACCTATTACTAATTATAGTCCTTAAAGTTTATTTTCTAATTTATAATTTCTTCGAAGTAACGATTATTCTAGTTTTGAAAGATTTTATCATGATGTAATTAAAGATCATTATTAATGTTTTTGTTGGTCTATCACCCAAATCATGTAATTACAATACGGAAGACCTGTTGTTGAGCTGAAAAGATAATAAACTGAAACAAGGTTCTTAATGGGTAGCAGATTAAGGAACAAATATTGATTAATAGTTACTAATGGCTTAAATCTTCTTTAAATAAAAAAAGTGTTTCTAAGCCCATTTCTAGAGAGATCTGTTGAATAAGAAGTTTTAACATTGATCAATAGTTACTAATGGCTCCAAATTTTGGAAAGTTTTCCTGATGTAACAAAATACTTGTTATAAAAAGAAAGCCTTATTGGAGCTGTGTATCTAAAACAATTTGGTTAAAAATTTGAAATGTTGTTAAAATATATGATGTGGGACAAATATGAAAACGCTGAAAATAAAGTCTCAAACCTACAAATGTGACCATAAATTTGGACAAGCTATTTTTGCCACTTAGACTAAATATTTTGCAAGTTGATAGTGATCATGATTCATGGGGCCACACAGGCAGGTACAAGCGGCAAAGTCCCAAGAGGAAGGTTCTAAAATACAGACCCGTACCAATACACCCCCTTTCTCCACCGTTGGATCTAAAAAGTTTATGTTTTGGTAAAACCCCACTTTTTATCCATAGCTTTTTAAAAGAACACTCTTTTAATCCCTAAACTTAGTATTTTGAAGTTTTTAACATTCTAGTCCATATAGTTAATTCCTATTCTTAGTTCTTTGAAAGGAGAAGAAGCTTAACTCTAAAATATTTTCTCCCTTAGTAATATTGGATTACTGTTGAAATTTCTTTCCAGACTATCACCCAAGTCGCGTAGCAACTGTAAGTCCCGTTGAGTGGAAAAGGGCAGTAAGATTGCGTAAAACGTTGATAGATAGCTGAAGAAAAGAAAATCAACATTAACCAGTCTTACCAATGGAAAATTTTTTCAAGAGTATAGTTAAATCTTCCTCAAAGAATCAAGAAGACGAAGAAACTTTAGGGAATAGAAGAGTTAAAAATTCTCAGAATATTATGATTAGAGATATAGAGAAAAAATTGAGAAATTGGAACATACCCAGAATGGATAAATGGGAAGTTTATCAAAAAGGAAGTTTTGATTTTAAAATGACATATGCTATTAAAACAGTAGAAAAAACTGTGCCTATAATGGAGCTTGACCATCAGTTTGAATTATTTTCAAATAAAATGATTAAGGATCATCTAGAACATAATTATAATTATCTGCATGTTGGTTTAGTACAAGTTGCATTAAAACCCCTTACAAGAAATGGATTAAATACTTCTGTGATTATTGCTTTAAGAGATCAAAGGCATAATAAGTTTTCTGAATCTCTTTTAGGAATAGTAGAATCAAGTTTGTGTAATGGACCTATATTTTTTAACTGTCATCCTAATTTCACAGTGTCCTTGAAAGACCCCCATATTATGAAAACCCTAACTGCAAATATAATGACTTCAGGATTTGATATGTTAGAAGGATCTCAGAATTTAGCTTTAGTTTATAGGATCTATTATAAGGTTATGACAACCCAGATAGAACCTAAAGCTTTAGAATATGACACACGAGGAGAAACTTTGCTTTTAAAAGCAAACACGGAAAAATCAAATATTGTGGTTCCCAAGCCCATAAAATGGAAAGATGTTAGGCTTCCAGAAAAATGGATTTTTCAAAACAATAAGCCTATTAAAAATGTGAAACCACAAGAGTTAGAAAGAATAATTGAATATGATAATGGAGAAGTTGAAATTCGTTTTAGTAAAGATAGAATTACTAAAATTGATTTTTCAGGACTAGACACCAAGAAAACTCCATCAAGAATATCTTATAGACCATCATCCTCAAGAGCATCAACCTCTCAAATACCAGAATCCGAATATGAAAAATTGGTTGGAGGAGTTAAAGAATCCACAGAACAGGTTTCTCATCCCGTTTATCAAATGGATCCAATCACAATAGAAGGAAATAAACAAGAAGACACAAAGTCTGTGTCAATAGGATCTCCTAACCCAAGTTTTTCAGATTTCCAATTAAATGTTTTACAAGAACCCTTCAAGTTTGACCCAAAGAGTTTAAACGAAGATTATTGGTCCAAGAAAAATGAGATAAAAAGAAAATGGTATTTTGACACATATAACCTAGAAGAAAGAAAAGAGATAAAACATTTGTGGTATAAAAGAATCATTAGAAGTAAAAGAAATTTAAAGTTTTTTGAATGGTTCATTCCTACACTAGTCCTAGATGAAATGGTAACACTAAGTGTCTTAGAAGAAACTTGGTCTACCTATCAGACCAAAGAAGGAAGAGAGATCACAGCACCACATCCTCCTAATGTACCTTTAATTCTAGGAAAAGAACAAACAACCACTGCCGTTCCCTTTAAAACAACTGAAAAGGATGAAGATTTAAAAAAAGGGATAGTTCAAGTAAAAGACCTTCAGAATGTAATAGAACAAAATAACTATACCAACCTTTATCTACAATCCATAGGAAAACAAATGAACAGAATAGAAAATTCAATGGACCGCAGAAACTTTGGTCTTACAAAATCTTCCGTTTTTAAAATAGAACTCTTATCAGGAACAACCAAATCTCCCATTAATTTTCCCCAAAAACAACCAGAATTTAAACTAAAACCAAATGATAGAATATCAGATCTAGTCAATCAGATAACTAAGCTTACCCTCAAAGAAGAACCCTCCGAAAAGAAACAAAAGGGACTTCAGATCAATACCCTGAATGACTCACCTAGAATACACGAATTATTGGATCAACATTCTTCTGAACCCGACAAAGCAGAATTAAATCGCGTCAATTTCCAGGGGGGGAGAGGAGGAAGAAGACCTTCATATACTTGGAACTGGAATATAACGCATCCTTATGCACAACCAAGACCATCACCAGTAGATATAAGATTAGATAATGTTTATGGCCTTTATTTCACAGAATATAAAGGAGACACAATTAGAGATTGGAATATAAATGGACTTTCAGAATACCAGATAGTTAATATTATCCAACATATGATAATGTATAGTGTAGCTACCAAGAAACAGGTAGAAAATTCAGACCCAGAAATAGCAGAGATGATTATAGTAGGATTTACAGGACAACTTAAGAATTGGTGGGACAAATGCCTAACAGAACAAGGAAGGCAAGAAATTAGAACTGCTAGGAAAATTATGACCTATCAACAAAATAACCAATTACTCCAGACCTCAGAACCAGACGCAGTTAATACTCTCCTTTGTACAATCTACTCGCACTTCATAGGAGATACATCTAGCAAGGAAAGTAGAAATAGTGAACTCCTATTAAACCTAAGGTGTAGAACTCTGACCGATTTAGAATGGTATAAAGACACTTTTTTATCAAGAGTCTACGAAAGAGAAGATTGTAGGTCAGCCATTTGGAAAGGGAAATTTATTCAAGGACTCCCGAAACATTTTGGCCAATTGGTTATGGACCACATTAAAGGAAAAGCCCAAGGACAGTTAAACCTAGAAAACTTTACCTATGGCCAGTTAATGGCTGAAATTAAAGAAGTAGGACTAAGACTTTGCCATGAGATGAAATGGCAGAAACACATCAAGCGAGAAAGGCTCGCAGGTAGGAAGGAAATGGGCCAGTTTTGTGCCCAATTTGGATACGATATCCAAAAGCCTTACTCGGAAGAAAGGTCCAGAAAACATAAGAAGAAAAATAGGCCTTATAGGAAAATTAGAAAATACAGGTATGATAGGACTGAAGAAAAACAAGAAACTCCAAAAAGATTTAAAAGAAGAAAGCCCAATAGGCCCAATAAAGGCAAAGACCAAAAGGTTTGTTGGAAATGCGGAAAGCCTGGACACTTTGCAAATAAGTGTAGAACTAAACAGAAAATAAATGCTTTAGAAATAGAAGAAGAATTAAAAAAGAATTTAATGCAAATCTTGCTTAATAGTGAAAGCGAACCAGAAGAAATAGAAAATAGGTCCTCAGAAGAATCAGACTCAGAGGAAATAAATGAATTAGGCCTCACAGATAGCACCGAAGAAACAGAGGATTGCAAATCAAACTGTAACTGTGATACTTGTCAACTTCAGAATACCTTTAGTAATCTCCAAATAAATACCCTCCAATTAAATGTCTTAACTGAAGAAGATGAGAGAATCTTAGAATTAGCAAGACATATCGAGGATCCTGAGTTAAAACGAGATATTTTACTAAAACATCTTGAGAAAGCAAATAATCAAGAAACTCAAAATCATGGCAGAAGAAATCCCAGGAAAAAGATAGATATAAAAGAGATTACCAAACCTCCTGTTTACAGTCTCAATGAAATCTTGAAGAGAGTTGAAGAAGCTCAGAAAATTCATAAGGAACCTACCATAGCAGAACTTAGAGGATAAATTTCTGAAGTAAAACAAGAAATAAAATCTCTAAAAAACAGAATAGAAATTTTAGAACTTCAAAATCTAGAAGGATACTCTAAGGATTTCCCAGAGGATGAATTACTTATGGAAGATTTAGAAGAATTTGATTTTAAAACAAAACAAAAGGGAAAAAAAATCCCGGAGTCAAGCCAAGAAAGAGAAGACCCAATAGAAGAAAGTTCTCCCCAAATAAATGAAGTTTTTGTCATGCCAAACCAAAGATTTACCAGTAAAATGACTCTGGTAATAGAAAATGAATTTAGAATAACTACTATTGTATTAGTTGATTCAGGAGTAGACAGAAATTGTATAAAAGAAGGAATAGTCCCTCATCAATACTTAGACAAATCTTTTGGGACAATTACTGCTGCTAACAAGGAAGTTATGCCTATAAGATTTAAACTCACAAATGTTGACATTTGCAACAAAGATATTTGTATTAGACAACACTTTACTGTTCTTAACATGAACCAAGAAATAATTTTAGGAACACCCTTTTTGGCCACAATCATGCCCTTCAAAGTAGATATAAATGGAATATCTACCAAAAAATTTGGAAAGAAAATAACTTTTGAGTTTGCAGAACCACCAAGAAAAACCTTGCTTGAAGAACTAAGTCTAGACTTAGAAAGAAAACAAAATGTTTTGATGTGTCTACAGGATGAGATAAAACACAAAGGAGTTGAAGAAAAACTCCCAGGATTATCCCAGAAAATAGAAAATTTTAGAGATAATCTTACAAAAAGAATCTGTGCTGAAATACCAAGTGCTTTTTGGGAAAGAAAAAAACATATAGTAAGTCTTCCTTATGAACCAGATTTCAATGAAAAAGACATCCCCACAAAATGTAGAGCCATCCAAATGAATGAAGAGCTTACCCAGCATTGTAGAAAAGAAATCCAAGATCTCCTGGACAAGAAATTAATTAGGAATAGTTCCTCCCCATGGAGTTGTTCTGCCTTTTATGTGAACAAAAATTCAGAGATAGAACGAGGAGTTCCTAGGCTAGTAATTAATTACAAGCCTTTAAATAAAGTTCTAAGATGGATTAGGTATCCCATACCTAACAAGAAAGACTTATTATCCAGACTTTATAATTCAGTAATTTTTTCAAAATTTGACATGAAATCAGGATATTGGCAAATCCAGATTGCCGAAGAAGAAAAGTATAAGACTGGATTCAATGTTCCATTCGGTCAATACGAATGGAATGTCATGCCTTTCGGTCTTAAGAATGCACCTTCAGAATTTCAGAGAATAATGAATGGAATATTTAATCCTTATAATTCTTTTACTATTGTTTATATTGATGATGTGCTAATCTTTTCTCAATCTCTAGATCAACATTGGAAGCACCTCCAAGAATTTGTCAAGATAATAGAAAGAGCAGGTTTAGTAGTTTCAGCAAAGAAAATAGATTTATTTCAAACAAGAATAAGATTTTTAAGACATATAATATTCAGAGGATCAATAAAACCAATTGATAGATCAATTAACTTTGCAGAGAAATTTCCCAACGAAATCAAGGATAAAAAACAATTGCAAAGATTTTTAGGTAGTTTAAATTATGTTGCAGACTTCTATAAGGATCTAGCCAAGGATTGTAAGCCTTTATTTGATAGACTTAAGAAAAATCCTCCTGAATGGGGGCTAGAACAGACTAAGGCAGTTCAAACTGTCAAGAAAAGAATCAAGGAAATACCCTGTATTAATATTCCTGATCCCAAAGCCTTTAAAATTGTAGAAACAGATGCTTCTGATATAGGCTATGGAGGAATATTAAAACAGAAATTTGATAACAAAGAACAGTTGGTCAGATTCACATCAGGAGTCTGGAATCAGACCCAGCAAAATTATGCAACTATAAAAAAGGAAATTTTGGCTATTGTTCTCTGTGTTACAAAATTTGAGGAAGATCTCCTCAACCAGAAATTTTTAATTAGAGTTGATTGCAAAGCAGCTAAGGATGTTTTACAAAAAGATGTAAAAAATTTGGCTTCTAAACAAATTTTTGCTAGATGGCAAGCCATTTTATCTGCTTTTGATTTCGACATAGAATATATAGCTGGAGAAACTAACTCTCTACCTGACTTCTTAACACGAGAATTTTTGCAGGGGAAAGATGGCAGATAAAAACATCAAAAACAAACAAAAGAACAAGGCAATTCTTCATCCAGATTAAAAACAAGAAGAATTGGAAAAAGAAGCCTGTTATGAGATGGATTTGGAATTAACCAGAGCTCTTTTAGCTCAACATCATTTTCCACTAGAAATTCCAGAAAAACCAGTCAAAACTTTCCAAGAAATTCCTTTTAAAAGAAAAAAATCAGAAGCAGAATCTTCAAGGAATAGATCATGGATTAATAATCCCCAGAAACAATGGAATAAAGAAGATTATTCCCAGAATGTTACTTTATGGAACAAGAATCAAAGTTCCCAGAATACTCAAAATCCCAGAGAACAGAGTTCTCAGAATCCAATTTTAAGACCTAACCAGTCTCAAGGAATTTCACTTTTTTCATTGGGAATTCAGTGTGAGTTCCTAGAAATAGATAAGCAATGCCTCATTGCTCCAGAAAATGAAGACTTTCATAGTCTTTCAGAAATTGATTTGGCGCAGAAATATTGGCCAAATCACCAGAACCCCCAGTGGCAATTTCAGTCACTAAAGAAAATCCAATTTTATGAGTTGATACTCCAAGAAACGGGATCCGTTTCCATAGAACATAAACCCCGACGGACTAAAGTTTCCTATAAAAATGATCAAGGGGAAACCAAGGAAAAATTCATAACTGAGTTGGGTATCTCCTCCTTCAAAATAAAAAAGGTTATAACTTTTGAGGAATGGGGAAATCCGACTTGTAGAAGAAGAATAATTTCTTTGGGAAACTATGAAAATACCCTTTACTCTTACTGGGATTATCAAGTTGCTTGGGATGAAGTCTTTCACAGACAGAATCAAGACCATCAACACTCTTGGATGCTTTTGTTCAAAACAAATCAGCAAAGGTTTCCAAATTGGTTTCACGTCTGGTATGAGAGCAAAGGATTATTCAGAGAGACCTTTCCAGAACAAGTAAAGGCTTCGTTCGAAGGATTCATAATGTACCAAGCCCAGTTTACCAAGGAAGGAGAACAAGTTCCTTTCCCGGATTTCTATTTTGTTCTTATGAACCATATTCCATAGATCCTGAAATGGAATTATAGAAAACAACCAGCAGATTCAAAAGGACATTACACCCCCTGCCTAGAACGAGTTTGGAAAATCAAGTTGTGGGATAAGTGTATTTTGGATCAATACCTTCTAGAAAATATTATTTTTAACAAATTAGAAATCTTGGAAAAAGAAGAATCCAAGAACTTTCTGGACCAGATGCTAGACCAATTCTACCATGGCAAGCAATTCAAAGACAATCCAATAGCCCAAGAAAAGCTAAAGAAGAAACTCCTCCAGTCTGCAAGAATCCACTTAGCCCAAGAAGAAGCCGAATCAGGCCCAAGAATTCCTATGCCCAAATAATCCTGTCGGCAAGGCTTCTAGAAGAATACAGCTGTCCCAGACTAAGTGCTGACACATCTGTCTTCCACTCCTGATGGTGGCCCAAGATTCCTCCATAATGGCACTACTGATGGTGTCCAGCATTTTGTTTCCATACAATTGGATGCTTTCCTAAACCTTATCTCGAAGAGCTCCCTTCCCTGGCTATAAAAGGAGGCTTCATCCTCAGTGAGAGGGCATCCTAAAAATTTGCTCAGAGCTCTCAAAACATTCCTCTCTCTAATTCATGTGTTGAACATTCTTACTGTAAAATATAGACTAAGTGTGCTTGTGTGCTTGCGTGCTTGTATGCTCTGGTAAACCTTGGATCTCTAGTTTGCCTTATTTAAGCTTGAAATTGTGATATACTGGTATTCACCAGTTTTGTAAGTATTTCTTTCAATAACAATTGATGAATTTCAAGAATGTTCTTCCTGTTTTTAATGTTAATTCATAATATAGCTTTGTTAGGAATTGTTCTAATAACACTAATCATTTTAATAATATTCAAGTTGTAAACCCTGGGCGAAAATGGTATCAGAGCCATATTGTTAAGTTAAAAAAAAATATTTTAGTTCATGGTATATTGGCTGGAAACTGTCTCGTGCCCGCTTTTGAGCTGTTTCACCCAGTGAAGAGGGTCTGGCTGAGTAACAACGGCCCGTACCATGATCTTATAAAAATTTTAAACTTTGTCCTATTTTGTAACTTTTTTGAAAGTTTAAGGATTTGGAAGAAATGGTGCGTATAGATACAGGCGCTGTATATTAGAACGACCCGTCCCAAGATCTCTATAAATTGGAATAGAGTGATGAATATTCCATCAACACAGACACCTTCACACTCTCTCCATCTCCGTCGAAACGGTGCTGGGCTGCAGCGGCTTCGGAATCATGCCTAACAGTAGGCAGCTTTTCTGATTATTATGCTGGTCTTTGAATATTAAAAATTTTCATGACCGATCTCTGTGGGCCGCTAGGCAGTGTTCTTTCGCTTAAAAATTTGAATTTTCTTCAAGTGTTCTCTTCCTCTCAGTCTCTCTCCTTTTTTCTGGGTTTTCTCACGGAGCAGAGATAGGGAGCATGAGTTTTGCAAGTTGGCGTTTAAAACCATGGTTGTTTTTTTAATTACAGCAGGTTTAGGGAATTAGGGGGTTAATGTCAGTTACTCATTTTATGTAACTTTTTTCTTGTTTCTGCCAGCTGCTGGCTGATCTCCTAAACAAAGACTCTATTGTTGCTAATCAAAAAACTTTTCATAACCAATAGTGAAGGTTTGAGTTGGTTTTGTTGGATTTGATGTTGTTTTTGGAATTTGATGCAGCAAATTTGGAGACTAGTATGGCACAGAGGACAAAGCCTCGCAGTGTTATCTTCTCATGCTCGCTCTCCAAAACAGCTATTGACAAAGAAATGAACGTGAAGGGCGAGCTTCTGCAGCGCTGGTCCGGTGGTCAAGGAGGCAGCAGATTCTGGGTTCAGATAAAGTATAAGGGGAAGGTCTAACCAATGACTTGCCAGAGTCGCCCGGGAGGGAAGTACAAGAAATGGGTTCTAACCAATCGCTGGTTGAAATTTGGTTCGAGAGAATGAATTAAAAGATAAGGATGGAGGTGACTTTCTGATGGTAGATGGACTAGTTTCACCGGCGTTGATGGACAGCGGCCTTGTTTATGCAGCTGAGACATTGCTCAAGTTGAACTCGGCTCCGCCGGCGGCACCCAAAAGAGCTATGATGATTGACCTGAATTCGACTCCGACCACCGAAATGTGGGGACCTGAATGCCACTCCAACAGCGTCCGGCTAAATCGCGCGCAATCGTGTGACCACGCCTAAGAAGAGTTTCGAGGTAAATTGCACCAGAAGTCACACTATTTTTCATTTCTGGGTCTCAGATATATTGTATTCAGGATAAAAGTTTCTGTTTCAGGTGTTGTAATTCTGGAGGGTAGCTGTCGTTTTATTTCTACCTCCGTTGTAAACTTGTAAATGGCTTTGGGTATACTCCGGTTAAGTCGTTGTCACCAGCAATTTGCTGGATTTGTTCATTCAATGATATGTCAGTTCTTATTAAAATAAAATAAAATAAAATCATACTTCTTCTATTCCAATTGTTTTGTATCATTGATTTTTCAAACTTATTTTTTTTTAAGGGTAAATATATATTAATAAGAAGGGAAATACAAAGAACGCCTAGTCAAGAGCTAGAGCAAATATAAGCCCAACTTATAACAACAAACCAAAAAGCCGTATCCACATCTAAAGCCCTCACCTCCAACTCTAAGATAACCCAACTTCAAAACCTTCAAAAAACCTTAAGCCTGCGTGTTAAAAATCCCTTTCAAATCCCACAAATACCCCACTAAACGAACTAATCCTTGAAACTTCATTTCAACCTTTTCAATTCATTTTTTAAGGACAATTTTTTCCTATAATTGCTAGCCTTATCACTATTCCTTTTCCAGCCTTTAACCTTGTACAGATCATCACATAGTTCAAAGGCCAATTCTTCACATCCTTCTTGACACGGGCCCTCATGGTCTTACCCAGAAAGCCTATGAGAACAAGTCTCACACTGTTTGCAATTAGCTAATTAATTATGTGCACCTTGGTTAAAACTGTTGGGTTTCGGGAGCCAAACAAACGCAGCGGAATTTAACCGAAACCGTCCAGAATCCAAATGAAACGGGGTAAAGGGGTGTTCGAAAATTTTCATACCTAATTTTCGGTTTGAAATCTCTCACCCAACCGTAGAGTCGAATCACAAACCTGAACAATTGACGTGTTCAAGCTCTCTATGGTATCCACACGAGCCTCTCGGGATCACTATGCTTCCACTACGTCCCGGCAGATGCGTTTCTGTTGCGCTCACAGTGCTAGCTTGTGTCCTCCAAGGAATTGCAAGAGAAAAGTGCGGCTGTCCTTTCTGGAAGGCTAGGGCAAGAAGCTATGAATTTCTCACTAAAAGCTATATTTATAGTGAGACTCAACTTCTAGGCCTAATAAGTTTTGAAACCCTAATCCAATTAGGCTTCAATTTTGTGCTTAATAATGGCTCAACTTTTGGGCCCATTATTAATATGAAATTATTGTGAAACCATAACCCAAATAATTAGCCCATGCACTCTAATAATCCAAATGGCTCTATATGTGAGACCCAATAGGCTCTTACCACGTTGGCAATTATCATAAATTATTGCTACCCAAGTGACAAGATTGTCGGTGATTCGACTAAACCTTTATGATCATTACCGATATATGTCATTGTCCCTTTGTACAAGATATCAAGACTAAGCATGAGACATGGAATGTGTCACTCTCGTATAGCCCAATCTTTGGTTACTTGATTATCAAGTAGACCAACTTAAACTGATGATATTGATATTGTATATCAACTCATCCGAGCATGGCCATGCATTTTTCTAAGTCTCACTCTATCAAGGGACCTGAAAATATCACTCCCGTTATATAGGAGGGACAAATCCCATCTTGATCATACAAATCCTTCCGCATGATATGTGACATACCAAATGACCTCCTTCAAGTTCACTCAGTCACAAGCAACAAAGGAAAGTATCAAAGTATGTGACTCACATATAGGAAACCTTGATGATCTTAGTTCAAAGGACTACATATATTATTATCACTATGAGAATCACTTATGACAATCATATAACGATCTATGTAGTATTCTCATGGTGGGTCGGTCTAGTAACAAGTTCTCCAACTTTTACCCATATATAGATTGCATATCTCATATTAGTCTCCACATATGCTAGTCTTATGTATCATTGAAACCCGTTCCATAATAATACTAGAGTGGAGACATTTAAGGATATCATTATTATAGGGTTACAATTATATTTATTACGTTCCGCAGAAACAAAACAACAAACATAATTGCTAGATTAATGCCTTAATAAAATATCATGACCCAATGTGCAAAAAATACAATCATCTCATGATTGGCTTTTGGGCACAACACTAACAAAAACTCCATGCTACTAGTTGTTTAACCTAAGAATGCAATTATGCATGTAAGAGCTACTTTGACTTGAGCAAATAGAAAATCATAAAACATTTATATAGCTTAGGCATTTCCATAAAAACCAATGTTTAAATAATGAAAGCATACACATCTTTTATAGCATCAATATTAATCCTTCACATAATTAATTGTGTGTGGGTATTTAAACAATTGTAGACTATGCCCTACACTCAAAGGCAACCCTAGAGTCCATAACTCTATTCATACACATTGGAAGCCATTAACATACAACATACATATACAAGGCTAGTATTACTGAGATCCAATTAATTAGTTTCCACCTTAAATGAGAGATCCCGGTGGCAAGCCTCAATTATCCTCCACGTGCTCACTAGCCTCTGTGGCCAAGAAAACTATAGTTAGTATAATAACAACTTAACTAACAAGTAGCCAAATAATCCAGAATCTCAAGGATTCTTAAAACAATATACCTCTAGCGGAAACCACCACAACAACCCTTAATGATCGTCGGGTGCAACAACATTCATATCTACACAACATGAAACTAAGGGAGTGAGAATCTTATGATTCTCAGCAAGGGATCTTCAACCTGCAAGGAAAACACTAAGGACAACACATATATATGTATACGTAATTTACTGTGAACTCATACAGTGTGAGCCTACACCTATGCGCATATATTTCAGTCCTTTGGGACTTGTCCTCTGCCTAGTCCTCCTACGGGCGTCACTCTATACCTAGCGAGTTCTGGCCCCCAACTCGTTCTTAGTGAGCCTTAGCTTACTGACGCAATAAGTCTAACCTTCCCTCAAGGTGAACATGGTGGATGCATCTCGCTTGAGTTTTAAGGAACCCATTAGGTGTACTAAGCCTCCACATAGTACCTCAAGTTCTTAGACTTATCTAGGTCACTTGTGCACTAAGCTCCCACCTAAAACCCTTATCAATAGTGCACTAGGTTCTCACTTACACCTCAAGTAATCTTGGCTAGGCAACAAATGCAGTAAACCTTCACTCTAGGCACATACCTATCCACCATTACTTGGTTCACACTAGTAGAGTAGCGATGATCATGGTTGGACTTTTTATTCTTAGGTCTTGAAGAACCTACTAGGTGTACTAAGGTTTCCTCATCAAGGCCTTGAACCTGAAGGTACAACTAAGGTCTCGATGGTGCTAAACTTTCCACCTCATTTAATGGTGTATTTGTTATGGCCCATTAACTAGCTTTCTCATGAGGTGCACTTACCATTCACAAACTATGAGAAAAATCTTAGATCATAAGAGAGTTTTTGGATATTCCGAAGTGCCATTGTACCATTACAACCCTTAGGTACCCCTAGGACCATCATTGCCCTCCCCTAGATCCATTTTTGAAAAGCTGAAATTTGCTGAAAAAGGCCTTTAGCACCTAAACGCCAAGAGAAGTGCCTCTGAAGCCTAGGCACCGGGAGCACCTAAGGCCTAGGCGCCAAACGAGGCCTAGGTGCTAGGAGAACCCTGCTCTACTGACAGAAAAATGCACACTCGGCGCTACAGCGCCGGGTAAAGACTAGGCGCCAGGACCCCGTGTCTTAAACCTGAAAAACACCCTCCTAAGCCTTTTTGGAGGCTTCCTATAAGTTTAAGGCAAACAAAGGATGCCTAAACTCACCACAAACCTATAAAGCAACTTGAAGAGGCCACAAATGCACCATTACAATCATTCTATAATGCATCAAAACATCACAAAAACCTCAAATTCACTCATAGTCTACCATAATCATCACCAACCACCAACTAACATCATTCACAAAACTACTGGAATTTTACCACAAGCAAGCTATGAATGACATCAAATATGCATGAAACATAAATCCCTTACCTCAATTTTAAGCTACAAGCAAAGATCAAGCAACCCAACACCAAGAACAAGCTCCACTAAGAATTTACCTAGGTTCCAAGCAATTCCAACAAAATGGCATCAAATTAAGACAACCCAACCAAAACCCAAGCAACTAGGGGCCAAACCAACAAAGAAACAACAAGAAAATCGAGTTACCTCTCACACAAAACAAAGCCCCATCTGGAAAATGTGATTACAAGCTTCCAAAGCACAAAACTTCCTTGAAACAAGCCACCTATTGCTTAATCACCCTTGGAACCTTTGATTTTCACCAAGAGCTTTTGAATTTGAGTGAGAATTGAAGAAGAAATCAAGTAGGCAAGAAGGAGCTCGAGTTTGGCTGGAAAAATGAAGAAGTGTGGCAGCCAAAGCACTTTACCAAGTTTTAAAACATCATTTTCTAACAAGCCCTCAAGCTTTAATAAGTTTGTCAAAAAGCCCCTTCCCAAAATAGTAACTCTTAGTCAAAACTTCGTCAAATCTTGTTTAATTAGGCTAATTTTTGGGTTTAAACCAATGGTTGGGTTTTAAAACATGTTTTTCACTCTCGAGACTCATCCCGACACCTTGGGATGAAAAATTACTATTTTACCCCCAAACCTCTTTTGATGCCATAATCGCATTGGAACCAAGTAAACATTAACTAACTTGTTTGACCTTGCTAAGTGAACTTGAAATAAGGTATTGAACTAAGGATTTTTTAATTTAAATAAATTAAATGAGCTTCTCGCTAGGAAGGCTATAACATTCTCCCCACCATGGAGAATTTGATCCTCCAAATTCAATCTCCCACATTGAGGTGCTACCCTAAGATACGGTGCCAACATATCCTAACTAAACCTACCAAGAGATGTCATTCTCACAACAACCCACTTGGCGCCAAACTACCCGACGCACTTAGCTAATGCCCCCAAGCACTTGAATCGGGTCCTGTCTTGTATAGGCACTATGGCTAATGCCACACTTTGTGCTCAAACCAAATAACAAACCAAGAACTGCCAATTGTTCTCCCCACCTTTACCTAACCTTACGCGGTCCAAAGTACCTTAGTGTAATTCTACCATTAAAGACTATGGTATGGTTACTACTCCCAACACATAGTGCTACTGATGGACACCCGACTACTTAACCCATCCTAGTGAATTCGGTGACCACAACCTTTCAACAATAATCCCTATGCCTGAGCTTCCTAGTGCAAGTTAGCTTAACAAGTTTTGAAAACTTGTCCATTAACCTTATACTGATAGTGATTTACTTAGTGCTCAAAACCAACCAACTTTCTCATCTTTTTCTTTTGTGCCAAACCCGCTAATGTAAGCTAACTTAACAAGTTAAACTTGTCCATTAACACTCACACTGAAAAACACTTTCCCTAGGTTTGGCACCCAATATCTCTATACCAAACCAGTTAGTGTAAGCTAGCTTAATGAGTATACAGCTCATCCACTATCTCTCATACAAATAGTTCCTTACTTTAGGTTTGGTTCCCAACAACTTCCAATGATCACTAGACTAATTGTGTCATTAGTATACTATGGCCTTGCCACATACACCACTAGCACCTTAAGGTATACTTAGCTCTAAGCTCCACTATACTCTAAGGCTCTTCCAATAAATGACCTACCGAGAGTTCTATGTCTCAATAAACTCTATAATACGAGTCTTCAAATGCTTCCATCAGATAGCCCCTATGGAACGGGCATACTAGTGCATTGATCAAGACACCTATGCACCACCCGAGCATGTTATCCTGCTACCTTTATTACTCTGGAGCCTCTTACACTTGCATGCCTACCAGAAGAAACTTCTCTAGCGCGAGTGCCAAAACCTCTAAATAGTTAGCAGCACTAAGGCCTTGTCCATCCCCTTAGCCTAGGCATCCTTGTACCTAGTGATTAAGCAACCGAAACGCTACCTAAGCTGAAGGTCTTAACGCTTCAACTGCGCAACTCAAAGTATCTTAGGTGCCTAAAGCCTACACACTAAGTCTCTTCACTTCCCTACACTTGGAGCCCGACACCTTGCACATGTAGGATTAGCTTCTCAAGTGCATTCCTGGTACACTTACTTGCCTGCCATCAATACTCACTCTATGCTTGAAGCACCTATGGGGTCTTTAGATGAGTTATAAGGTGTTACCCAATCCTAGGCCACCTAGGCATCCTTTGCTAGGTAGCAAACTAGACACCTCGGCCTCTATCACTAGGCTCCAATGTGCCTCCTATCATACTTGACTCCTTGGCCACCTCATAAGCCTCCTAGCCTCTAACACTATTAGGCAATCCCTCGACGACCATCCATCACTTGCCCTATGGTTACAAGGAACCACCTCCACCTTCCATACTTAACTACCATACCATGACTACACTGTATCATCCTCGAGAATGATGCACTCGTGGCTTCTGCCACATCAACTTACCTTCTTGGGGGAGAACCAATTTAACCATCACTTTAGTGAACTATCGGGAGGTAGTTAACCATGTAAAATCTCCTAGGTGGCTCGCCTGTAGTAATTCAACTCAGTGCACCTACCGGCTGTTAACCAATCCACAAGTCACTAGCCCTTCCTTTACAAGGCACTAGGATCAAGTGAGTTGCTCTAACTTTAGGCTTAAAACTAGCTTAACCAAAACCTCACCGACTAGGGTTTTAACCCTAAACTTCCACCTACTCCAGTGAACGAAACAACTTCTAAAGTCACTGCACAACACGTGAGCACAACTATACCTACACTAGACTTGGCACTTCTTATTACCAAATAATAAATTAACTAGGTGGGTACTTCTCACTTTGGCTACTTGTGAGTCGACTCTTGACTGGTCATAGTGAACTCTATCTCTTGGGCACTCCTCGAACACCAACTTGAAGTGTTAAGACAAAACATCTTCTTTAAAGCATCAATTGATCATTTTTGACTTGATAGTCCAATATTTTACTAACTTACTAGCATTAACTCGATACAACATATGATCCCCACAACTTTCTTAGTTCTACTAAGGACTTAGTCCTTAACTTGCTCTACTACTTTCACTAGCCAAGTCTTTCTTCATCCACAAGTCATCTAAATGGCCTTCAACCCCACTTAACTTGGAGCCCATTTTGTGGTAATATTCATACCCAAAGATGGCCCAGACTTGGGTTCGATAACCTGGTAAGACCTTGTTGAGCCCAAACCTATTCCACCTACTTTTTTGTTTCTTCCTTCTCCAACCCTATTGATGCTGCCGTCGACTGGACTTCGCCGCTGTCCGATGGCCTCCACCGATACTCTCAACACAAATCTGCAGCAAGGGTAAGAAATAATTGATAACGAATAAGCACAATTAGCCAATACCAACCTAGGATCTCCATTGGTTTCAATAGTTGACACGCCAGCATGCTCGCCTTTCTCGCCACTCGAGCCATCAAGCGCCACCACCTCTGATCCTCAAAACTGATTCGCTAGCTTCAAAACTACTGTGCTTAATCGCGACCAACCACCTGCCTCCCATCCTTCCAGAATAAAAATCTTCCTTTGGCAAGATCCCGAGATCATCGAAAGCCAAAGGAATCGCCCTGACGAATTTCTTCCCAACTTCATTTCGACTTCTTTGTCCCTCGATTGGCAACGTTGTCTCTATGGGTTTTCCCTTTCTCAAACTAGAAATCTCTCCAAACTCCTACCCACCAACAGATATCGTCCCTCTTCAAAACCACAGATAACCTAAAGCAATATCCAAATTCAAAAACTCTCAGTACATTCCCAGAATTTCTGGATTTAATAGATAGGCCAAATCGTTTTCTTTCCATTGCAATACAAACCCCCCTCCTAATCCAAGATGGCACAGCCGTTGGCACCCTGCCCATTCCGCCCAACCCACCGACACATGATATCCCAGCCGGTAACTGGCCAGAAGCTGAAACCGACCAACACTAGAAAAGAGATTATGACGCTTTTGAAATTTGAAATTTGATTTTTACAGAGAAGACAGAACTTCTCTCTCTAATGGCTTGTGTACCGACCATTTACAATTATTGATATTCCAATTTGATGAACCAAAATTGCTCATTTTTTAGACTTATAGTTTCTAATATATTTGTTTAATTTTTTTTACAAAAATAATATAAATAAATTCAAGTCAAATTAGTCAAAAAAAAAATCAAATGAATAAAAGAAAGTAGGAAGAAGGGAGTAATTATTAAGGTATAAAAAAATTTAAAGCACAAGTTTTCTTTCAAATATACTAGTAAATGTTTGTTATAAAATTAATCAAATATATTCTTATAAGAACTAGCTTCGGAGACAAACAAAAGGAGGCAAATAGAGTATTTGTCTCCACTAGTTATATTCAAAATTAGAGGCAAATAAATGGAAGCATATGCTATATTTGTCACTAATTAGTATATATTGGGGACAAATAAAAGGAGTCAAATATTTTATTTGAGTCCACTGCATCCAAAGTAGTAGGGAAATAATTGAAAACAAATATTCTATTTGTTGCTAATTAGAATACACTTGGGAACAATAAAATATTAAATAAAATATTTATCTTTAATAATTAAATTAAAAAAAGGACCAGTGGTTAGAGGCTAATATTGCTTTTGTCACTAATACTGGTTGGAATTTTTTGCAAATTTTTAGATAATTTCATGAGTTTTATGATTTTTTATATTGATATTATTGTTACGTTTTTATTTTATTATTTTTATATAAGAAGAAATCTCTTTGCTAGTGGTAGACCTGGGAACATAATATATTTATGTTCTTCATATACTTCACGAATTAGAAAGGAAAATTTATTACGGAACCTGATTTAACTAGGTATAAAAATAATATAAAAACTATGAATATATTTATTCATGATACTTATGAATTTATTTAAAAAATATTAATTAATACATACTGGATTCAAGTAGACATAGCTTTTTGTCCAAATGACCGAAGATAGGAGGTGGAGAGCTTGGTATTCTTACCGACAAAACAGATCCGTTCTTAGACACTCCTAACCAAGTGCAAAAAAATTATTTGCCTAAAAATTTGTTTCATTTCTTAAATTTTTCTTATCTTAAAAGATATCGAAGGATATTAGAAAATAGGAATGAAAAAATTTTACCCCTGATAACCTTACCCAACCCACATAAACCCAAGACCAACTTGACCTCCGAGTTAACAAAAAAAATCAATGATCAGAACCCAAACCCGATTAAAGCAAGATCCAAGGAGACTTGAACCCCAATAACCCAAATCCAAATTTCCCGAACTCGAAATGACATGAATTTGAATTGGACTAAACTCAAAATGACTCAATGAATAGACCTGACAAAATCTGATTTTGACTCAAATCAACATAAATATATGGTTGATAGAGACGTTAAAAATTATGTTTTTATATATTTCTTATTTATCTAAATTACAAATTAATTATGACCATACTATTTAAGAAACTTTAAAATACTGTAAAAATATTTTTTATGTAGGCATTTTTAAAGAATAAATTAACAAAATAATATGCTTTATATAGGAATCTTCTAGAATTTAATAATTTAAGGATTTACGTAGAAATTCTTTTAAAGCATGTAAATAACACACCGGACCTCATATGGCAGTTAAATCGGACTTTAACTAGTCTAAATTAAGTAGCAGTAGATCCATTTAAGAAAAAGTTCTAAGTTTTTTTTCCCCTATTCACAAAACAAAATAATGAAATCTTATCCCTAGAAAACAGTTGAATCCAAATTCTACGATCTAACAAATACTAACTTTTGAGAAAGTAAAAACTATGCAGAAATTAGATCTTGGACATGACTATGGAAAGGTGACAGACATCTTAATCATCATACATAGAATGTAAACAAAGAAATTGAAATCATCATATTCTAACATACCACTTGCCAAGACAAGACACATGAGCCGACCAGTACTTGGACAGAAGAAAGGACCAACACTTTTTACAAAGGTTAAATGTGATATGAAGAATCTTTAACAGATAAACATTAAAAACCAAAATATCAAAAGGAATCCAAACATCCCATGTATCATCTGACTTACTCTAAGCACAAGCTCTTATGGCGGCAATATGAGACGACCTTATGCTTTTCCTAGCAGAGCGCCAACTATACACACCTTACATAACTCTGTCAATGTACATGCAAAACTTTAACTTCAACAAATCAAATAGCATGGGTGAGCAAACTAGCAATAGTTAAATAGCATACTCAGCAATTTTGTGATTAAGAATACAGAGAGAAATAAAATATAGAGTTATTTATCCCTAGCTATCAACTAAACCATTGTCTAAAAAGCACTAATAACTTAACTACCATGTAATGACTAGGCTTAAATTTACCCCTACGCCAAATTAAAAGATGTAGCAAAATTGGTCAATGAATCTAATTCCACTTCTATGCCATTCAGATATTTCAATTCATACTCTTCAGCTGAGTTGGTTGAGAAAGAAGAAGAAATTAGCAACAACTATGATATCATGAAAATTAAAGAAAAACCATTAAAAAAAAAAAAAGCCATACCTTCGTAACCATATAACCAATTATGAGATGTTAGTAAAACTTGCACATTATCAGAGACAAGATGATTTCGATATTTGTTAAGAATCTTACTACTCATACTAAAAGTTGATTCTGAAGCAATAATTGTGATAAAAATGCTCAATATGTCCTTTGCCATTTGTGCAATGATTGGATACCGTACTTTATTTTCTTTCCAATAAACAAGGTCGTCTAACTTCAACTCAATTGGTTTTTTAGGCTCATCTAAGTAAAGATCAAGCTGTGACTTCAAGTTGAAACTTCCCATTGAATCTTGGGCAAATTCCTAAATCCACATTAATATATCTATCAATTTTTAGAGTATTGTACAATATATAAAAATATATGCAAGCATAATATCAGGAAAATAGTCTACTTACAAAAAGATCTGAATTTATTTCTTGACAAGATTACCCACCACCAGTTCCAACTTCACATGAGTGAAGTGAACCACTACCATGAGCCTCATATTCTTTGAAAAAGAAATATAGTTCATCATGAACATCCAACCAATTAAAAGCATGAACTGTACCCAATTTCTTATAACAGTACTTGAGAAAAGCCAACTTATAATGAGGATCAAGTACGACCGCATATGAGAAAACTATTGAAAAATCTTTCCAGTACTTCTAAAACTTTTCATTCATTTGTTGTGTCATTTCTTTTATCTGTAAGTTCACATTATTCATCACCTCCAGTATAAACTTTTGCATTCTCCGCACATTCTCAAAGTACAAATTGATAGTAGGATAATTAGAACTAGAAAAGAGAGTGGTCATTTCATAAAAAAACTGTAAAATTACTGTAATTTTTACAATTTTGTCCTACTCAACATCATTATGACAATATTCATAACATGTGTCAACAATTTGCAACTGAGAAAATACTGGACGATAAACAAGTAGCCTATCAAGCATCAAATAAGTAGAACTTCACCGGGTAGGTACATCTAGCCAGAATGATTTATAAATGTTTACCCTTAATGCTTGAGTACACTCAAAAAACCTAATCATTCTTGCTTCTAATCTACGAACATATAAAACACTTTCTCTGATTTTTTTTTAAATGCCCAGAAACTACCTTCAACCTATCTTGAACAATGAGATTCAAAATATGTGCACTGCAATGATTAAGAAAATATTTTCCTTTACAAATCAAACCATTCTGAAGGTTGAGTTGGCCACGCAAAAAAGTCTGCATACTAATCATGTTACTAGCATTGTCTAATGTCATGGAAAAAGTTTTGTTCTCAATCCTCCACTCTTTTAAGAGACCAAATATTTTCTCATATAATATATTAGCATTATGTGATGGCTCAAGATGTTAAAAAGTCAAGACTTTACTCTTCAACTTCTAACCAATGTCTACATAACGTGCAGTGCCACAAAGATACCCGTCATCAATTAGTGATATCCATATATCACTAGTTAAGCAAATCCTTCCAGGAAGGTTCCCTAAAAAAGATCTAAATTGTTATGTCAATTTTTTATGGAACTTAGGAATGTCATTCTTATGAGTGTTTCGACATACATGCTTAACATTAGGGTTCAAGTATAAATTGTAACCACGTACCTCTTCATACTTAACATATGAATATGGTAACCCATACTTGACTATGATTCTACATTGCTATTCCTTACAAGTAGCTTCATCTAACTTTCGATGTGATGACTCTTCATTGTTACCACTACCATTTAAGGAACTCTAATACTTTTCACACTTTTTCAAATGACGCAAAAGGTTTTTTGTTCCTGTCGTGGAATCCACCTTGTACTCCTTTACTTCACAATGTTTGCATTCGGCTATTTTCACCTTATGATGGATACAACTTACCATCAATGGATTCGAACTCATTCCAAACCGTTAACCAAGTCCTATTTTGCCCTTTTTAAAACCACTTCTAATTCCAGTCTCTTGATTGTTGGCATCGTCTCCGTTTATATTAGGCATGTCCATTGTTGACTCCATTGTTGTAAACTAAAAATAAAATAAATAAGAAGCATGAGATAATTTAGTAAGAAAACATGAAAATTAGACAATGAGATAAAAAAGAAGTAAACGAAGTAGGAACAATGAATTTTAAAATAGGAGTGGTTGGAATAAGAGATAATAAGAATCGAAATTAATAGGAATGATCAAGAAAAATAAATATAACTAAGAAATAAACAAGACAAAAATAAGGACAAGTGAGATAAAGGTGGCTAGGAAGAATGAATTATGAACCAAGAAGCAAATGAGTATCGACACTAATTTAATAATAAAAACAAGAGATGACCATATCAATCACAATTCTGCAATGATGTATCCCCAACTCTCCAAGAACAGTGGTTTAGACAATAGGTATTGTAATAAGTGAGTGCAAAAATCATGTTAATCCCTCCTTTATCATTACTTAACAGAATATAAGAACCAAAATAGTACTTGCATCCAATAAATAATTTATATCCAGGCTTATATTTTCTTGCATCCAGCCAACTAATACAAAAAGCCCTATAAATGACATTCATGTTTGAAATAATAACCTACATTAGTAGACATTACAGAGATAACTCAGTATCCAACCTTTTTACCCTTTTCAATTCTTGTATGAGTCACTTAGCATTATCCAATGAGAAACCTTGGCAATAACAGCATCTTTAAGCATCATAATAAGACCAGTGATCTGATTTTCATTAAACTCTATCAATATTTCAGATGACATTTTCAACTTAAATAGAATGTGCATATACACACATAAGATAATACAAGATAAGACATCCAGCTTGCAATGCAAACTAGAAATCCAGTAGAAAGAAAGCATAAAAAATGAATTTTGACAAAGCAACCTTTATACTTTTTCCGAATATGCTTAAACGAATCAGGCGTTACATTTTTTTATCAAAATATTAGTGTATCATCTTTAGAAGAGGTGATAAACATAAACTAGAGAAATGATAGATTTTACCTATTTTATGACTTCAAATTGAGATGAATTATGACAACGATGAGATGTGCAAATGGAAGGAGTCCCAACTTGGAATCGTGGCTACTAAGTGCCAATTGACGTTGGGAACAACTAAGCCTAGTGGCAATTTGCAGACTACGAAGGGGCTGGTTTCTTCTACTACTCTATTCGGTGCCCCAAAATTTATCGGTGAAACAATGAGAGCCAAGAAGGAGTAGGCTGTTGGGTCCTTACAGGAGACAATAACCGCCGTTGTCAAGCACCGCTCTTCTCATCGGTGAGAAAGAATCCAAAGGGGACGACCGATCAATGAAACAATGAGAGTCAAAATGGAGTAGGCTGTTAGGTCCTTACAGAGGTTCACCGATTAGACAATAGCCGTTGTTGAGTCGTCAAATGCCACTCTTCTTTGTTTCTGTTTTTGTTGAAACTCGAAAGCCGAACAAACAATTGGTTTAGGGTTTCAATTTGGATTTTTTATCTGGAGCGCAAATTTGTTTTGTTTTGTTTTATCTATTTTATTATTACTTTTCATTTGCTGCACAAGTCCAACATAAACAAATTTGCACTTTTCATTTGGCGCATAAATTGGTGGATTGATTTTTGGTTTTGGACAAATTGAATTGGTAAATTGATATTAATTTATAATATTAAATTAGAGTATTTGTGATTTAATTTAATTAATATGATTCTCTTCTTTATTTGAAATTTGATTCAATTAAATTAGGGTATTTACAATTTGATTTCTTTTATTTGTCTTCATTATATTCTAATTACCAACAAATATAATATTTTTGTCAAATTATTTGCCTCCAATTTTAAATACACTTAAGCCTAAATTTATTAACCTTATACTATAAACCTAAACTTTAACCATAACTTTAATCTTTACCTTATCCTAACATCACCTTAAACCCAAAATTTAGACCCTAAACCCTAAACTTACTAAAACCTTAATCCCTAAACTCTTAACTCTAAACCCTAAAATCATAAACATTTACTTAACCTAAACCATAAGCCCTAAATTCTAATTGTCAACTATATACCTAAACCTAAATCCTAAACACTAAATCCTAACGCTAAGCCTAATTGAAACATTAAGCTTTACCACAAACCTAAACTCTAGCCATAACCATATAAACCATCAATCCTAACCCTATACTCCTAACTCTAAACTCTAAACCTAAACCGTAAAACCCTAAACATTTACTTAACCAAAAATAAGCCCTCAATTCTAACTGTAAACTATATATCTAAATCTAAATCCTAAACACTAAATCCAAACCCTAAGCTTAATTAAAACATTAACCTTTACCATAAACCTAAACTCTAGCCTTAACCATATAAACCATCAGTCTTATTCCTAAACTCCAAACCCTAACCTCTTTACTCTAAACCCTAAGGGTGAGCATGGGTCGGGTTGGTTCGGTTTTATGGTGGAACCGAACCAACCCAAAATGGCATCAGTTCCAAAATTTTTCTACCTAACCCAGAACCGAGAACCGAACAGAACCAGAACCATGGTTCTAGGTTTCTCGGTTCTGGTTCTCGGGTTTTTCAGTTTATACCATATACCTATAATAACACCAAAATTCAATAAATCTATATCCATAATCAGTTTTATGACATATTCAACATAATATACAATTAAATTAATATTTAAATATATGTACTTAGATACATTCAAAAGAGTTTAAAATGTTGTTCTTACAAAAATGGTTCAAAAGAGTTATTTGTGGGGTATCTTTTATCTCAACTAGTTTACTTCATTCCAGTAATTCCAATATTGGTATGACATTCAATATGAAAAATTGAGCCTTTAAGACCATCTTCTTCAGTATTAAAACCTAAAATATGTTGATGTCATAAATTTTTAATTTTGCATGACTCAAATGAAAAAAATATTATTAGTGTGTCGTAAAGAGTAGTCTGGAATGAAAGATCAAAAGCAAAATGACTTAGGAGTGATGGGTCTATGAAGCAAAGTGATTTAAGTAAATATGGAGAAATTTCATAAATGATCCCACAACTTCCATACTGTTTCAATTTGGAACATCAATTTAATAGTTTAATATAAAAACACAAAATAACCATCATAATACTTTAAAGAAATATGTGTGTGTGTGTGTGTGTGTGTGTGTGTGTATTAGTAATACTATAATTTTTATTATATAATTATATATATATCTCGAGTTCGGTTCCACCTCGGGTTGGTTCCATATGGAACCAGAACCAACCCAAAAACCGTCGGTTCTCCTATATGTGGAACCAACCTGAGAACCATGATCAATTTTTACCCAACCCAACCCAACTCAATGGGGGTGGTTCGGTTTCGGTTTCGGGTTTACCCAACCCATGCTCACCCCCACTAAACCCTAAACCTAAAACCTAAAACTAAAACTCTAAATATTTACTTAACCTAAACCATAAACCCTCAATTCTAACTGTAAACTATATATCTAAACCTAAATCATAAACACTAAATCTAAACCCTAACATTTACCATAAACCTAAACTCTAGCCTTAATCATATAAACCATCAATCCTAACCCCAAACCTTAACATTTAATCTTGTTCTTAACTCTTATCCTAAACTTTAACACATAATCCTAATCGGCTAACCCTTATTACCTTCTATATTTAATAAGTCTCACTCTCATATTTGAGGTTTACATATTTAGTAACTTTCATTTTTTTGAAGCATTTATTAAGTTTTATATTTAAAGTCATTCATATTTAATAAGTTTCATTCCATATTTGGGGTTTTCTAAATCAAGCAACTTCCATATTTTAGTAAGTTTGATGATTAATGTAGCAATTGTCAAAATTACAATATTGGTCCCCAAACTTCTAAGTATGCTATAATAAGGTACATAAATTTTAAATATTTTCATTTTAGTCATCCATAATAATTGCAGCATGGGTCCCAAAACTTTTCAAAACTTTGCATTTTCACCCAAAATTTTTAAAATTTTACAATTTAGTCACTAATAGTAATAGAATAATAGTGAACTAGAGTTATATTTCATATCAATTTCACATCAAAGGTTGGATATTATAACAAATTTGTCGGAACATAATTAAGAAAATTTTTATGAATTTTTTAATTGAACATACTATTAATGGCACCAAAAATCAAATTATTTAATTTAAATTTTAACAAAATTTGGGGAAAAAATTGAATTTATTAAGTGATTTTAGCTTATACACCAGGGTCTAGGTACCCGAATAAACCCAATTGATCAACCCGAGTTTGGCCGGAAACCCAGATAACCCAACTAGAAATTATCCAAGACTGAAATTGATCCGACCTGTATTAAATCCGAAGCCAAAAGAACTTGAGCCAACCCAAACCAGAACTAAAAATCTGCTAACCCAAAATTAACTCGAACCCAAATGACCCGACATAGACCCGAAATCATGCTAAACTGATTAAACTCAAATCCGAATAACCTGATGCAAACCTAATCCAACCCACCCAATTGTCATCCCTAGTAGAAAAGTTAAATATCCAAGATATTTCATAATAACAAAAGAAATGGAGCAAACATTTAGTACCAAAAATACCATCGAATTTCAAACTCTTCTAAGTTATGCAAATTAACAAAGACTCAAGGTTTAAACTTTTATTTAAAAACTAATATTATTTAGATGTAATAATCCATTAATAATCCATTTGAAAGTAAATTTTTAAAATGTTATTAATTTGTTATGAATTTTTTTATTTTTAGACAATAAAAAGAAAAATTTATAAAAATTTAATAATATCATGAAAATTTATTTTTAAATGGATTATTACATTTACATAATATTGACTTTCAAATGAAATTAATTCTAGGCAAAAAGATGTAAAAATGAAAATAAGTCATTTTAGATTAAATTGATTTAAGTTAAAATGAGTTGGCTTACCCCTCAACATGTACTATATTTTGTATTGGTCCAATGGTAGCTTTGGTTTTACCTTGAGTTATGTATGTTTTGGCTTTTAAAGGTATGATATATACTCTTAGTGTCATGGCATTTTGACACCATGTAATTTATAATGGTAATTTTTTCTATTGCTCTAAACGATACATACAACAGGAAATATATGTGGACAATGTGGCCTAATTTCCCCAGAAAATTACTCCTCCGAAATATTGTTATCTATAGCTAATACAATTGCCAAAAATACAATATTCACAAGATATACAACAATATATCATAATACCCCCATCAAGGGGGGCGCCACATATATTTGAAAGTAGCGGTGTAATTTTTTGGTTAGGGTCGAGACCTGAAATTTGCAACCAATCTGACCATCCGAATCTGAAACCCGAACCGATCCTATTGAACATTAAAATCCGAATCGACCCTAATCCAAAAAAAAATTGGATTGGGTCGAGTCTGAAGCTTGGAAAGGTGTAAAAAAATTACATGCACATATATCAAGAATCCAACACATTAGCTAAAAGCAACTTCATAAGTTAATCTAAAAATGCACATTCTATAACTTAAAAGCAACTTCATAACACATAATAGTCATAAGTTAATCCAACACATACACATTAGACATTACATTTGCCAAGGGTCAATATTTTTAAATAGCACTTATTCGGGTTCGGGTTGGATTTGGGTTCTAACCGAACTAACCCGATTTCTGACCTTTTAAACGGGTCGAGTTCCGGTCAACCCCAATAGCCCTTATTCATCTTTTTAACTCGACCATAACCCGTAAAATAGGGTAGGGTTTCAGGTTAGGGCCAACCACTTACACCCCTATTTGAGAGGAGGCAATTGCCCCCACACACTTTTGGGAAAATTATACATAAGTTTTAATAATTTCTTTAAAATATGTATATTTGCCCCCACTATTTTTAATATATAATTTTTTCCTCCACTTAAAAAATTTTCTGGCTCTGCCACACAAGTTGGAGTATATAGATTCTGAATACTCAACTTGCGAAGAGAATAATCAAACTTTTTCTTTGCTAAAGCTTTGATGAAAATGCCAGCTACACATAACCAATGTGCAAACTTTGGAAGTAACAATATTTTTATGGATTGTCTGTCCAATGGTATAGGAGTCTTAGTATTCAGTAGGTTGATTGGCCAAAAAGGCGTTGATTAGAATATTCCTAGATTTTCTCGGAGGCATAGGCACCGGGTCGACCAGACTAAGGACAAGCCTGGAAGGGCCGAGCCTGGGTTTGGGTTATGGAGGATCGGGAATGGATCGGGTATAGGCAATCCGATCTTGTTCCGAGTTTGCGGGTTTCACAGTTTTTTAAAAATTAAAAAAATTAATTAATTATATATTTAATATTTATTTTGAAGGAAAAACACCATCTCCTGTGTAAGCTTTATTAAATAAAAAAAAGCCAAATAACACTTACATATAATCAAAATGGGCATTACATTTTGAAATGACAAAAATGTTCCAAAAATGATGAAAAATAAAAAATTATGATTTGCGCTTAACAGTGTGGTCAGATCAAATACAAATTATATGTATGAAGGAAAAAAATTTTTAATCTTTTTATTAGATATTACCTTGTCATCCGAACTCTTTTGGTCTTGCTTCCGGAGTATTGCAAGGCCACAATCCCGGTTGCACACGCATACTTCCACCGCCTTAGGCATCAATCTTAATTGTTTCTCCGATATCACCTGTTTCCCCACACTAAATGCTCCATCGGATGCTACAGTGAAAACTGAAACGACAAGAATCTCCTGTGCGACTATCGACAAGATCAGAAACCTTGGTCTCTTTTGTTTCCACCACTTCAATATGTCGACGTCGCTTGACTCACTCAGCTAAACCCGATACTGTCGGTCGGGGACGCTTCAGCATTTGTAAGGCCAAGTTGAATCTTGATGAGATTGATATCCTTAGAAGCTTGGTTTGAGAAGCTTCGGATATTTTCTTATCCGAATGCCGCTCACAATATAACTTGTATAAAGAATGCAAGTACTCGAAGGTAACAGCAGATATAGCCAAAATATTTATATGAAACATTTCTAAATAAGTACGATAAATGTCTTCAAGCAATGTGGTCATGCCAGTTAATTTGACATATGGGTCAAATAAATAAGGAACTAAAAAAATAGGTGGAATGTTTTTGAAATACTGAAGCCACTTAGCCCGTATGACTTCGATAGTTGGTTTCAACAACTCATCATCTTTAAATTGATATAAAGCATATGTAATATTCACTAGATGAAGCAATACTTAATGCATGGTTGGGTGGTAAACATCAGAGAAAAATTTAGTTGCCTCATAAAAAAAACTTAAACAATTCACCAGTTTTAGAACATTTTTTTTTCCATATTTTAGTGGTAAGGAATTCACAACTCATCTTCAAGTTCATGAAATGCATCAACAAATTTGTATATAGGTATGCATATTTTTTTTTTCACCTTAGAAAGGTGTTCAATTCATTGCTTCAAAACGCCCAGCAGCACTTACACATATAGGATCAAGGCCAACATCAGAAAAGCAACCTGATCCAAGGAATTGCATAAAATAACTTCTAACAGTTGTACTACACAGCAAAATTAGATGAGATACAACCAAGGTAAAGATATCAAATATATTAGTTCCTACTTTAAGTTGACCAGTGTTTACAATAAGTTGAGAAAGGTATTTAGGAAGTTGAGTTCCGTTCCTATGAAGGCATCTGTTTGTTTCCTACCAAATTAAGTAGACCAAACCAACCAAACAAGCTTTCCTAAAGCATGTTTTTAAGCTTTTCCCTTTAACAGACCTAATTAGCCAAGACCAGAAGCAGTTCCATTTGAAAGGAGCATCCTTAAGCTTTAACTTGCACATAACATCGCTCCAAACTATTCTCTAGTAATCACTTTAAAAAAAATGTGGTTTCTAGTTTCGTTTTCTTTCAGACAGAGGGGACATAAACTAAACTAACAATAGACCAATCTGCAGATTCTATCAGTTGTAGATAAACGGTCCAAAAGTGCTAACCAATAGATCACATAGTGCTTAGGAATGTTGCCAGAGTTCCAGAGAATCTTATGCCAAGTAACATTATCTTGGCTTTCAATGACATGTAGGTAAGCAAGTTTCATGATAAATATACCATTCTTCAAACAATCTCAGTCACCAGCATGATTCATATCAGCAAAGAGATGTCTAGTTTTAAGAATATGCTTCCAGAAGATGGAAGAATCAGTTGCAACTCTTACCTGCTAGATATCATTACCTTTCAGATAGCAGGAATGCATCCATTTCACCCACGGGCTATATTTATTAACAAGGATCTGCCACAACCTCTTACCAAGGCTGGCAAGATTTCAGGATTTCAAATTGAAAATACCCAAACCCCCCTGATTTTTAAGAACACTGACTTTGGACTAAGCCACTGGGAAACTCTTTCCAAGAACCAAGCTTGACCAATAGAAAGCTCTACAGCATTTTTCAAGGTGATCCATAACAGATTTGGGGATGGGGAAAATTGCAGACCAATAAGATTGAATGCTGAAGATAACAGCTTTAATCAATTGGAATCTACCAGCATAAGACAAAAATCTAGTAGCCCAACTATGTAGATGATGCAGTGTTTTCTACTCTAAGGGTTTATAATGCATAATCTGCAATCTATGGTCTACAAGTAGCACCCCTATATATTTGATAGGAAAGGTCCATTTTGTCATTCTCAATTTAGAGAGGATTTCATTCTCAATAGAATTGTTTACTCCACCAAAGAAAATTTGACTCTTTTCCTTATTAATAAGTAAGCCAATAGTTTAAAAAAAAAATGTTCAAACAATATCTAAGAGCTTGAGCTGATGTGATGGTGTCTTTTGCAAAGATCATGATGTCATCAGCAAAGAGCAAATGGGAAAGATTAATCCTTTTACATTTAGGATGGAAATCAATGTATTTTGCATTAAACATCTTACCAAGATATCTTGACAGATAGTCCATTGTAAGGACAAATAAATGAGGAGATAAAGGGTCTTCTTGTTTTAAGCCTCTCTTACCTTTGAAAAAACCACATAGAGATCCATTCACAACAAGAGAAAAATGAGGAGATTCAACATAGGTCATTATCCAATCCATAAACTTAACGGAAAATCAAGTTTAAGTAAGAGATGCTTTAAAAATCTCCAATCAAACATATCTTAGGCCTTATGAAGGTCAATTTTTAAACACATACGAGGTGTAATATCCTTCTTATTATAACATCGAACTAGCTCATGGCAAATGAGAACATTGTCAGGAATGTAATGACCTCTGATAAAAGCCCCCTGGCTCTCATGGATAAGGTCAGGTAAGTGCTACTACAGCCTCGAAGCTAAGATTTTAGCTATCATTTTATAAAGGACCGGGTAGCAAGTAATAGGTCTAAAGTCTTTTGCATAGGTAGCATTCATATTCTTAGGAATCAAATGAAGAGCAGTTGCTGTTAAAGCTTTAGGAAGCTCACCATGAGCAAAAAAAGAGCAAATAATAGCACTAACATTGTTATCAAATAGTTCCTAATCATGTTGGAAGACTGCAACTGTAAAACCATCTGGACCCGGAACCTTGTTTGCAGCAATCTCTCTAACCACATCTTCAACTTCAGTTTTGTTAATCTCCTTTTCAAGTACATTTGACTGGGGACTTTAGACCCTGTTGCCATTAAGGATAATATTGTCATTAACCTCAAGAATAGAAGCGTTTGAGATACCAAGAATGTTGAAAAAGTATAGAAGCAGCTCATCTTAGATATCCTTATGATTTGTGAGTCTACGTCCATCATGGGAGTAAAGACATGAGATATTCACTTTAGCATGTCTCTCTTTCAATTTTGAATGAAAAAATTTTGTATTTCCATCTCCCAACTTAAGCCAATCGGTAGCAGCTTTTTGAGTGAAGAACTCTTCTTCTGCCTTTTTTAGGGTCCAAGTTTCCTCTTTAAGGCTCAACCAAAGAATCTGTAAACTCTGATTTCCAGGATTGAGCATGAGGTTCTTATGACAAACCAGAAGCTCCGACTCTTTTTTTTTTTAACACGAGTTGATATATCAGAAAAATACTGCCCGTTCAAACTTCTCAGAGCTACTTTAACATGTCTGAGATTGTTTAAAATCTTTCTCCAAGCAGGATCCCCCTCCCTTAGGAGTTCCCAATTATCTCGAAGAAATTAAGAACGGGAAGGATGCCCCTGCCACAGGTTAAGATATCTAAAAAGAGTACAGCGATTAGTAACATTAATAACAGGGGAAACAAGTATCATGGAATGATCAAAACAAATGTTGTACTTAAATTCAGCGAAACTCCCCTGAAAAAGTCAAACCAAGCACTGTTACCCATGGCTTTATCCAACTTGCAGTAGATTCTATCATCTCCTTGTTGGTTGTTTGTCCAAGTAAATAAATCACCAATACTTTGAATGTCAGTCACACCAATCTCTTCACAACAATCAGCCAGACCCGTGTTATCCAAAGTAATCACTTTATTAACAGTATATTTTTCAGTAGAAGAGCAAACCTCATTGAAATCACCACATAGGATCCAGCCCCCCTGAATTTGCTGTGAAATGCTTTTCAACTGGGGCCACAATGAAGATCTCTCACGACGAGAATTTGCAACATAAATAATAGTTAAATTGCATTTCCAATCGTCGATTTTGTGATGAATCTCCACATGAATAAGTTGGTCAAAACCCCTCAAATAGGTGACATCAAGGATTTGATTGTTCCATAACAGCCAGATATGACCATTTATTGCAAAATAATAATTATTCAGGTACTTCCAACCATTAACTATATTACTAGAGAAATTATGAAATTTCTTGCTTTTGACTCTTGTTTCCAGTAAAGCCAAAAGACCGATATCATACCTTCTAATAATCTTTTCTAACTCTTTTTGTTTAAGGCTTGAATTTAGCCCACAAATGTTCCAGCAGCACCACATTTGTAAGGGATTTAAAGGAAGTAATCTGGACCAGGCTCCCCTATATCCTCTCCTGAAATATTAGCCTGCAAGCGATCAAAAGAATTAGTAAGCATTATGCCTTTCATTTTCTGATTATTCTTCGAAGGTCTTCTAGATTTGTTATTACCATCCAGTTTATCTGTATTTGTATCAATTGCTACTAGTTTGGAGACCGATAGGACCAAATCTTTTTCTCCACTGGTAGTAGCAACTTCCTGAACATGAGTGGTGCTTGGCATCTTTTTCACCTCCACTTTTTTAGATCCATCAGCTTTGTCTTCTGAACTTTTCTATCTTCTGACCCCTGGATTGCATTCTTCCTCACAATGCCCCCATTTTTTACACTTCCCACATTGATGTGGCCACCATTCATAAGTAATTGGTTGAAATTCACAATCCCCATTTGGTTTTTTTATTGTTATCTGATTCAAAATTGAATCCCTTTTTTGACATCAACAAGTATTCTAGCGAAAGATAATCGTGTCTTGTTAATAGTTGCAGAGCCAGCTAACAAAGGTTTCCCAACCTTACAAATGATTCAACTCACGATGTGAGGACACCAATATTGCAACTTTAACCCTGGAAGATGAATCCAAATAGGGATTATATCAAATAAATCTCTATCGAGTCTCATTTCTGGATCCCATTTCTTCAATAGTAGAGGTTTTCCAAAAACAAAATGCATCGACTCTTCTAAGATTTTCATTAGATCATCATTAGAATGGAATCGCAATAAGAACAGACCTGATTGGAGTTTAGTGACTGTAGGGGAAAGAACCTGGTTCCACTGAGCTCTGACGTATTTGCTCATATTTTCCTGTGAAACCTCAGTACCAATGACAATGTCGACCAGAGTATGTCTCCATTCATTACAGCCTTCCTGGATTTCCTCGTCACTAAGTTCTAGCAGTTTTGAATCGTCTTCTTGGTCGGCATAGAACAGCTCAAAATTAGCTAGTTGTCTAACATTCATTACCTTGCCCTTTCGGCTGTCCCCCTCCTCGGCGTTCTGCACCCAGCTTTTAGTTCATGGTGAATGTTGGATGGCTACCGGTTGTGCGTTTTCTGGCACTTCTGTTTCATCTTCCGAATCTGGCTGGAGTCCGATTTCAGCGTCGATTCTTCCACCAGGGCCGGTGACGCTCCCATCTGTCGATTTCCACGCCCTCCACCTCCTCTAGCGCTTCGCTCGTGTCTGCCCATCTAGTTCCCCTAAGCTCCGAGTTACAGATCAAGGTTGCAGGAACTTAGCTTCTAGATCTCTAGCAAACCGAGAACTCTTTAAGGTTTGCATTTTGTAACATTAAATATTTAGAATTTAAATCAGTTTTAAGAAAATAATTTTTTATTTTTAAAATAAAAGCTCTTAAATTTACGGAACACAATGGATCTTGATTTCAAAAATATCAATGAGTTCCGAATAAACACAATTTCATTTTGAAGAACTTCTAAATCATTTTACACAAAAAAATTCAAAATACTATTACAGATACATTTTCTTCCTGTTATGCTTTCTTTGAGGTTGAATAAAGATAAGTGTTAGCACTTTAATCTAAAATTTAAATCCAGCTAAATTATTTCGTTGAGGTAATGGTTATTCAAGTTTTGAAAAATGTTATCATAATATAATTAAAGATCATTACTAAGGTCTTTATTGGTCTATATATCACCCTCATGTAAAAACATACTTCTAATTGAACTTAATCTCTAAGTTAAATCACAAGGTTTTTAACTTATAATATATAAATCCAGTATTCAAGCTTCCTATATTTTCTCCATCTCCACTCCAATAAAAGAAAAGCCTGTTCAATTTAATCTAAAATTTAAAACCAGCTAAACATATTGCTCAATTGTGTTATAACAGTTGAAAATGTTCTAAAAATAGGTAGCATAATATGTTTAAAATATTACATAAACTCTAAGTAACATTGAATATAGCAACACTTACAGAACATTTGCTAAAAACATCACCATATCTACAATGACATGATTCTGTCTCTTTTGGCGTATACATGAATAAAATAATGATAATTGTGAAAAGTTCAATTTTCAACCCGATACGCTGAAGATGATCATATCCCTGTCTTTGATAGACTGAATAAAGTAATAATTGTTCGTTACAGGTTTCAGAACCCTTGACATCATTAGCACGAGTGCGTCCAAGCCGCCACAAATCCGTACGGCTGAGATACGCGCCACAAACCTGCAGATTCAATACTTAAAAACGCGAAAGGAACCCCACGATTCGGCTGTATCTATACATACTCCATGTGCATGCCATCTCACCTACTTTTGATAAAAGGTAAATATAAATTAATTAAAGGATGATATATAATTTTTAACACACATATATATAGGAAATTAGGCCCATTTTACTATTTTTGTTCAGTTTTAGAGGCCGTTTAATTTTTATATAATTAATGGATAAAATTTACCGGGGGTCACCTAACTTATTTTTTTGTCCTAAACGGGTGTCTTACCTTCAAATTGGCCTACAGAGGTACCTTACCTCTTATCGCATGTCCTGTCTAACTACTTTCCGTTAATTTCAGAGTTATATCTAACGGAAAATGCTGATGTGGCATTAATTAATATTAAAATAAATATAAAATAGTAATTTTAGTCCCCAAACATTTCCAATTAATGATTTTAAACCTTTCAAACTTCCTAAACATCAATATCAAACCCAAAATTTTAAAATTTTTCATTCTAACCACAAAAATATCAAAAGCTAACCCAAATTAACAAACAATTAACTCGAAATTGGCAAACAAAAACCTTCATGACTACGGTGAACTCTAGCTTCTCCTCTAATGAGACTTAGCTTCTCCTCCGCCCCACTCCGAAAGGCATCATCTTTATCTCTTGCTCCCGGTTATGTCCACCTCAAACGCTTCACCGCCCTTCTCGAACCTCTCCGGCCGGAACTCCATCGGAGCTTCCCACACCTTCGGGTCCCACCCCATCTCCGCCACCGCGAAATTCACTGACGCCTCCATAGGGACATGGTACCCCCCAAGTTGGGTCTCCTCTGTTACTGTGTGCGGCAGCACAAAATGCCCAGGCGGGTGCCGCCGAAGCCCCTCCAGAACAACTGCTTTCAGGTAAGGGATTCGACCCAGATCCTCTTCTTTCACTTCTTCGGACTCGCCCACCACGCTCTTCATCTCTTCAAATAACTTCTCTTGGATTTCTGGGTATTTCATCAGGTTCGCCATGATCCACTGCAGAGCTGTTGAGATTGTGTCGGTCCCAGCATTTAAAAATTCCGAACATAAACTCACGATTTCCTCTTCCTTCAGTTCCTTTTCTGATCCGGGAGATCCAAATCCAACAGCGTATCAACGTAGGCCACTACATGGTTGTTCACATCCTTCGATTTCTCTTCTTTCGCTCTCTTTCGAGCTCGAATCAATGGGATTAAAACCTTTCCCTGAGCTTCCTGACATTTTCGAAAACTAGATCTGGTTTTTGTTTGCCAATTTTGAGTTAATTGTTTGTTAATTTGGGTTAGTTTTTTATATTTTTGTGGTTAGAATGAAAAATTTTAAAATTTTGGGTTTGATATTGATGTTTAGGAAGTTTGAAAGGTTTAAAATCATTAATTGGAAATGTTTGGGGACTAAAATTACTATTTTAGATTTATTTTAATATTAATTAATGTCATATCAGCATTTTCCGTTAGATATAACTCTGAAATTAACGGAAAGTAGTTAGACAGGACACGCAATAAAAGGTAAGGTACCTCGGTAGGACAATTTGAAGGTAAGGTACCCATTTAGGACAAAAAAACAAGCTAGGTGACCCCTGGTGGATTTTACCCTATAATTAATTGAAGCTTATTTATTTATTAGTTATTTTTTTCAATTCTTAGTACTCTAACCTACTGTATAGCAAAAAGAAAAAAAAACCCTCATTTTCTCTATATCCATCTTCGCAAGATTCTCACTTAATCTTCCCCTAAACGTTTCTTTATCAAATATTAATTCTCCACCTCTACTCTTATTCGTTCTTCCTGTATGAAATTAACTCTTCAAGTTTTCTCATGAACCATGCTCTAAGCTCTGATTGGTTGCTAGGAACATGGAAACAAAATTAAGAAATCACTTCTTGCATTAGTTTATAGAGAAATAAATTCACAAATTGAATTAATTTTATTCAAATTGATCATATAATCTAATTAAAATATTTTCTTTGTCTAATTTTCAATTAAATCATATACAAAGGGCTAGACTATGATAGATTTTTGTTATATTTGGTCTTCAATTTTTTTCTTTAATTTCTTTTTCTATAAAGTGTGACTCTGTCTACTTTAGTTTAGTCTATATTTAGTTGATAGATTAATTTGTCTTATCTTGACTCTTCGAGTATCTACTAGACTATTACTACTAAATACTCATTTTTTGCTATATAGAAATTGTGAAAACCTAGATATGCAACAAATTAAATGAATGATAAGTTTCTTGTTGATAATTTGGTTATTTATATTGAACAAGGTATTGCAGAGACTCTTAGTAAGGACTTTAGTTTAAGTAATTTTGTTAATGTTAAAGAGCGTCATGTGCAGTTTAAGTTGTCAACGTTATTCATCTTTACTATGCTATAAATTAAATATTTTAATACAATATTTTCATATAAACATTTTTCTATATATTGTTGGCCCAACCTAAAAAAAACCCTAGCTCTACCACTGATAACAGTTGTAGGATTCGAACAAACATGAGTAGAAGAAGATAGAGATTTGAGATTGAAATTGGATTGTAATAAGTGGGTGCATAGAAGAAAGATAAGTGTTAGTACATTAATCCAAAATTCAAGTTTAGCTAAATAGAGTGTTCAATCATATTATGACAGTTGAAAATGTTCTAAAAATATGTAGCATCATTTGCCTAAAATGTTACATAAACTTTAAGTGACACTTAATATAGTAACACTTTTACAACTTTGCTAAAAATATCATAATAAATCTATAATGACATTTTTCTCTTGTCATACTTTTTTATTGTAGATGGTAAATTAAAAAGAACTATGAATAAAAATCAAGTAGTGCTAGTGATCAGAGAGCTCCCACATGGGGCGGCGAGAGAGAGAACACATGAAACACTTCGGCTTCCCCCTACTCTCTCTTATGCACCTTAGTCGCCCTTCAAGTCCGGCCATTGGGTCAAATATTAAAGTCAAGTCATGCCTTAAACTTGGTATATATAGATGATGGAGCCGTATGGTCTGTTAGACTCGGTCGTAAAGTTGTCGAAGGGCCAGCCCTTGAAAGTGAAAGTCCGAGTGCATCTGAGTGTTGTTGTGTTGTTGTGTTGGCACGTGATAAAACTTGAAAGATAAAGTCCGAGTGCCTCTATGTCGCCCACACAAGTGTGTGTGACATTTTGTTAAATAACGAACAACACTACTCAGTGGCGGATCATCATTGGGGCATGGGTGTTGCTGCTCCCAAAAATTTTGGAAAGCTTTAGATAATTGATACTTAATTAGTTAATTCAAGAGAATTTAGGAGTTGAATATGCATTCTTTTCCTCCAAAAATAATGAAAGAATATAAAGATAAGGGGGCAGTAAGGTAGGCTCTAAAACAAATAGGGACTAAATAAGTAATTATTCCCTCTAGCCTTAGCATGGCCTAAATCTACTATTAGTCCTCTAACTTTTTCAACTCATACGAATTATTTCCTTATCTTTGAATTTATACAACTTAGTCCCAATCTCCAGCTTTGGCTCGCCGCAATGCTATCTCTCTCCTCTAGGCTCACCTCCTGAACAAAAAATCCTAATTCCACCACTGCTTCTCATGTTAAGCAAAGACATTTTAATAGCTTTGGACTTATTAAGTAAAGATAAGTTAATTGGACATATTAAGTAAAAATATGTTTTATAAATTGGTAAATGATAACATCTGTCTAGACGAAGGTTAGGATTCAAGTGGCGGACACACTCTTCATAAAAAATACTAATTTAGAAGTGGCTCAATTACAATCTAAGCTTTTCAGATTTCACTCAGCATGCACATTACTCCCTAAACTTTCTAATAATAACTTCCTCTACCTTTCACTTGTCACAAAATTCTAAAGATAAAAAAAAAGTAAAAACATGTTAATCACACTGTTCTCGACTACCTACTTAGACGGGTAGTCAAGTACCGTCTACTAGAGTTGCTGATGCATACCATAAGAGCCATTCATATATGAACGAATCTCTCTTAGACTTCTTCAAGTGAGTAAATTAGGTACAAATGTTTCTCATATTCTATCCAACATCTCAATATACTGTTGTATGATAATATTATCTTCCCAAAAGAAAAAGAAAAAGTATTGATATGTAATTGACCATAGCTCCATTTCTTTCATTGTTGTGAAATATCTTGAATATTTAAGTTGCCTACGATCCTTTGATCTCTCATAAGAAAAAAAATTAAGAAATGATGCAAATTTTTGGGTACATAAAATTTGTGCACTTGATTAAGAGTGTGTAAAACCAACTAAAGTCTTTGTTTGATAGCTAAGGCTTCTGATTATTATCAAGAGATTTAAGGTTCTATACTTCACTCACCATCTTTGTCTCTTTCTCATTTACCTGAAAAAGGAAAAGAGTATAAAATATTTTATCTAACTTTTTAGTGTTAAAAAAACATTTAAAATCGCAGTTTCTTTTTCTTTTTCTTTGTGATTGAACCTTTTCCATTTCAAGCCAACTTGAAATACTATATCAGTATGTCTTGTGATCAACTTAATTTATGTGTTAATTTTTATACCTATCTTGGTTACGATTTTTATAATTAAGAAAATTATTATGTTCACTTATTTAATTTTTTTTATAATTTAGGTTAAGAAGCTTGTTAAATCAATCTAGGAACACACTCCCGCCCACTAACTTTGTGTACGTTCACAGGTGACGTTACTTCTTTGTTCTTGTATCCAACAGCTGCACTCAATTTGCTGCCTCCTCCATCGCCGGTCCCGAACGACCGACCAAGAGGCTATTTGAAGGGTAAAATGATATCCTTGATATGACTCGTGAACCTTGCTCAGGTAACTTTCTAGAAGTATAAAATTAAAGTCACAGAGATCTTTCTAATATCATATCCTTGATATGACTGGTTAAGCTTGTTCAAGTAAATTTAATCAGGACCTTCTAGCAGTAATTAAAGTCGCAGAGATCTTTCTAGTATTCTATCCTTTTTACGACTGGTTGTGATTTGCAATAATTTTATTAACATTTCACTTCACAAAAGGAAACGAAACACTATTGATATGTTATTGAGCATATCACAAAATTTTCTACCTATTACTAAAAATTAATATCATATCACTTCTACCTATTACTAATTATAGCCCTTAAAATTTATTTTCTAATTTATTATTTCGTTCAGGTAATGATTATTCAAGTTTTAGAAGATTTTATCATGATATAACCACTACAAGAAAAATTGAATTTAGCGACGGTTTAATTATTTTGCCGTCGCTAATTAGTCGGTAATATTTCGGTGAGACTTTAGCGATGGCTGTTAGTCACTAAATTTTAGTGACGATTTACCGTCGCTAACTTAGTGACTGTTACGCGTCGCTAAAGTTAGCGACGGCGTACCGTCGCTAACTTAGTGACGGTTGGCCGTCGCTAAAATTAGTGACGGCGTACCGTCGCTAATTTAGTTACGGTTGGCCGTCGCTAAAATTAGCGACTGCGTACCGTCGCTAATTTAGTGACGGTTGGCCGTCACTAAACTAAAAAAAATAAAAATAAAATTGGGTTCTCATGTGGCTGTCATTTTTTTATGATAAATTGTTATCTCATTAAACATAAATAATTGCTTTTGAATACACTACCAGAAAAATGTAAATATTATAGCTGAAAATTGTGTGACGTTTCAAATTCTCACACAACATAAATTATTTTAGTTGATATAATACAAATGTATTTAGATTGTAGATATTTTTTTCCTCACGAAACAATTTTAAGATTATACGAATTTTATTTACGTTATTGAGATCCTTCTATCCAACAAGTTGCTGTATCTTTACCATTACAACAAACAATTTTGTGACGGTTATGCGTTACTAACGTTAGTGATGGCTTACTGTCGCTAATTTAGTGACGGTTATGCGTCGCTAACATTAGTGACGGCTTACCGTCGCTAATACTAAATTTAGTGACGGTTATGCGTCACTAAATTTAGTGACGGCTTACCGTTGCTAATTTAGTGATGTTTATGCGTCACTAAATTTTAGTGGCGGCTATGCATCGCTAACATTATAATTGTATAATTATAATTTTTAATTTGGTTAATTAACCATAAAAATCTCTAAATATTTTTTGAGTAATTAAGAAATGAACATTATTTTAATGAAAATTATATTAATTATTTAGTGACGGTTAGTGTCGCTAAACTTAACAAAATCCCAAAAAATTGTCAACTGGGTTAATTTAATTTGTACACTAAAGTGACTGACGGTTTAAAGCCCCTAATTTAGTGACGGTTATGCGTCACTAATGTTAGTAACGGCTTACCGTCGCTAATTTAGTGACGATTATGTGTCACTAAATTTTAGTGACGGCTTAAAGTCGCTAATTTAGTGACGGTTATTCGTTACTAAATTTAGTGACGGCTTACCGTCGCTAATTTAGTGATGTTTATGCGTTACTAAATTTAGTGAGGGCTTAAAGTCGCTAATTTAGTGACGGTTATGCATCGCTAACATTATAATTATATAATTATAATTTTTAATTTGATTAATTAAGCATACAAATCTCTAAATATTTTTTGAGTAATTAACAAATGGACATTATTTTAATGAAAATTATATTAATTATTTAGTGACGGTTAGCGTCGCTAAACTTAACAAAATCCCAAAAAATTGTCAACTGGGTTAATTTAATTTGTACACTAAAGTGACTGACGGTTTAAAGTCCCTAATTTAGTGACGGTTATGCGTCACTAACGTTAGTGACGGCTTACCGTCGCTAATTTAGTGACGGTTATTCGTCGCTAACATTATTGACGGCTTACCGTCATTAATTTAGTGACGGTTTTGTGTCACTAAATTTTAGTGACGGCTTAGCGTCGCTAATTTAGTGACGGTTATGCGTCGCTAACATTAGTGACGGCTTACCGTCGCTAATTTAGTGATGTTTATGGGTCACTAAATTTTAGTGACAGCTTAAAGTCGCTAATTTAGTGACTGTTATGCGTCGCTAACATTATAATTGTATAATTATAATTTTTAATTTGATTAATTAAGCATACAAATCTCTAAATATTTTTTGAGTAATTAACAAATGGACATTATTTTAATGAAAATTATATTAATTATTTAGTGACGGTTAGCGTCGTTAAACTTAACAAAATCCCAAAAAATTGTCAACTATGTTAATTTAATTTGTACACTATATACAAGAAAAAGAAAAAAGAAAAAAATGGGCTATATATAAGAGGGTACATGTCATTGTTGAACAACTGGAACATCCTAATTGGCTATACGCTTTCAGTAGAATACGCTCTAATTATAAATGCATCTTATTTGTGTTCATTGTTTTTAACTAGTGTCTAATATGAACATGAATATAAACACTAAATGGACATTATAATTAAATTTTAATGTGATTAATTCAACATATAAATGTCTTAATAAAATTTTTAGTAAAAAAAAATATATGTAATGAAAATTAAATTTATGGGCCAATTGTTTATTGTGACATTATACTTAACCATTTAATTATATATTATCATTTAATTATGGATTAAGACAATAAATTAAGAAGTAGTGATGGCTACTAGTCGCTAGTATTAAGCGACCGTTTACCGTCGCTATGTATATACGATTTTAACAATACTAAATCTCAAAAGCATGTTGACTATCTGATTCCTCTTTTTTTTCACTCTGTCGCCTTCTGTTTCCTCGCCATTTCACACCTGGCTCTGCTCCGAACACATCGTAACCTCTGCTCTTCATCCCCTTCACCAGAAAAAATTGAAACCCTTACTCCTTCCCACCCCGTCTTCTCTTCCTCCCCTTCCCCAGCGTAAATCGAAACCCCTTGGATCTTCAGTCCCCGTCTTCTCTTCCTCCGGGTGAAATCACCGTCAGACGTCGCTCCCCTGGTGCGTCCCAATCTGCATAATCGTGACTCCCGACCCATTGAAATGGCGCCACAATTTCAGGTAATTATATCTCTCTTTCACTTTATTCTTGCTTAATGCCTGGAATAGTCTGTTTGTTTTGATTTCGATCAAGTCTTATTAGCTGAAAAATGTTTTGTTCGAGAAAAATGTGTCCTCAGTGATATTCATGCCCCATTAATGGCTGAAGTTCTTTCAGAAGGAGATTGGCCATAATGTTCTTATTGGAAGTTTCTTTACCTTCTTTTGAACGTAGTAGTTTGTTCAATTTTACTGAAAGCATGGATCTTATGCAAGTAGTTTCCTTGGGGCTGGAGTCGTTTCTTCCGCTTTTAACAGAGATGTTGAGAAAATAAATTCAGGGATGGAGATGGACGGATTCTCTGTATGCCTCGTGTCCACAATTGTTACGATGATATCAAGCTTGTGGCCAGTTTAAACTATTAGTGTCTTTTGAAAGTGAAAGCAGTTCCTAGTTCTCTGGTTTAATTTTTAAGCACTCATATCTGCTGATTTCCTCAAAATATTTAAAATATGCGACATGCCAAGTTCATGTAAACCAAAATTTATGATAACTGTAAGCTAGAATGCACACAAAGTGTAGTTGTTCTGCTATGAACTGCTAGATGATGATTGGGATATTGCGTAAGGGCTTTTAGTTCCATCACTATGGAACACTGAAATCATCTTTCATGATGTTTCCCATCTGATGGCAGTTGTCTTCTAAGTTGTGAACAATAGTGTTAGTTGATTATTTTAGATGTTCTCTAGTCTGTAGTTAGGACATTGTTCTGAAGTGAGCAAAATATTTTTGTTCTTCACAATTTTTTTTGTCCTCCTTGAAACCCATATGAGAACTTGGATTTTGTGCAAGGGCTTCAAGTCTAATCACCCTGCAACAATGATTTCCTTTTCATGATGATTCCCATTTGAATCACCAGTTAATCACCCTAAACACAAAACACAAATGTTGACAAGAGTGTAGCCGCAATCCATGCTACTGTCTTCAGTATAGCCGCAATCAAATTATTTGAATATCAACTATTTTGGGAAAACTCAAACATACAACAGACCAAGGTTTTAGAATGGAAAGGCTATGAGGTTTTCTTTCTTCTCATGTTCAGTATATTTTTCTATTAGGCCTTTACTTTTTTCTTAGTTTTGAGTTTGTCAGCACGGCCACCTGCCTGGACTCTGAAATTTGTGATCAGCAAGTCCCATCTGCATCCTCTAAAGAAAAAGAAAAAATGGAAACTACCCTCACTCGTCCTTAGGTTGTACCTAAGATCTCCAAGTTGAAAGTTCATGTTAAAAAACATCACAAGACAGATTAAATGGTGGAAGTAGTTTATATGGTTTATTTGCTTTAGGCTTCAACTTACAGTCACAACAATAAAGCTACAGTGTTGAATTAAGTTTGGGTTCTTGAACCTACCAGATTTCTCTCACTAGTTACACCATTTTTCTGTGTGCTATCATTTTTTTGTTCCTGAAACCAGTAGATATGTAGTGAAGCATGATATAATGTGCTTGATATCTTAGGCTTCTACAGAAAATATTAATACAGCAGATTATCCAGGGAAACCAGGATAGGATGACAATGCCGCCACATTTGAGATTGTAATTGTAGCCAATAAGTTTCATGGAGATTACCAACTAGCTAATGGATATGGATACGTGCAAAAGGTGTTCTTCAGGTAGCTTTCTTTCTCCCCATCTCTCAGGGTGGGCAGTGGAGTTCTATGTTTAATATAAAGTTCCTTTTTTCACTTAATGGCTTCTTTTGCTTTCTAATGCAGGCCTTGAATCTGTATATGAATGGGAAGGAAAGGTTGGATTTCTTCATAACTTGTCTGCCTTTCTTTAGAATCATACACAGGGTTAGAGTCCATTTGCACAGCAGAATAACACTCTTTAACGATTTAGAGTGTAGTCAGTGTCATGCTACTTTTTCTTAACTCATATAAGCAAGGCCCAGCCACAATCACGGTTATCATTATGCTATTCTGTTAAATTGAACAAGTTTCCTTAAATCATGTGTGTCGTACTTTTTATTTAATCAGAAATCTATAATGGTTTCATCAAGCAACTTCACTTCTCTTGTATTTATTTGATATTTTTACATTGCAGATAAAGTTATGACTTTTTAAGCATGAGTTTTGAAAATTTTATTTCGGGATATCCTCTTCTGCATGATTCTCCCCAAACCACTGCTTGGAGTTGAGGTGTGAAGTCCAGGATGTTGGCATGTTGTCTCTTGAGAAGTCTAGGTATTTCATTTTCTTGTATCCTCATTGCTCTTTAAGTTTCTAGGTAACCAATGAGATTGTTGATCCTAGTTTTTTTTCCCTTTCCTATTTGCTTCAGGTTAATTCAGATCCTGAAGAACTGCTTATAATTCGTATAATCTTCTCTAATTTCAGATAGTAAATTAGAGCTTATTAAGTCGCTTGTCTTCTGTCTTGCAAGTTGAATATATCTGACATCTATGTCCTTCATCTTTCTCTCTATTATACTAAGCTGAACTTCGATTACATAATGTCCTTCATCTTTCTCTCTAGAACTGGATGGTGCAGAACTGTGATTTGGTCTGTTTGAATGTTTTTCTAGATTAATTTGTTTATGTGTTTCTGCTTGTTTGAGATTAGTATCTCAGAATTTTTTCTGTTTCTATTTGAAAATTGATTTTGCCTTTTTTTTTTTGGTCAAGGCATTGAGGAGCTAAAGTTGATGGTTTTTTAGCCTAATTGGTCTAAGAAACAGGAAGCAATTACCTCACTAAACGTGAAGTACTTGGCCATTTGGGAATTCAAATATGAGTAAGCTTTAGTTATTTTTTTTTCTCAATCCTGGAAAATGCTATAGTGTTTTCTGTTTTCTTTTTTAAAATTTTGAAAGACCCAAAGTTGGCTTCCCTCCAAACATAGGGGTCCATGTCATGATTTTATTCTAAACTATGATTCTTGCAACGTCATACTATTCTTTCACTTTCTGCTAGGCAATTGACTGAAGTAGATGAAGGTGCTTTACCTGTGCAGAAGTCTTATTTTCCAATGTAAGTGGCAACAATGATCCTTCTACTGCAAATTCTTGACTCCTGCTGAGAAAGAAAGAAGAAAAGATCCGCATATTAGAAAAGCACCTTCCTCACTCCTAGCACACAAGAAATAGTTTCACTTTTCTTGTGCTTCTGTGTAACTTAATCTGTCTCACATGTCTTTTTATTCCATTAACTGGGCCTATGTTATGTCACTATAATTATTAAGGTTGTACATTAGCCAAAATACATTGTGACATTGTATGTATTCTAAATATCAATTGTTATGTTTATGACTATTGGGAGTGTATAACATAACTTTGGATTAATGTTACCTAGTTTTGTGTTTGGGTTGTATGGAATAGACACGTATAGTGGAGTTTCGCTGATGAAATTGTTGACCATGACATAGCTGAATTCGTATGGATGCATATAATGGAACAAGCGGTCGCAACAATTTTGAAATTTTGACTACTTATTAGCGACGGCTAGGCATCACTAACTAGCGAAGGTCACGCGTCACTAATTAGAACTAACTAGCGACGGTTAAGTGTCACTAACTAGCGACGGATACACGTCACTAATTGGCATTAACTAGCGATGGCTACGCGTCATTAACTGGCACTAACTAGCGACGGTTATACGTCACTAACTAACGACAGCCACGCGTCACTAACTGACACTAACTAGTGACGGTTATGTGTCACTAATTAGCGATGGCTATGCGTCACTAACTAGTGACGGCTACGCGTCGCTAACGCGCCGGTAGACACCGTTACCGGAAAATTAGTGACGGTCTGTTTTGCGACGTTTAGCTGTCGCTAATTAGCGACGGTAACCGTCGCTAGAAAATTAGCGGCGAGTGAATTAGCGACGAGCGCCGTCGCTATATCGTGTGGCCGTCGCTAAATGTGGTTTTTCTAGTAGTGAACTAAAGATCATTGTTAAAGTCTTTATTGGTCGATATATCACCCTAATGTAATAAAATACTTATTATTGAACCTGATCTGAGTAAAATCACAAGGTTTTTAACTAGTCATGATATATGAATCGAGTATTCAAGCTTCCTATATTTTCTCCGTGTCCACTCCAAATAAAAAAAAAAAAAGAAAGAAAAAGCCTATTCAATTTAATCTAAAAATTAAATCCAGCTAAATAGACTGCTCAATTGAATTATAAAAGTTGCGAATGTTCTAAAAATAGGTAGCATTATTTGTTTAAAATATCACATACCTCATATGGCGTCAAAACTGGCGACGTTTCTCGTATGTGCCGTCATTTTCGTGCTGCAGATCAATTAAAGATCATTACAATATGCGAACCCAAAGACTGAAAATTTGACCGGAACAAAAATTAATATCATATCGTTCCATTAAATTTATTTCAGATCTTCTAGAAGTAACTAATTTCATAAGCCATCAAACGAACGGGTGATTATGCAAAATTATCTATTCTGTAATGTAGACAACAGGTAAAGACATCATATATTGAAATTCTAACTTGTGTTTCGGCGAAAAAGGAACAATAGATACGAAAGCCTAAATGGAATCATTTGAACACATCAACCAAGAAGGCCTAGCAAAAGATCTAATATTAGCCAAGAATAGAATTTAGCCGATAAGTGTTGAAATGAAAGATGAGGGAACATACTGATGAATTTTTAAAAAATATGAAGAGGTAGAAATAAGGAATGTGGGAAAAAAATAAATAGTTCATAAAAAAATTAGGAATGTGGAAGAAATAATTGTAGTTAAGGGGCAAATTTAAAGGGAGAAGAAGATGTGAAAATCAAAATTTAAGTAAATTAGAAATAAATTGTTGAGAATTAATCAATGTTAGAAATTGGTGTACTGAAACAAAGTAGGGCAAACGTTATATTTGGAAATGTATGAAATAAAGCAGGAGAAAAAGACCATGTGCCTCAGTTCTAAACAAATTATGCCAATGCAATTTGGCTGAAACTTAAATTCATATAAGACCAATTTCGGTATCGAGTAGGAACAAATTAAATTGTTGGATTGATTAAAAAAATTTAATGGTTGGACATGGGGAGGAAACAGAAAGTATTTGGGTACAATCCATGACAGTTGATCTCATATGATGGAGTGACTAACCTATGACTTTGTTAAAGATATGGCGTATATGTGTCAGGCTGTAAGGAGATTCGGGGATGATAAAAACAAAAAAATTAAGGCAAGCCATCCAGGCTTTCAGCCCCCCCTCCCTCTCTCCCTGTCTTTTCCGTCTGTGCCTTTCTCTCTACCCAGAAATAGTCACCGGTTTTTGGTCTTTTTAGGTGTGATGTCGGTTACTTGAGTTTCGTGGCGGCCCGGTTACCCGTCGCCGTTACTATGAATGAACCCGCCAAGTTCTGCCTTTTGTATTTTCGTGCGACAGCACCGCCATGCCGGCAACTTTTTGTTTTCCTAAATTTTTTGAAAAAAATACATGGTTTGGTAGAGCTTTTTCTCGTCTTTTAATTTCTCTAACACAATTTTTGTAAAAGGGCAACCGTTTTTGGTAGATCAGATTTTTAAGTTGCGGGGTTTTTTTTTTAACCTGCCGTACGATGTTTTTACATGGTTTCGACTAGCTTTGTATCCCCTACCTACGTTTGCAAAACCAATTTATTGATAAATAAAAACCTTTTTTTGAAACTGGTTGAGGTAAGATTAAACCCTTCACAGGCATTATCTTCCCCTCGATATATATTCTATACTTTTGCTGGGTTTGTTGCGTTGGGAAGCGCTTCTATTTGTGATATACGAGCGTCACACGACTGGCGGCGGCGCATGTGCTACTGCCTGCCTATACGACGTGTGCACTTTACACGCCTGCGTCGATGGCGAGCATATTTCGGAGAAGGTAAAAACATGCTGCCTTTTGTGTCTGTTATCCTATTATGTGTCTATTTTATTTCCTATGTGTTGTAGTGTTATTTGACATGTTTATTTCCCCCACTCAATGTAAACTGAGACACAAATCAAGCGTGGAATGTTGCAGAGGATGGCTAAGGCAGCGGGCTTATATCTGTGATATTAAAATAGATTCTCCATTAATGTCAGAACCACATCTACACATATATCAAATATTTTAACACTGTCTTACCTATTCACGTTTAGTCAGTTATTTTTTATGTATTTTATGAGTAATAAGAAACCTATTCATATTTCTTCAGCTCTAGTAATCCGTAATTATTAAGTTGACAAACTGGAAAAAAAGGTGGTTAAACATATTAACACTAACAGGTAGGAGAATAGTTAAGTACATGAGTTAGAAATAATAAGACAGAGTTTTAAAGCAATTGAAAAATGGAAACAGCAGCAATGATAAACAAAACAGTCTTAAAAGCAAAGAACAAACTTAAAATGACATTAACTGAAGAGATCATTAGGAATAGACCCGTTCTCCAAAGGATCAATTTTAATAGAATACTCATCTGAGCCGTTATAGAACGCTAACCTTTCTTTAAGTTCAGCCACCTTCGCCTCCAACTCACTAATCTGATCCTCGACCTGCAGGCAAGTTTGGTTAAATTTAACTAGATCCAATTAACTCAAACTTCAACCCCTGGACCTCATCCTTTTTCTCTGCCAATCGGTCCCTCAACGCCAAATATGCCTCAAAGTTGACATCAAGAATGTACAACTCATAAACATGAAAGTTTGCGTAAAGCTGCCTCCGCTGTTCTCTCCATTACATCATCAACATTCTTTGCAAATGATCCCTCAACCTTAACAAAATTCTTTACCCCCTCTACTGCCTTGAGTTTAATGTCAACATTGCACCTTATTTTTTCTCCCTCACAGATGGTAGTATAAGTAGGGCTAACTTTTCTTAACTTATCACAGATGCGGTTAAGAGTTCTAACAAACTCCATAGAGAAAACTTCTGTGCAATCCATTAGAACTGGAAAACGGATTATACGGGTTAGAAAAAAGTAATGCATATGTGCTAAGTAAATAAAATATGGTGGGAATTCATATAATGCAGAAAAGAGATATATATTCGAGGAAAAGATCAACCATGGCAAGAAACATTAATTAATAGCTAGAAGCTATATTAAAGGAGAACTTGTTTGTTGTTGCTTTGACGATTGTCTTTGTGAGGAGGTTGGAACATGACTTGTTTCCTTTCCTACATGAGTACATAAAAGTGGTTAGAGCTAAGTTTGGTCATTCAATTTGCATAAAATTCATAAAACAGAAGAGATGTCTTACTTGTTTCTTGGCCTGAAAGAGTGAAAGAATGTAGGAAATCTTCAAATGGGTGGTTGAAAAATCTGCAAATTGCATGAAGAGAAATGTTACATGGTGCATTGCTATGACTCTGTACATTTATAAATTTTGGAAACATTGCACAAGACCTGTGCTGTTTACACCTGTAGGTTGCAATTCAGAATGAGGGACAACTGCATTCCAGGGGAAAAAATTGTAAGTTTTCTCATATTGACTGCTAATCTTGTAATTCTGTGTTAAAAAAAATGGAACAAAGTATTAACCCCTCCTCTCTATAGGCGCTGGAAACTGATGCAGCAAATGCGAAGAGCTAATTCAAGCCTTTAACTCTCCCAGGAATAATGAACTGTTGCCTTTTTCTTTTCTCCTATGAAAGTGTCGTGAGTTTTACCTAACACTGTTAATGTATTTATATACATGTGCAAAATATAACCGAACACAGTCATGTTCAATTTTAGTGGATTACAACTGCTGCATGGGATGAATAGCAATAAAGAAGTGGGATAGATATAGATAATAACTGCCACACCATAAAATGAAAGTGGGAGAAAATAAAAAAGGTGGTAGTAGTGGCTGTAACTAACAAAAAAAAATCTGTTTCCAAAAAAGTGGATAAATTAATTGCAACAAAAATAAACCATCTTTGGTTATAGGAAGTTGTTGGAGGAAAATGGCAATAATTTCAAATAAGTTTTAACTATGAGAAAGTGGATATAAGGTTGAATTTATGATAGCATGTCAAATAAATGTGGGTAAAAAAGGAACAGTATATGTGAAAGTCCAGATGCCATCATTCTAACTATTGAACAAAAAAAATATTGAGAGTAAGGAGTGACTATTTTGCCATTCTTCCTGCTTTCATATCTATTAATAGATTGGGGTTAGAAAAAATCTATCTAATATTGTATCCTTTTTGTGACTGCAGGTTGCCACTGGCAATAATTTTTTTAACATTTTACTTTACAAAAGAAAAAGAAATAGTATTGACATGTTGCTGAGCATACTTCCATTTCTTTCTTTGTTATTGTATGCTGTGTACTTGGTTAAAAATTTGAAATATTTTTAAAATATACGACACATATGAATAAGCTAAAAATAAAGTCTCAAATCTAGAACTGTGATCCCAAATTGCACATGTTGCCATCACTAAGACAAGTTATGTGTGCCACTTATGCAAAATATAGTCTAAAAGTAGACAAACATATTTTCAGGCTTAAAATGATTATGGTAAGTTTTAGATGGCTCCTTAAAAGTTATTATTTTCAGATCTTTTTTCATATCAACATTTTGCACCATTTGGATTCACATAAAATTTTAAAAATTATTTTTAGAACATTTTCTTAAACAAGATACATTTTTTTATTTTTTGAAATGAAAATTTAAGGAATAACATATACACTTTTAAAATAAGGTAAAACTACAGTAATAATTGGCTTTAATTGCAAGCATTTTTTTGAAATCCTACAGCTTTGCTAGTAGAAAATAATCGATATATCCATGTGGATTGCAATGGTGGCCTCAATCAAATGAATAGAGACATGAGTGTTGAGCTCTAACTGTGATTCTCCTTATATCTTTCTAATGGTAATAATTTCTGTTTCTTGTCTTAGTTGTGTTTGTTTTAATGGTTGTTTGATATATCCACAAAATTTATGGCAATTTCAAAATTAAGTACAAGTGTCTAAAACCACAACTAGTTAATAGTCCATCTTGTTTCATATGCTATTGTCTTTATAGGGGGTATTTGCATTGCCCGACTAGAAGCGCATACTTTTAAACTCAGTATTTTTCATCATTTAGTTATATGGCTTGATTAGGGCAGATATGTGTATGCTAACCACATGAGTTGATGTTTGGCAGCTCAATTCAAATGAGGAGGATACCTTGAGTTTTCGAGACCATCTATTGCCATTTGTCATAATTGGTTTGCTTGGAATGGAGAGTTATTCTCTTCCTTATGACACTAGATATTCCCATATTTAAGATTTGGCTATAAAGATGGAAGAGTAGCCAAACAGAAAATAAAAAAGGAAAGATGTTATGCATAGCGACACTTAGAAGATATTGGAATTCTCTATATTCTAATGAAATTTGAAAGGAAGAAGTAAAGCATGGAAGTTAGTGGTTGAGAATTCAAAATATTGTAATGGATGGCACTTATACCATAATTTAGCAATTTGAATCCATTTTCTACTTGAGTAATTAAAATTTAGATAGGTTTGGTTTTATAAACTTTTATGATGCAATGGTTTCTTTCAGGCAAAGCTTCCTTCAGTATTGTGGATGTATCATGATACACTCATACTTTCCCTGTCCATGCTTGTGTTTTATAAACTGAATAATTTCACAAAATTAAGAACAAAGAGCAAAAATCAACGGAGTTGGTCTTAACTTTTATATGTAGGCTTAAAATTGTGCTGATGATATGAAACTTTTCTGGTATTACTTATTTCATGAAATCGTTTGACATACCCACCTCCCCAAATTTCAATCAAACAAGTGCTTCTAGACAATGTGCACATACAGGTATATTTTCCTATTTGCAAGGCTTAAATGTGTAATGCATCAAATGAGTATCTTATATTTACATATGGGATTTGACTAGTGACAAGAAGTGAAAGTATAACACTATTAATTTACCTGCTTGTTTGGTAAATTTGCAGTGGGGGCCTACTAAATGCAACATGTGGAAATGCTACAAAGCTTAATATTAGAATTGTTGCTCAAGTTAAGCATAAAATAGCTCTAGCTAAGTATTCCCACAGGACCTTTATTATGGTGGAATTGCCAACCTAGGAAAGGAACAAAAATATGTATATATGATCTCTTGTGTATGACTTAACTATTAAATAACATTTGAGATGTATTTTATATTTATGGATATATATAATTTACCTATATTTTATAATTGTTGCAATTGTACAAACAAGAAAATATGGTAATGTATGTAGGAATAATAATAGTAGTAGTAGTAGTAGTAGTAGTACTACTACTACTACTACTACTAGTACTAATAATACTTATAATAATAGCAACCATTGACAAGTGGAGGCCAACGGTCGTTAAATTAGCGACGGCTTACCTTTGCTAAAGTTAGTGACAGCTAGCCTTCACTAATTAGTGCAGTTAGCCGTCGCTAACTTAGTGACAACTGACATTCGCTAATGTTAATGACAACTAGCCTTCACTAAATTAGATATGGTAGTGACGGTTAGTCGTTGCTAGTACTGGAAAATTAGTGACTATCGCTCTTGTGAAGGCTAGCTGTCGCTACATAACGACAGCTGCCATTGTTAAATTATTAATGGCGAATGAATTTCCCGCGGTGACTTTAGCGACGGCTAGCCGTTACTACATCTAATTTAGTGACGATTAGCCCTCGCTAATGGCCTTCGCTAAATCCCTTTTTTTAATAGTGTCATTTTATTTAACTGCGTAATGGTAGTTATATATATATTAGTAATTGCACATGTGCATTGCATGTAAATCAAATATGAAGTTATTTTTTAGTCAAATAATTATAATTCTAATTATTTTGTCCAGATAAATAGTACCAATAATGATTTTACTCTTTTTCATTTGGTATCACATAAAAATTTAAAACTAATTTTAGAATATTGTTTCTAAAAAATAAATTTTTTTCATTTTTTAAAATTAAAATATGAGGAATAACATATTTAAATAAAATTAAAAACTTTTAAAGATCTTTTCCATATGCTATGAATAATGAATCAAGTGTGAGGTTTGGTGTTTGTTTTGTGAATAAGGATTCCCGATATGTTAGCATGGAGTTAACATGTTTTGGTTGACTGGGTGTCGGACCCAAACATGCTTGCCCCCAAAGGTGAATGAAATTATGATCTGCTTGGTTGCGTTTGCACCTTCTTCCTTCATTAGTGTCCTGCTCTCCTTTGCCACCACCTTCATTGTCGTCAGCTACCTTGATGATGATGACTCTAACATCAAATTAAGTCAAGAACCCCTTCAACTCCAAGTCCTCTCCTACAAGGCAATTTTTTTATGCCCTCTTTCTCTTCGATCTTTAAACTAGAGTTGTTGCTGGCTTCAACCTTAACCACGTTCCTACTCATTTGGATTTCAATCAAGTTGTGCTGTAGAATGGGTCAAATCAGATACAAGCTTTAGCGCCCTTTGTCTCTTCCTTTGATTACATTGAAATTGGATCCAAATGGATTGGATCCGCTTCAAGTGTCAAACAGAAAACACTAGGCTGCCTAGATCCTACCTTTTGATTCATGTGCATTGCATTTCCATGAAATCGACCCAGCCTCCTGCTCTAATTGGCTCCTATCATTGCGCACTAGTAAATTGTGGTTCCAACACAAATGACAGTCAGAGGCTAACTCAGGTTTTTTATAAAGGTGCGGTCAAAAAAAATATTTTCTAAACTATAGTTCTTACAAGGAATTTGATCAATTTTAAAGAGTGACTTTAAATAAATTATAGATATTTTATAATTTTAGTGGATCCAAGCCTCTACTAGTCCCTTTAGTTCTTCCCTTCATGACAATTAAATGTTACAGTAGCACTACAACATTCTTACTATATATTAAAAGTGTAGCCCATTTTATGGTTCATTGAATAGTGTAAAAAATGGTCAAATTTTAGGTCCGTTGTTTTGTTTTTGTTGTTTCAGGGGTCTGTTGCAAAAGGATGACATCGTCTACTCTATTTTGTTTTCATTGTTTCAGAGAAAGGTTGAGGGTTTATTGCCAGAGAGGTGGAAAGAACTTGGGGCTTTTCTGCTAAGAATGATCAATAGGGTTGGGGAACTGTCATCCTTGGATTTGAAAATGAGTGAGTTTTTAGTCCTGACAATTTTTATCATGCTGATTACTATGATTAGGGTTGGCATTACGAGTGTTAGATTTTGGGACTCCGGCAGTGGAATGGGTTTGTGTTGTTGGTGGTAGGTTTTGGGTTCCATGATACTAGATGGTGGAATTTAGAGTTTCTATGTTTATAAACTCAACTGCGCTTTCCTTTTAGACTTGGCATGTGTATTGGCCTGTGTTGGATGTGTTCCAAACTAATATTTAATTTTAATGATGACAAGTGTATTGTTTTAGTGTGCTTAATCTCATTTAATTGGGTCAAAATATATTTATTAAAGTTTTGTTTAATTTTCAAGTATTTCAAATATTATTTCAAAAGATTTGTTTTAAGAAAACTTATTTTTTAAGAGAAGTTAGTAGGTCATCAATTTATATTAATGTTTAAATCAAGTTTGATTTCTAAATAAAAATTTTTTCTAAGTTGTTTCGAGTTTAATCCATCAAAGATATAGTTTAACATAGCTCTTTCACACCAAATTTGCCCAGCTCTCAAGTTTGTGTTTTAATCCGTTAAACTTCTTTAATTCGAAGTCTAGAGCTTTTGGTTTTTTTTAGATGTTAGGTAACTTGTTAAACTCTAAATTTAACTTGTTAATTGCAAGTCTGAAAACCTTCGCTTAAATTTTTCGGCCGGCGCAATTTCAACCCAAAATTGAAATATGACTTGGGGAAATTGGAGAACGCCATGTAGACACTCTTGTAGAGCATTTAATGACCTTTCTCTAGCCATTTTTAACCGTTGAAGAATGAAATAGAGTTTAATGTGCTAAATTCAAAACTTAACACAAAATCTGAAGCCTATTCTTACACAAAAAATAGAGAAACGGTCACTAGAATTTGTGGAACCTTTTTCAGACTTATCCAGCTGCTTTGCAACATTCTTCTTGCTCCCAAATGAGTATAAAAAATGGAAAAACACTCTAGAAACAACTCTCTTAGCCATTGGAAGTGAGAATCCATTATTTAAATCAAATCAAGTGTGCTTAATTTGAGATTTACCAAAAGATATTGTCCTCTCGCTTGTATATCTAGCAAGAGTGCTATTGTTTGAGCTTGTAACCATGAAACACCATCCTATGAGATTAAGTTGGTGAAGTTTCTATTTAGCATTTAAGAAAACTAGTGAGAAAAACGGTATAAGTGAAGTTTCTAGTTAGCCTCTAGGAAAACTAGTGAGAGTTGGTGGTATAGAGAGCTTAGAAAGAATGTAAGGTTTTATACAATTGTACTTGTTTAGTGAAGAAGAAACTCTCAAGCGGTAAGCTTAAGAAGAGGAATAGACTCTTAAGAGCAGAAACTAAACCTCTATAAAAATCTTGGTGTACAAACTTTTCCAATCTTTTTTGTCATTTTTTGTCTACTTTGTTTTTTTTTTTTTTGGTTTATTGATTATCAAACCTTTGTTGCCCTTTCTTCAGTTTATTTCAAAGCAAATTTTCAATACAATGGATATAGTTGACATATGTCTAATTAGACCTAGTGATCATTTTACAATTTTAACCTCCAAATTTTTTCTTCTTAATCTATTTTTCTCTCTGTCTCCATTTCATCACCACCGCTTCTCTATCCCTCTCTCATCACTGGTACCGCTGATCGCCTCTATTTTTTATTCCAGACCAAATTGCTAGTTTGTAGTCTGATCATTGATTGTCATTCTTTGAATAGCTACTCCAGTATTCAATCTCTATTCTTTAAATCTCGTCTTCAATCGCTTCGGACTTTGATCACCGCCACTCGATTCACTTACCTCCGATCGAGTTGCTCATCTCCGAATTGCCGCCGGTCGAATTGCTCACCTCCGATCTTCGTTGTGTCGCTCCATACTTTGATCTACGAATCCAATCTCTGATCTTTGTTCTTCAAATTGCCGCTGATTGATTCGCTCGCCTCCGATTTCAGTCGCGCCGCTCTAGACTTCGATCTTTGGGTTGCTAGCGATCAATTCTCTCCTGTTGATCGCATGTTTCTGAGAATGGTTTCTGACTTTTTGGTGATTTGCATTTTTTTTTCAAGAGCTGACAAAAAAATATTTATTATGACAGTTTATACATTTATTTGGACATTTTGATTTTTTTTTTCAGATACTTTTAAGTTTGAAATTAACATATTGTTATAGTCACTTTTATAATTTGAATTAGACATGTTTTTATATTTGTCTATACACTTTTATTTTCTTTCTTCAGACACTCACTTTTTTGTAGATCAATTATTTGCATATTACTTTCAATATTTTTATATATTATTATAAACACTTTAATATATGTATTCATACACTTTTACATATCATATTTAGACACTTTTACATAGTCATTCAAACACTTTTACTTATTGATTTAAACACCTTTATTTTTTAATATAATAAATTATTTGCATATTACTTAGACACTTTAATATATTTCAATAGACATTTAAAAATATCTACTCAGATACTTCTATAAGTTTACATATCATTTTGGCAGAGAAGAAACAATTTACATATTATTGAAAAAAATAAATAGTCTGCATATTATTTTAGACATTTATACATATTTGTTCACACACCTTTTCCAACTGCTTTAGACATTTTGTATATTTGTCTTTGACACTTATGCATGCGCGAGTAATGACAGAAGACCTGATGGTGGTGGTGGTGGCGGCGGCGGTGCAGACGGTGGCAATCTCGGTGACAGTGGGATTGAGGGTGTTATTTTTTAATGGAGAGATAAAGTGGTTTGGGGAGAGGCAATTTTGTCAATTTCTTTTTATGGAAGTGGATTATATATAGAGAGTTAAAGATGAGTTAGTATGTCTAATTAGACATATGTGTATAGTATAATAACTATATTTTCAAACCAAATTCTAAGACATTTGTGGCAGAGTTTTTTGAGTAATGCAAGTTTACAAAATCTTTTTATTTGCTTGTTAACCAAAGGCAACAAAGAATTGTTTTGAGAAATTTTTTAAAACCAACCAATTCATCCCCTTTTGGTTGCTCCTTGGGCCAACAACCTGGATTCATTGCTTTGTGGTTCTGTACAACGTCTGAATTAGTGATTTTGTTTGTTTTCTTCATAGATTTTCATGTTTGCAGAATTAATTTCCTTCTATGAACATTGATTGCCGTTGTATCTACTGTGAATGCATGGTCAGTTGTTGCCGTATTTGACTGGAAGATGGAGTAGGGGCACGGGGCACGGTCAAATCTTGGTGTTTGGTGCTTTTTGTTTTTGTTCGAAGATATATAGTTGGTGTTGAGGTAATTAAATTGAACGTTTAGACATTGTATTGATGCTTTTAGTGGCATCTTTAGCAGAGAGGGTTTCCCTTTTTTCTTAAATGTTTGATATTTTTGTTGTATCATAAACCATTTGTTCCTTTTTCATTCTTGGTCAAATTTACCATGTGGTCAAGAGCCCCCTCGCGCGGTGCATTAGTATACCTCATATGGAGACCAAACTATTAGTGCAAGAAAAATTGAAATTGGATCCAATTGAATTGACCATGGCCCAAAATATGTGGTAGAATTATAAAGATTTATTGCAAGCATCTTTTATGCTGAGAAAAGTGGTAGAATTATAAGCACAAGGAATTGGTGAAGAGGATTCTACTTTAGAAATTGGATATATATATATATCTAAAGCGTACGTAGATGAACTATTTATTTTAGATGATTTCTGACTTTTAAAGTCTTAGTTGTTTGTGTTACTCTTATAATGATTTCTCCGTTCATTTATTTTATAAAATTTAATCACCGATGTTATTACCGATATCATATATATAAATATATAGAACCTACTTTTTTATATTTTTTTTTAGAGAAGGTTTCTTTTCTATTTCTCAAAGAGATTTTCCTTTTTAAATACAAAAATTTAAAAATTCATTAGATAATACTTTTGATAAGAATAAATGAGTTGTTCTTTTATGTTAACCACTTGGTTTCAAGTAATTGAGAGTTATTATCATAAGTAATTTTGATGACACACACACACACACACACACACACACATATATATATATATATAGAGAGAGAGAGAGAGAGACGAGAAGAAGAAGAAGAAGAAGAAGCTTAAATTTGAGACACAAATGATAGAAAATTATGCAAATTTCAATCTTAGAAAATATTATTTTTCTAAATTAAAAGAGGAGAGTGCTTTCATTTGCATAGGTTTTGTAAGATTATGATACGTTAATATGTGTGTGTGTGTGTGTGTGTGTGTGTGTGTACAGAGAAAGAGAGAGAGAGAGAGAGAGAGAGAGAGAAAAGTGAAAGGAAATACATCATAACATATGGCTAGTAAAATAAATAGAGTATTCATTTATGGAAATTATATATTTAAAAGATTGAGTTTTCAAATTCAATCTATATGTATAAATTTGGAAATTAATACTTAATTGACTTTTCTTTTAAATATTATGGTAATTAAAAAAGCCAATGGTTCAAGTAAGTAGGAAAAAAAAAGAGATGTAATTTTGTAGCTAATGTAAGGATAAAATTTGAACATTAGTACAAAACATGAGTGGTGGCAAAGTAAGAGTAAAAACACATTAGCAAGAATTAAGGAAAAGATATTTCTAGACATGAAAATGGTTACTTTAGTATATAATAGTAGATTTCTACCGTTGTATAAAAAAATCACAATATTTATGCAATATAATATAAATTTATACATCCCACATTCTTTGATAGGAGGTTAGTTATCCCATCTTAAGCTCCACCTTTCACTAGATAAGTACATAAAAGATAAAAATAATTCTCTAATTTCTAGCATCCACGAAATGAGGGTTTTGGTTAAAGCACATGGCATTGAGACAAAAAAGTGCAGCACTTTGATTATGTGGAGATGTAGATTTGATGCTTCAAGTGTTCAATAGAAGAAGCCAGATTTGAGTTATTTTTTGTTGCAACATTAGCTGAAAGCAATTCTGTTAGAGGTTGAACTGCTAAAAGGTGCTGCTCGAGTTAAAGCTCATAACTCAACAAATGCCCATAGAGGTCATTGAAGGGCATAGGGTCAATTCTTGTCGTGATCAATGTAACAAAGGGATCATATTTAGAATTGAGACCTACAAGAATGTATGAGACAGTTTCATATTTTTCAAGAGGTTATTCAATGGCAGCCAAAGTATCAGCAATGCTCTTGAAGCGTTGAGAGTAGTCAGCTATTTTCAAATCTTTCTTTTTCATGGTGGACAGTTGATAATGAATCTGCATTATACAAGCATTAGATTAAGAGGCAAACAATTTTTCTAGAGTTATCAGTACCTCATGCGACATTGTCATGTTAATCACATAAGCAAGGTTCTCTTTTATGAAAGATGAGATGATGGCACTTAATATCATCTGATCTTGTTGATACCAATTTTGATATGGTAGGTTAATAACCTGATCCCCATCAGATGTTGAGCCAAAAAGTAATCCTGAAGTGGCTGCTTCCAGGGAACCCGATACTAATTTAGGTGGAGCCTTGAGCGTGCCATTAACAAACAACATCAGTCATTGTCCCCACAAGTAGGGCAATAGTTACGCCTTCCAGAGAAGGCAGTTGTCTTAGTTAGCTTTATATTAATAAGATATCCGAGATTGACAGACGGTGTTGGTAAGAGAATAGGAGAATTATTACTAGAAAGGGGAAAGTTTAAGGAAAGGACGAGAGTTGAGTTTTCAAGCCATTATTTCTTCTACATAGGTCTTTAGAGGCTCTGATACCATGTAAAACGAAGAGCAACAAAAAGGAAGAAAAAGCAAGAGAATGTTTAGCCACACACCCAAAGTCTTTCATGGATTCTCATTTATAGTTAAGTGTTATAGTTACAATAGGAGACAAAAGATATATAAGGCTGAGCCTTTATAAGTGATATATACTGATAGGATATTAGTAACTTTTATCTCAAGCTACTATCGTTATTATCGTTGACAAGCCATACTGACATAGTATTTCAAGTTGGCTTGAAATGGAAAAGGTTCAATCACAAAGAAAAGAAAAAGAAACTGCGATTTCAAATGTTTTTTCTGCTAGAATGCGTTACAAAAGTTAGATAAAAAATTTTACAAACTTTTTTTTGGTAAATGAGGAAGAGACCAAGATGGTGACTGAAGTATTAAACCTTAAATCTCTTGATAATAATCAAAAGCCTTAGCTATCAAATAAAGACTTTAGCTGGTTTTACACACACACTTAATCAAGTGCAAAAATTCTATGTACCAAAAAATTTGAATCATTTCTTAATTTTTTTTCTTACAAGAGATCGAAGGATAGTAGGCAAGTTAAATGTTCAAGATATTGCATAACAAAAAAAAAATGGAGTTATGGTCAATTATATATCAATACTATTTCTTTTTCTTTTGGGAAGATAATATTATCAGACAACAGTATATTGAGATGATGGATAGAATATTAGAAATATTCATGCTTAATTTACTCACTTGAAGAAGTTAAAGAGGGATTCGTTCATAGATGAATGGCTGTTATGGTATGCATCAGTGACTTGGGTAGACGGTATGACAACTTAAGGGTTGGCTCTTCGACAACTTTATGACCAAGTCTAATAGACCATACGACCCCACTATCTACCAAGTTTAAGGCATGACTTAACTTTAATATTTGACATGTTGTATAAGTGTTACTAAATCCAGTGTCACTTAAAGTTTATGTAATATTTTAAGGGCCTAAATACCTATTGCTCCAGAACTATGATAACCTGGACAATTTGCCTCCTAAACTATAAAGTGGATCAATTCGGACCCTAATTTTTGATGAATCGGCCACTTTAGTTACTTTAGTCTTTTAACTTAGCCTGAACCTTATGTGTGAGCATGTGATTATGATGCCATCTATCTTTGATGGATCAGCCATAGCCACCGCCTCATCCTCCGCCTTATCTCTGCCTTTTACAACCTCTCTCGCCACTTCTTTAACTTCCTCTTCTTCCTTCGCCTCTAAAGCAACCCCCTCCCTAACCCCTTCCTCTGCCTTATCTCTGCCTTCCAACACTTCCACCACTCATTCAATGGCCATCTTCTACATTGCGTCAATCGATCTTGCCACAACTATTGAGAGCTCCGAGTCCAAAAGGAACCCAAAATAGAATTAGCGAGGTCTGCTTCTACTTAGGTGGTTATTGGGGTTGAGACTGTTGATGAATTTCAGGATAAGGCTATGAGCGAGTTGAAGGGGAATCTCGTGACGGTGGATTTGAGTGGAAGAGAATAGGCAATGATGTTGCAACCTCAACTGTTCCTTTTCAATGATCCAGCTTTAATTGTTGGTGTGATGGATTTGAACAGGAAAGAACCTGCGACGATGATGAATCTAGCAGAAGTGGATTTGGTAGGTTTGTGGTAAGTCAGAGGCCTAGTCACGACGTCTTTATCACGTGGGTATCACGTGACTGTGTAAGTGAGTTAAGGAACCAAACTCGCTAATTTCCCAAAGTTCAAGGTTCGAGTCGATGCGGTTTATAGTCTATGAAGGAAAATGTCCGAATTATAATAGTTCAAAGGAGTAATAGGAATTTAGGCCTATTTTAAGCAAATGATGCTTCCTATTTTTAGAACATTTTCAGCTATCATGATACGAGTGAACAACCTATTTAGCAAAATTTAAATTTTGGATTAATGTACTAACACTTATCTTTATTCTATTCACCCACCTATTGGAATCCAATTTCAATCTCAAATCCTTGTTTTCTTCTTCTCATGTCTGTTCGAATCCTACAATTGCTGTACTCATGGAATTGTTAAAGTATTGTTTGTTTTCTTTTTGTATCAATAAATTATTTTTTCACTAAGTAATATATTTGTTTTACTCAATGTATAACATTTTTTATGTTTTTGTATAAAAAATATCTTCTATCATATATATTTTATTTATATTTGACAAATTACTAGAAAAATTAGAGTACATATAATAATGTGCAAAAAAATTTATTTAATTTATTTCATATTAAAATAATATTCTAACATTTTTTTTAAAACAATAATAATATGTTGTGTGTTATACCGTACAATATACCTTAAAAATATAGGGTACTGTATACCTACCAGTGATGGTATTTAACACATTGGTTAAACTCTCTCCCCTCTTTCTCGAGCTTTTAATCTCATACCCAGTTACGATACGAGTTGCTTTGTTTCTTTGGCATCACGGCTTAATTGAACCAAAGACTTACATCCAGTTCGTTTTAACTTAAATTAATTGACTTCAAAATGACTTATTTTTATACTTACATTATTTTTATTAAAAACAAATTTTAATTAAAAATTAAGATTATGAAGTTACAATAATCTATTGAAAGTACAATTTTTGTAATCTTAGTAAATTTTTATGAATTTTTGTAATCTTACTAAATTATAAATTTTAATCCTATATTTTTTAAAATGACATCACATACGAGAAAGGTCACCATTTCTGTCTCCATATGAAGTATGTGTTTCATGCCAGGGTGAATGGGGTGGGCAACATAAGCCAACAGGAGCTGATCGGCTTCTATTGTACTATCTCCGTCTTAAATTTTTTACACCATTCACTTTTTTGCAATTAATCTATAATTTTTTATTTTTAATATTTTAGCATATAAATGGAGAACCTTTATATAAGGATGATAAATAAAGACATATATTTTCTAAATAGTTTTTTTTAAAATTTTTTCTAATAAATATGAATATAAATAAATTCAAGTCACACTATATGAAAAGGTCATATAGTGCAAAAAATATGAGATAAAGGTAGTATTTATATTCTTTTAATTAAATTATATTTTCCTTTTGTCAAAAGTAGGGAACACGGCATGCACACGACTTGCACACGGAGTATGTAGGCATGGCCGAATCTTTTTTAGTATTGAATCTGTAGGGTTTGTGGGGGATAGCTCAGTTGTATGGATTCGTTTGTGGCAGCTTGGACGCATTTGCACTTTTTGATGTCAGGGGTTGGGTAGTTTGTGGGGGAAAGCTCAGTTGTATGGATTCGTTTGTGGCGGCTTGGACGCATTCGCAGTTTAACCTCTAACGAGCAGCTCTAAGTTTCAAAGTATCACAGACAGGGAACATCATCTTCAACGTATCATTCATTACTTTATTGGACTAACAACGTCAAAAATTGGACTTGTCACAATGATCATTACTTTATTCATGCATTCGCCAAACGAGACAGAATCATGTCATTGTACATTTATTATATATGGTGTTGTTTTTAGCAAATGTTGTATAAGTTGCTATATCCGGTGTCACTTAGAGTGTATGTAACATTTTAAATAAATAATGCTACCTATTTTTAGAACATTTTCAACTTTTATAATACAATTGAACAGTCTATTTAGTTAGATTTAAATTTTAGATTAAATTAAATAGGTTTTTTTTTTTGTTGGAGTGGACACGGAGAAAACATAGGAAGCTTGAATACTGGATTCGTATATCATAAGTCAAAAACCTTGTGATTTTACTCGGAGATCAAAATCAATTATAAGTATTTTGTTACATTAGCGTGATATATAGACTAAAAAAGACTTCAATAATAAACTTTAATTATATCATGACAAAATCATTACCTCAATGAAATAATTTAGCTGGATTTAAATTTTAGATTAAAGTGCTAACACTTAACTTCATTCAATCTCAAATCTGACTTCGTCTATTGAAAACTTGAAGCATCAAATCTACATCTCCACGGATCGAAGCACTGCACTTTTTTGCCTTAACACCACATGCTTTAACCAAAACCCTCCTTTCATGGATGCCAGAAAATAGAGAATTATTTTATCTTTTATGTACTTATGGAGCCTAAGATGGGATAAATAACCTACCGTCAAAGAATGTGGGATGTATAAATTTGTATTATATTACATAAATGTTGTGATTTTTTATGCGACTGTAGAAATCTACTATTATTTACTAAAGTAATCATTTTCATGTCTAGAAATATCTTGTCCTTAATTCTTGCTGATGTGTTTTTACTTTTACGCTGCCACCTCTCATCTTTTGTAGTAATGTTCCAATTTTATCCTTAGATTACCTATAAAATTATGTTCTTCTTTTTTAGACTTACTTGAACCATTGACTTTTTTAATTACCATAATATTTAAAAGAAAAGTCAATTATGTATTAATTCAAAAATTTATACTTATAGATTGAATTTGAAAACTCAATCAATTGAATTTGAAAACTCAATCTCTTAAATATATAATTTCCATAGATGAATACTCTATTTATATTATTAGCCATATGTTAATGCATCATAATCTTACAAAACCTATGCAAATGGAAGCATCTCTCCTTTTTTTTATTTAGAAAAATAATATCTTCTAAGATTGAAATTTGCATGATTCTTTGTTCATAATCTTACACAACCTATACAAATGGAAGCATTTCTCCTTTTTTTATTTAGAAAAATAATATTTTCCAAGATTGAAATTTGCATGATTCTCTGTCATTAATGTCTTAAATTTAAGGTTCTTCTTCTTCTTCTTCTCTAGTTTGGTCTCCATATGAGGTATACTAATGCTCCGCGCGAGGGGGCTCTTGATTACATGGTAGCAATAATATAGTGATATAAGACCATAAAAGTATTTGCATCATTATAATCTTATCTTGTGGAAATAGCCTATGTCACTTTGCAATAATAAAGTGATATAAGCCTTTGTCACTTTGCTTAATGAAAAACAAACATCAACGAATGCATATAATACCCAAAGTCGACACATGCAATCTGAGAAATGAATAGCTCCAACGTACAAACAACATGGCTGCTGTGTGGAAAGAAACAAACTGACATAAGCAAACTGAAGTAATTTAAAAACAATAAATGGAAAACTATCACTATATAGCAAGAAAAATAAACAAATTAGTGAGTGAGGAAAATAATAATAATAATAATAATAATAATAATAATAATAATAATAATAATAATAATAATCTGATTATATAAAATATAACAAAAAAAAAATTGTCTTATAACGCTTGCATTTTGCTTACTATGAAAGGTTCATATAATCATAACTCTGAATTATTTAAGTTGAACAATGACGGTAAAATAAATAGTTCATCTACGCTGTAGAATAATATATCCAATTTCTAAAGTAAAATCAAAACCTAACCAGGGACACAAACCCATTCCACCAACGGAGACCCAAAACCTAATACCCGTGATGCCAACCCTAATCATAGCAATCACCATGACCAAAATTGTCATGACCAAAAACTCATTCATTTTCAGAACCCGAGGATGACAGTTCCCCAGCTCTATTGATCGCTCTCAGCAGAAGGCCGGACTTGTACTCGGCATGGTTAAGGTGATGCCGACGACAACTCTAGTTTGGGGATCGGAGAGAAAGAGGATGCTGAAAACGCCCTTGTAGGAGAGGAGTTGAAGTTGAAGGGGTTCTTGACTTAATTTGATGCCAGAGTCCTCATCATCAGGGCAGCTAACGACAATGAAAGAGTTGGGGATGGAGAGCAAGACATTGATGGTGGGGGAAAGTGAAGAAGTAGTCAGGTTGATCGTAATTTCATTCACATTTAGGGGCAAACATGTTTGGGCCTGACATCCAGTCAACCAAAACATGTTAACTCCATCCTAATGGACCGGGAATCCTTATTCACAAAACAAACACCAAACCTCAAACTTGATTCATAACGCATAGCATATGGAGAAGATCTTTAAAATTTTTTAATTTTATTTAAATATGTTATTCCTTTGATTTTAATTTCAAAAAATTAAAAAATGTATTTTTTAGAAACTATATTCTAAAAATAATTTTAAATTTTCATGTGATCCCAAATGCTTTAATATTATTACAAAAGAAGATCTGATGATAATTTTAAAGAGCCATCTACAACTTAAAACGCTACCATAATTATTTTCAGCTTGAAATTCTCCTTTTAGACTATATATTTGGCAAAAGAGGCCCACACAGCTTGCCTTACTGACGGTGGCATCCAATTTATGTTCACATTTCTAGAGTCGAGACTTTGTTTTTAGCTTATTCATATGTGTCAAAAAATATTATACTTCAAATACATTTTAACAACATTTCAAATTTTTAATCAAATTGTTTTAGGTACACAACTACAATAAGGTTTTATTTTTTATTGAAGTGTAGATAGAGAAAATATAGGATGCTTGAATCATGGATTCGTGTGTCATAAGTTAAGAACCTTGTGATTTTACTCAGAGATCAAATTCAATTATAACAAGTATTCAGTTATATTAGATTTGATGTTCTAAATTATTACTCTCTTGATCTTTAAATAATAATTAAGAAGATGATAAGGCTAATCCTGCAAACGTACAGGGTCAATTGTAACAAGTTTTAATTTTTAGGACAAACCAAAATTTTGATCTTACAAAGAACAAATATTTAATTATTTAGGAAAACTAAAATAAATGAGTTCAAATTTTATGGAAATAAAATTAAATAAAATTAAACTAAACTAATAATGAAATCAATGAATTGGGAAGAAAACGATTATTAGATAGCTAAGGTTTAAATTTTAACAAGCTGAAGGTCTTCTAATTAATTAGCTGGGCAGAATTTTAGTTGTCAGTAATCACTCCTAGCGCTACAACTCTCTCAAGCAATTGTAGTGTGTTTGATCAATTTATAATTATCTCTCGATCTCTTATATAATTAATCAAACTTATTAAGTTTAAGTTGTCAAATTAATAAATTACAATAAATCAATATGTCTCTATCCCAATTATTACAACTTTATTTCCCTAGTATATGGATCAAATTCACCCATCAGTCTTTCATTTAAATTTCTAAGATAAATTATTTATGTTAATCAGCCATAAACAATACTCATTGCAGTAAATAAAATAGACTAAAATACAAAATCAAAAAAAATAATTAAAATAATCCAATTAGGCTATATTCATAACCTTAACATAAGCATTTAGCATCTCATACTAAATTCAATAATAACAATCAATAATCCCAAGTAAAAAGAACAAGACATGAAGAAACCAATTCCTAAATAAAAGAAGAAGAGAAAAAGAAACTAAAAACCAAGTTGTTTCTTTCTTCTGCTGGCGGGCACCTCACCTCTTGCCCGTGTCTGTTCCCAATTTCTTTTTTCTCTAGTTACTTTGTCCACTGCCCCAGTTCGCCAACTTCATCCTTCGCGCGGCTCTGTGCGCATTTGTGGGACCTCTCTGTTCTTGTCGCGCGCCTACTCCTTTTTATCCATGGCATGTTATTTCTTCTTGACCCTTGGGATTCAGATGATTAATTAAAATACCCTTCCTTTATAATTTCTTACAATTTGGTGTTTTTGCTCCCCAAAAATCAGATCAACTCCTTCGGAAAAAACTCCTTAACCTAACTGAAATAAAAACTAAATAAGGCAGAATAATAATCACTTATTATAATAAAACTAACTCAAAATAGGTATAAAAATTAATACATAAATTAAGCTGACTGTAAGAGATAGCATTTCAAGTTAATTAGCTTGAGATGGAAAAGGTTCAGTCACAAAGAAAAAGAAAAAAGAAACTATGATTTCAAATGCTTTTTCCACTAGAATGCGTTAAAAATGCCGGACAAAAAATTTTTTTTACACACTCATTTTTTTTTTTGGTAAATGAGGAAGAGACTAAGACGGTGAGTAAAGTGTTAAACCTTAGATTTCTTGATAACAACCAGACGCCTTAGCTACCAAACAAAGACTTTAGTTGGTTTTACACACTCTTAATCAAGTGCAAAAAATTTATGTACCCAAAAATTTGTATCATTTTTTTTTCCTTATGAGAGATTGAAGGATAGTAGGCAAGTTAAATATTCAAGATATTTTAGAACAATGAAAGAAATAGAGCTATGGTCAATCACATATCAATATTATTTCTTTTTCTTTTGGGAAGATAATATTATCAGACAACAGTATATTGAAATGTTTGATAGAATATTAGAAATATTCGTGCTTAATTTACTTACTTGAAGAAGTCAAAGAAAAAGATTTGTTCATATATGATTGGTTGGTATGGTAATGATATGCATCAATGACAAGTACACGGTACCCGACTATTCGCATGAGTAGGTGGTCAAGAATAGTGTGATTAATATGTTTTTACTGTTTTTTACCCTCACAATTTTGTTACAAGTAAGAGGTAAATCAAGTTATTATTAGAAGGTTTAGGGAGTGCAGTGCTTGCTAAGTGAAATCTAAAAAACTTGGACTATAATTGGGCCACCTCTAATTTATTTTTTTTTTATGAAGAGTGTGACCCTCACTTAAATTTTGACATCTATCTATACAGATTTTATCATTTACCAGTTTATTGACATATTTTTACTTAATATGTCAAAATTAACATATTTTTACTTGATAGGTCCAAAACTATCAAAATGTCTTTGCTTAACATGAGCAGTGTCATGTGTCATTTATCAAAATGTCTCATACACTCAGATGCACTCGGACTTTCACATTCAACCCAATCCAAGCTAACGTGGTTTTACTACGTGCCAACACAACAAGATACGATGATGTCTTTGATGAGGTTAAGGGTTTAACCTTTCATGTTAGATTCAACAGCAATCAATAATCCCAAGTAAAAAGAAGAAGAAATCAAGAAAGAATATGTCCAGTCCAATCCGTAGATAAAAGAAGTAGAGAAAAAGAATCTAAGATCCAAGTCCTTTCTTTGTCTGTTGTCTGGCACCTCTTGCTCTTGTCTAAAAATTTAGAGCCAAAAAGCTGAGCCAGCTTGTGCGGGTGACGACCAGATCTACTGGCCAGATTCTACGCATTCTATACATTCTACCCAGCCCAATTGATTCCAACTCTCCTTTCTTCTACCCTCCCCAATTGATGTGGATGTCTACTTCTATCCTTGCCACATCCACACCCGTAATTAACCCACCTTAGCTACCTATATACATATGCAGTCCTTCTCTTCTTACAATTAATTGAAAAAATATATTTATGTAACATTACATCTTTAATCTTTACACACCAAAAAAATCGTGTCAACCAGCTTGAAGCGAAAAAAGTTATTTATTTCAAATAAAATCTTTGAAAAATGGAAGATAGTCATTCTCGCATAACTTTACTTTGAATAGTTAAGCTATCTATTAGCTTATTAGCTAGTTGACAACGTAATTTTGCACTTGATCCATCTCTTCTTGAATTTTTAACTTTTCTACCATCCTTTGATCTCTCATAAGAAAAGAAAGACTTAAGAAATTATACAAATTTTTAGGTAAATAAATTTTTGCACTTGATTAGGAGCGTATAAAAACAACTAAAGTCTTGATCTTGTAGTTAAGACTTATGGTTGTTATCAGAAGATCTAAGGTTCAAAACTCCATTTACTCCATTCACTCTCCCGCTCTCCTCCTCGTGCACCAAAAAGAATGTATAAAATTTTTTATCCAACTTTTGTAATGCGTTCTAGTGGAAAAACATTTGAAATTACATTTTCTTGTTCCTTTTGTTTTTTAATCAACTTAAAATACTATGCCTTGTTAATCGTTATTTAAAGATAAAGATAGTACTAATTTAGAACGTTATTTTTTTTTTCAACGGCAAAATGAAAATATACTATTATAGTTCTTAAAGTTTATTTTCCAATTTATTATTTCTTTGAAGTAATGACTATTCAAGTATTAGAAAATTTTACCATGATATAACTAAAGATCATTATTAAAGTTTTTGCTGGTCTATCACCCAAATAATATAACTACAGTACTACAAAAAGTCTACAATAGGCCTGTTTTGGCGTTTGCGGCACGGTCCCAAAATCCCTATAACTATAAATATGAAGGTATCAAACACAGATACCTTAATACTTTCTTCAGTACACTCTCTTCACACAGATACCTTCATCTTTCGGAATCATGCCTAACTGTAAGCACCTTTTCTGATCATTATGCCGGTCTTTGAATATTCAAAATTTTAGTGACCGATCTCTGTGGGCCGCTAGATATGGCAATGTTTTTTCGCTTAAAAATTTGAATTATCTTCAAGTGTTCTCTTCCTCTCCGTCTCTCTCCTTATTCTGGGTTTTCTAGGGGAGCAGAGATAGGGAACATGAGTTTTGCAAGTTGGCGTTTAAAACCATGGTTGTGTTTTTAATTACAGCAGGTTTAGGGAATTAGGGTGTTAATGTCAGTTACTCATTTTATGTAACTTTTTTCTTGTTGCTCCCAGCTGCTGGCTGATCTCCTAAACAAAAGGTCTCTATTGTTACTGATAAAAAAAATTTCATGATCAATAATGTAGGTTTGAGTTGGTTTTGTTGGATTTGATGCTGTTTTTGGAATTTGATGCAGCAAATTTGGAGACTCATATGGCACCGAGTACAAAGCCTCACGGTGCTATCTTCTCACGCTCGCTCTCCAAAACAGCTATTGACAAAGAAATTATTGGATTTGTTCTATTCATGGCTCACATTTATTTGATTTTGATGATAACAAAACATATTGGTTTTATGTGTTTCAAAGCTTTACCTAAAGATTTATACATTGGTCTTTTATTGATAAAGTTTTGATCTTTGGAAGGAAAATTATTTCATAAGTATATTTGAAGTATTTATGTTGATTCAAGCATTGCTTGTGAAGGAAGAAATCATTTTGGAGAAAAATTCATTAAAGTTGAAAATTTGGAAGTAAGAAAATCCTAGAACTGCGTTTTCAACAGAGTGAAATGTTTTCAACCGAGTGAAACTGGAGTCAGTTTTCGAACCCGAGAGAATTTTATCTCTGGATAAGAAAATCATTCGAGTGAAATGTTTTCAACTGAGTGAAACTGGATTCAGTTTTCGAACCCGAGAGAATTTTATTTCTGGACAAGAAAATCATTCGAGTGAAATTTTTTTAATCGGGTGAAACTGGACTCAGTTTTCGCATCCGAGAGCATTTTATTTCTGGACAAGAAAATCATTCGAATGAAAAATTTTCATCCGGATGAAACTTGGATTCCAGACCTGCGCGCGAGTTTCCGGTTCGAAAAATCTTTGAAAAATAAATATAAATTTATGCCACGTCAGATTCTACGTATATAAAGCACTGACAGCTCATTAATTACAAATATAGCCGTTGGAAGTCAAACATTGAATTTTGTTATCAGACAAAACTTTCAACTGAGTGAAAATATTTCACCCGGGTGAAACTGGGCGACAGACGCAAAACCTGTCAAATTTGATAGCAACGGTCACCTGCTTTCTTGGAGACATTTCTGACCTTCCCAACGGTTCTTCAACGTCTCTTTGGCCCCCAAATGAGCATAAATACATGGAGAAACATGTTGGAGATAACTCTTGGCCATAAGATCAAATATTCATCATCAAATCCAAGAGAAAAGAGCTTCTCTTAAGAAATTCATTATTGTAGTTGTGCTTTCACTTGTATATCTAGCTTGAGTGCTATTGTGTGAGCTTGTAAGATTGTAAACATTTCAAGTCTTAGAATCCCTTGAGTGTAGAGTGGTTTCTAGTGAGCCTTGAAAAAAACTAGGGAGTGGTTTCTAGTGAGTCTTGGAGAAAACTAGAGATTGGTTGGGTGTGAACCTTGAAGAAAACACCATTGTAATCTTGATCAAGAGATAGTGGAGGAAATCTCAAGTGGGCAAGCTTGAGGAGATGACGTAGACTCCGGTTGATGGAGTTGAACCTTTATAAATCCCGGTGCACTCTTTCCTTTATCCTCTTTTATTTACTTGCTTTATTTGTGCTTAGCATTACTTGGTTTGTTCTTGATCTTTGGTTAAGTGAATTTAGTTGTAAATTTTGATTTTGCTAAAGTTTTTAAAACAACCAATTCACCCCCCCTTTTGGTTGCACTTGGGCCAACATAAATGAACGTGAAGGGCGCACTTCTGCAGCGCTGGTCCGGTGGTCAAGGTGGCAGCAGCTTCTCGGTTCAGATTAAGTATAAGGGGAAGGTCTACCAAGTGACTTGCTGGAGTCGCCCGGGAGAGAAGTACAAGAAATGGGTTCTAACCAACAAAGGCTGGTTGGAATTGGTTCGAGAGAATGGATTGACAGCAGACGACCATGTGACCCTTTACGAGCCGGCTGAGGATGGAGGTGTCTTTTTAATGGTAGATAGACTAGAGATCGACCTGAATTTGACTAATTTTACTATTTTTATATATCAATATATAATTGAATGCAAAAAAATTAAATAGTCTCACTCATGAATCATTCAAGCTATAACATATGAAACCACAACAAAGATGTCAAAAAACAACTAAATAGGGATACTAGATTTCAGTTGTCAACCTTCTTCAGCCCCCCTTCATTCAGTTGTTGGTGGGACTCACAGTATGAGAGACTGAAAGGTGATTGGATTCTTCAGTCTCCCTGCGGACAGTCCCTTTTCAGTCACCTACATGCAGAAGACTATTCCAACTCAATTGTTCCTTAGTTGTATCTCAAGTTTAGTCATTCCTCATTCGTCCACACAACAAGAAAACTACTTCCCATCTTTTTCTTCCTCATTCTCTGATTACAAGCTCCATCCCCTAGCGACCATTCCACACTACATTTTCAACCTCCACAATTATCAATTTCTGTTGTTCTACTGCAGTTTCCTCCAAAAGGTAAAATGACTTAGTATAAAGGTAAATTTTATTTGAGTTTATTATTTTTTAGTAAATGATAAATATCATTTCGGGTAAATAACACCAGTTGTCCATAAACTATACCAATGTTGTTTAATCATCCTAAAACTATAAAATGTTACTTAATGGTTTTTAAACTATATTCAATATTACTTAATTGTTCTACTGTCCATCATAATCATTAAAAATAGATGAAAAAATGACATAGCAATTGATGTAAAATGGAAAAAAGATGTGGTTGTTGATGTGGCACTACTTTTCCATCCATCTTTAATAGTGTAGTAGACTATAGGACAAGATATTAATAATTAAATAGTTTGAGAATGATTGGTGCAACACATGATAGTTTCAAGATGATTAAGCAACATAGGATATAGTTTAGGGATAGTTGTTGCATTTACCTTATCTTTTCACTGTTGTGAGACAAATGAGGTTTATGTACATATGCATATAGGTAAACTACTAAGTATTTGTCAATGATTTTTTATTTGCTGAAAAATAGTATATATATGCAATAACTGGAAGGATTTATAGTTATTTTCTATGCATAATAGGTTTCTATTTAGAAATCATTAATTATCCAAGCTGGATAGTTCAGAAATGAAAAAAGCTAGGCCTTACTTTATTTATTGTGATTTTTTTATGGTTAAAAACATTTAAGTTGTATTAAATCTTGTTTCTCGGATACCAGATTTGTATTATATGTCTCAATAAAATTGTGCAATAAAGTTTGATCTCAAGGAATTACGGGAATGGTAGACCTACAATGGTGGACTTACAAAATAAGGACACAGAAATGAAAGGGTGGGAAGGGAGGCATGGGTGTTTCCTAGAGGGGATGTAAAGGCTCTCCAAGTACTACCTCGAGCTTGAATCTTGAGATAAGTAAATCCTAAGTTATGTTTTTCAAATAAGTTTTATTAAGCAAGAAAAACAAGCTAAGTAAGGTTACAGTGAGTTCCAAAGTGTAATGGGCACCAAAAATGAAAAAGGGCAAAATGGTAATTTTGGCCCAAGTTGATGGCATGACTATAATATCAGTGAAATTAGGTTCATGCAAGTATTTTGATATCAATAAGTTAAGGCCATAAGTGTTTTTAGCCATTTGAACCAAAAGTGAAAATAAAAAGTGAAAAATGCTCTAAATGGGAAATTGAGCTATTATGTTTTATAATAGCTTGAGTGAATTACGGGCAAAGTGTTTAGGTAAGAAAAACCTTTCTATAGGACCAAGGAGTGATGGTGTAGGAAGATTTTAAGTGGCCTAAGTGAATCAAAGCTAAGTTTCAGGGCCAAAGTGACAAGTAAAGGAGAATTGGGTTAAGTGGGAGTAGTTGGTTATATAATTAGTAGAGTTGGGAACTATTCATCATCTCCCTCCATCCACCATTTTCGTAACTCTCCTATCTCCATAGCTCATCCTCATCAAAGCTCCTAATCTACCTAAAATTCCATGAAAATTGAAGGTCCCAAAGTTATCCTAACAAGCCCTTAGCTCATTTTTTGTGTATTTGAAGTTGTTCTTACAAGATTTTGGTTCAAACCCTAAGGTAAGTGTCTTTGATCCTTATGGGTTAGTTCTAAACTGGTTAAATGGTTAATGGTCTTAATTTCATGCCTTTAGTGTCCAATTTGGTTGAATTCAAGCTTGGAACTCAAATGAACTCCATTGAACTCAAGTGTGCTTGTTGCATGCTTCTTGGTTTGATGATGATTTGAGGTGAGGGATTTAAGTTAATTCAGCTCAAATAATGCATAAAAATGTAGTATTATATGTGAGCAGGAAGTATAAATAAGACTCATGTGAATCGGCTTTGAGGATTGAAAGATTGAACAAATTTCGTGCAAGATAGCATAATGTCGCACAATGCTGAAAGGTCATTGGCAATGCGTCACTGTGGCGATGTGAAATGGTGATGCGTTGTCGTGGTGACGTGAAATGGTGATGCGTTGTTGTGGTAACGTGAAATGGTGATGCGTTGCCAATGACTTCCCAGAAAACCTAAGAACTGATGCCTTTGGTGATATGTCACCGATGGCCTTGCCAATGCCCAAGTCCCTTAAGCTCGGGGCATCTTAAAAATATCTCAATCTCTTGATTATCGTCCCTAGGCTATTCTAAGATGTTCTATAGCCTCGGTTAGATCTATAACTCATTCATAAATTGGAAATTATGCATTATTTAGGTAGTAGCTAAGTGGTATGGTTAGGGTAGGGTAAGGAATGATGGTTAAGGGGGTTAAACTGCTTAAGTTGTTAAAGGAGCACTAGGGGAATTAAGACGAGTATTAGATTCTTTGTTGGCTTAAGTGGGAAGCCTTAGACCTTTGGGCAATAAAAAATAAACCTAAGAGAATTCCAACCAAACCTTTTGGTTTAGTAAGTAAACCATTAAGGGGCCCTAAGCTAAGCTTCAAGAGCTTAGCAAGTTGAATTACATAAGGCAGCTACCCTGCACAATAAGTTAAAGGGACGAGATGGGTATGAAGGAAAAAATTGACAACTTACTTTAAGTTACTCATCAAAGGTGGGCAAGGGTTGAGTAAGTAATGACTTACTCTAAAGCGCCCGTAAGAAGACTTCATAGGGTTAGTTAAGTACTAGAATCAAATATGAGGGTCAGTATCCAAGTACCTTAGTCGTAAGAGCTCATGGCAATTCTAGCACCTATGGGTGAAAGAAAATCTTGAATGCATATTTCATTCATCCATCCATCCACCCATTACTTGCATTATTTGTTGTTCTTATTTTTATTTCTAATTGTGTTGTTGGTTGCTTATTTGGTTTTGTATGTTATATGTTTGTTTGTTGTGCCTTGCATGCTTGCATTTTTTCCCTCTACAAGTATCGAATCCCTTATTGAGTACTTTTGAGTACTCACCCTTTAAGTGTTGTGCAAATATTAAGTAGGCTAGTCAGGCTTAACAGTTAATAAAAACAGCTGTTAAGACTAAGTTTTATTGGTTTGAATGTATTTTTTAAGTAGGAAACTTCAAGTTCCTAAGTTACTTGTACCTTAAGCTAATACTGATCAAAGTATTTGTCTTACAGTTTAAAGCTAAGTGATTATAAGGAAAGTGTGGCTCATCATTTAAAGCTAGCTTACTTGGATAAAGAGCTAAATATGGATCTTAATAGATATATGTTGCTTATTTTATATCGTATGGTATTCTCATACAAATAGATTGCCTCTACTAGTGTCCATTCGTGTGTGTATGATACTAGGGTTATATTTAGGTGCATATAAGATTGATATGTATGCACATTGTTATTACTTGAAGTTAAAGCAACTAAAGTTTTACTTCCTTGCTTGTTTTGAATTGTGTTTTTATTAATTGCTGTGGTACTATTATCGATGTTTTAATTTATTGTTATAGCATAGTCAGAACAACGCATGCATATTTCTTATGCAAGATAAGCTATGTAACTAATTGCATGTAATGATTTAAGTTACTTTACAAGTAACAATTATCCAATTGTAACCAAAATGGGATCATAGTTCCCTAAGAGCCTACTAGTGGCAGTAAATTTAGAGTCCTGGAACCCTGTTTCACCACAGGGGAGTCTCCAACTCTCTTGCAAGTGTTGCAATAAGATGTTTGTAAGATGTATTTGAGGAATTCCACATACCTAAAACTGTTAGTGAATGGCCCATTATATAGAGCCTCTTAGGTGTATCAGGAGCATCGGTTGATTCGGCCACTTGCCCCTTATCACAGGAAGCACGCTCACGTTGCATCCTACCATGGGCTTTGGAAGCCTTTCCTAACAACCTATACAAAAGCACGGTTGGACTGGAGCTAAGCTTTATAATGTTTCGAGCTTCTTTCTCAGTAGAAGGCATTTCAGCCTTAAGAGCCGAGCTGGGTCATGCCACGATGATGCATGGGTGGCACAACGGTGATGCTCGATGCCAGTTTTCCCGAGGTGCACTCCACTTAAGATCTCAAAGAGCTTTCATGGGGGGTGCTACTAAGCTCGCCAAATATGTACCATCACAAGCCCCGTAAGCCAAGTTGTCCCAAGTCAGGTTTTTGGCTTGGAGGGTCTCAAGGATATTTTGGCTCTCACGTCGATCTTCATCCAATGGCTTGCCGGGAAGTGAGCTATCATGACGGTTCAGGTGCTTAGGGAGTACCTGTAATGGGGGGCTATTTAAAACTCTTTATGTCTTTAGCGACCCTACTTTGCAACTTGTGCTAATTTTGAATCATTACTTTTTTGCTCTTACCTTGCATTCAATTTTCTGTAGCGCATTTCTTCTTGGCCATCGGTTTTTAATTCGTTCTACACTACTTCTTGAGGTATTTTCCATATTTTCCTTATTGTATCTTTGTCTTTTGCTATTCTTTTAGGTTTTCGTTTCCCCCAGCGAATTGTGCCGCCAGCTATGGCGAGATATGGATCTAGTAGCGACATGCAGCCAAAACCTTCTTTGGATACTCATTTTGTTTTTCATTGTCAGTGGGACTGCCGCGCATAATTTTATCTTTTTCCCTAGCATACGACGGCTATCGCAACATGTTTTCATAGCCAATTTTGGCCATATTCTGTCTTTTCAAGCCATGACTTCTAGGAATTTTGGTAGAGCATCTAGGCTTTCCGCCTTAAATTCTGAGACTAACAGGAGTGGATCGATAACCCACAGTTCCGGGCAAAGACCTGGGCATCTACGGCCAGTCGTCCAAAACTTTGGTTCTCAGCTGTTTGCACTTGATTTGGTGAGGATACGGGCTAGGTTCTATACACCCGCCAAGGTCACCCTAAGGGTTCCAGATCCTAAGGCCCGCAGCTAATCTTCTCATCCGAGGGAGATAGTTGTGTATAAGGCCCAATTGGAGTTAGGCTTCCATCTGCCGCCACCTCACCTCATTTCCTGGTTACGTTTGTAGACCACTTCAGGATTCGTATTAATCATTTAAGCTCAATTCCCTATGCACATCTCAATGCTTTCTTGGTGTTCTTTAGTCTCTGGGGCCTGCCTCCATTATTGTGCACCTTTTTACACTACTACACTATTGGTCCTGCTTCTTCTGAAGCCTTTTACCAATATCAGGTTTGTCATGAACCTGCACTAGTGTGGCAGTGCCTGAAAATCCTGGGAGTGGTGGCACGAGCACTTCTTTTTTGCCTGTCTCTTCCATATGAGGTGGAAAGAGCTCTTGGTGACCAGGTCGCCTAGCTGAATCTTCTCTGACTCGTTATTTCTAGACCTCGGCTGTTAATTTAGGAGAAAAAGAAGACCTCACTACCTAGGAATTGTTCATACAGAGGGCCCTCAAAGTTTCTTTCCCTGAAGTTTACGAGCGCCATTTCCGCCCCCTATAGGCACATCAATGAGGATGTGCTAAAGGAATTTAAAGTAGTCTAATGAGAGGCAATGCTTGTATAAGGTCACGAGAAGGAAAGGGTATTCATCGGTCTATTAAGGGGGACCCTTACTTCTTTTGAAATCCAGCATCCTCGTACAGGCCTTCTGTTCCCTTATGTATTTTTCCTTTTTTGATCTGCTAGGATTCTCATTGCTTAGCTCTTCTTGCAGCTTACTCCTTATTCTAGGGAGATGTTTATCAGTAGAGCACCAATATGACGAAGGAGGCCAAAGAATTCAAAAAGGCCTAGAACTTGTGCTCCTACTCCTTCGAAGAAGAAGAAAATGGGTGATATTGCTGGGTTAGAACAGACTTCAGGTTCCGCCTAGCTAGCTCCGGCTAGGCCATGCACTTATATTCAGCATGCAACTGCCAAGCCCGTTGCCATTACTCAAGCTGCTGATGTTGAGTCTCCATCAGCCTTGGGGCCCACTTCCCCCATGCCTATCGGTGCAAACCGTCTGAGCATTACTTTAGCCCCTGCTAAGGTCTGGAGACGATGTCAAGGTAAAAGGAAGATTCTCTCCATTAACTCCTTGCCCAAAGACTCTAGGACCAAGCGGAGGAACACATTGGGTGTATGGTGGGGAGGCTATCGGGCCCTCGAGTCATGGGGCAGCAACTAATGCTATGTAGGAAAAACAATTTGGTCCATCGCTTCCCGTGTCCCCTGAATTGACCATAAATGCTGAGGGTCTAGCAGAAAATACTTCGACTCCATCTGAGACAGCGCCTCCGTCAAGGGAAGGGCCCATAGTGGTGGTTGCGTTATTCACAAGGGGGGAGGTTGTTCCAGAGGTTATTCCTCCTTCGAGGATGGGGACTCCAAGGGTTGCAACCCCTTCCCCCAGGGCTACTGACCAAGGATCTTCGATGTGAATATAGTTAGTAGAGTACTTGGTTAAGGACATTTTCATAGGATTTGTCTGCATTTTGATGTTTGATTTTTTTCTTAGGCTTTCACACCACCATTAGCCTTTCTTCACAGGGTCGAGCGACTTGCTGCACAGCAAAGTCAAAGAGTGCCCGGTTTATAGCCGGTGGGTACACACCACACAAACCCAGCTTAGATACTCGCTCTACTGTGAGTATTTTCTTGAATCCATAGCCATTGGCTCTAGGCATAAAACTTTGCTGAGCCATGTTGACCCGTGGGTGTTACCAGTTCATTCGAGGCCAAGCTCTGAGTACCAAAGGTTGCTTTTGCCAGCTTGGTATTGGCCTTGCTTGAGTAAGTTACTCCCCTGCTTGTTTTTCTTCCCACTTGTTAATTCCTTCAGGTAAGCGTATGCTAATTTTGCCTTTTCCCACTTGCCCAAGCAGTTTCCCTGAATGTTATCGGAACAAGACTTTTCGAGAAGCAACGCACCGAGCAAGAGGCAATTTTCCAAACACAGGTGGAACTGAATTCCTATCATTGGCAAGTTCTACGTGAAACAATTTGGTTGGGTCTCTTGTTAGAGGTCTCTTTGCACAGGCCTAGGCTTCGTTGGATAAGGAGCATGCCACTTATGAGGAAATCCTTTGAGAATCAAGCCGACGTAGGGTGCCTTCAAGATGGGCAATCTCGGGCTTGGAGGGTTGCCTCAAATATTTCTTAATGGGCTCAGACAGAAGCGGACGCTGCCCAAGAGACTCTTTAAGAAAGCATTTGAGGAAGTTGAGGCCTAGGTTATTGAGCGGGTCTCTCTGCGGGCGAAGGTTCAGGAGCTTAATGAATCTTTTTAGAGGTTCAAGGAAGATCGCAAAGCTCAAGTTTGAGAAATAACAAACTTGAAAGTTAGGGTTGAATTCTTCAAGGATGAAGGCCTATGTGCTTACAGGCAGGGCCTTTGCAGCACCAAATAGAAAGTGTTGAGCCACAATTCTGATCTAGACCTGAGCTTTCTTAGTGAGGTGTTCATTCCACCCAGAGCCTGTCGAAGATTAGTGTCAAGAGGATTATGTCAAACGTTCTAACAACCTTTTACTGTCCCCAAACAATGCCGAGGAGGATTTGCTTGTGGCTAGCTCGAAACAAGTCATTCCTAGCAATGCACTGGAGGTCGTCCCTTCACTGGAGCCTAGGGTGCCCATCCCTCCTGGGTACGATGCTTCTCCTCGAGGAGTTAAGGAGTCTTCTATTTCGATTCGGACTACTTCTCTTCATGCTATTCCCTTGTAATCTAATTATTCTGAAGCCAGCAGTTTCGTCTGAGCTACGGGTGAAAGATGACTCGTTTTTAGGAAGCCCGACCTACGAAAGAGGCTGCAATGTGGCAACTGCTTGCAGATATCAGGGCTTAAAGCTCCCGAAGGAGATTGAACAGGCCATTCGCAGGCTATCCTACAATGATAAACTAGCTCGGCTGTTACGAGAGGGCCTGTGACATTGTCTACTCTGGGTGATAGTAGGCTTATGTAAATAGTCTATTTAGGAGATGTACTTTCCCTCTCGCAAGAAAATTTGTACTGCTTTGTGGGCTAATAAATTTCCTTCGTAGTATTTTCTACTATGACCTGATTTTGGCGTTTATTTTTCCTATTGCCATTGCTTTTACTATGAAATGCCTCATACTCTCTCTTGTCCATATTCTTTGCACTATTTAATTTTTTTACTTAATTTGATTTAAATTTATTTATATTATTATTTACTCAAAAAAATTTTAAAAAAATATATTTAGAAACTTTATGTCTTAATTGATACTCCCTCCGTCCCATAAATTTTGATACATTTGACTTTTTATTATATTTTGACTCAATTTTATTCATATTATTGTTTGTAAAAAAAATCAAAAAAAATATATTTAGAAACTACATATCTTAAATTATCATTCATATACAAAGATTTTGTATTTATATATTAAAATGTTGAAAATAAAAAATCATAGATTAATTACCAAAAACAAATGGAGCAAAATTTTTGGGACGGAGGAAGTAATTTTTATATAAAAGTTCTTCATTTATATACTAAAATGTTAAAAATAAAAAATTATAGATTAATTACTAAAAAGTAAATAATGCAAAAACAGGGGACAGAAGGAGTATCATCTTTCTTTGCGGATATTATTAAGGTTAAATATTACTTGGCCTCAAGACCCTTATTCTTCCCCCCTCTCTATTTTCAGTTACTTCCATACTAGAAAAGTTATTCAATTCGTGCAATTCTCAAATTCTGTTTTACTTTTCGAGTGTCAATTTTGCTCGAGTATTCATCGTGCGATGCATGATTTTGAGCTTGTGGGTTCACCGAGTATGATAGCGGTAACAAAATTTGACTCCACCCAAAAACCTGTACCAACTAACCTGAACCCAAATCCGACCAAACCCGATTTAGCTAGAAAAATGAACGGTTTGAACTTAAACCTGATTAAAGTTAAACCTAATAAAACCCAAAACCTAAAACACCCAAACTCGGAATAACTTGAACCTAAATTGGGTTGAACCCAAAATGAACTAAACCCGAGATTGACATAACCTAAATAGAAAAGAACTAAGCCTAAACCCAACAAAATTTAATTTCAACTCAAATCAACATAAAATATTTGTTCCGCAGATATTTAAAAATTCATGATTTTTTATATATTAATTATTTATCTGTGGCATAATCCTTTATTGCTACCACTACCATTTAAAGAACTCTGATATTTGGCACACATCTTTAAATGGCACAAAAGATTTTTTGTTGCTACTGTAGAATCAGCCTTGTACCCTTTAACTTTGCAATATTTACACTTGGCTCTTTTCACTTTATCTTTATATAGCTCACCATCAATATACTCAAACTCATTTCAAACCTTAGACCAAGACTTGCTTTGCCGTCTTTTAGCACCACTTGCACTAGTAGTCTTTTGATTATTGGAATCATCTACATTTATGCTAGACATATCCATTGAATCCACTGCCGTAAAACAAATAAGAAAAATTGAACTCATGTGAAATGAATGCTCTAAAATTGAACTTTAGAGCACATTATAAATATTTAAAAGTTAAAACTAAAAATTGAATTAGTTCAAAAATTAAATTCCGAGCAAAAACATGTAATTGTATATGATATTATTAATTTAATTGAGGCATGACTAATCTGAACAAATAAGAAAAAAAATAAAAAACTCATTATCAGTGACTTTTCTACATAATAAAAAAAAGGCGTAAACCCACATTTAGCCCCCGAACTTTGTTCACCAGGACACTTAACCCCTTCAACTATAACTCGGGATAACTTAGCCCCCAAACTTTACTAACTGGCCCACTTAGCCCCCTCAGATCGCCACGTGCGTTGACGCTGTGACGAAAATGTCAGTTATCATTTTATAGGGACTTAAATGACAAAAATATTGAAGCTTGCGGCTGAATGTGGCATTTTTCACATAAGTCTTTGTTCACTGGTGTTAGATGCGCAAACGTCCAAATTGGCGGGGACTTTTCGTTAGTGTCGCGCCAAAACAAATTGGAGAGAGGAATTTTGCGTATGTGATATATATGTTAATATATATGATACATTATTATTATTATTATTATTATTATATGTTAATATATATGATACATTCAGCATACCTTTGTATGCTTCTTATGGGGATAAAAGAGTAACTGCTCCTATCCTATGCCTCAAGTTCAGAATATTTATTGGTCAGCAGCTTATGATTATGTGGCAGATAATTTAATATATGTCTGTTATGACGGATCATATAGCAAGTATTTCCTTTTTTTTTTTTTAAAAAAAAGGATAATATTATATGATTGTGGAAAAGAAAAAGAACTATTTTAGTAACTTGGGGATGAATTTGTTTTACATTAATTTTAATATGTTATTGTACATTATTTTTGTATAAGGTGATTATTTGTCTAAATTGTCAATCTATTGAAATCTTACCTATAGCAAAACTATCAAAGGGTTTGGTTGGACCGAACCTTATTGTGTTGGCTGGACAAAGCAAGGTTTGTATATCCGCAACTAAAGACAAAATCAAAACCTCAAAGTGTGTGTTACAGAAAAAATTCTTTGATGGACAAGTTGGCTCTCACTACTAAAAACCATACATTTTTTAATGGCCAAATTTTCAACGGCTAAGCCGTTGGAAATTTCCAACGTAAAAAGCCATTTAAAAAAAGGAGATGGATTTCCAATGGTCAGACCATATTTTTCAATAGCCTGGGCATTGGAAATTTCCAACACAGTGAGCTATCGGAAACTTGAGAATTTCAATTTCTAATACCAAGGCCGTTGGAAATTTCAACTGCGAGGCCATTGGAAATTCTCAGTAAACTAATAAATTTCATAATTTTAGAAAGTAAAATAATATTTTAAAAATATTTTATAATAAATAATAATAATAATAATAATAATAATACACACACACACACACACATATCATAATGTATCATAATGATATTGTAACGCAAAGTTGTTGAAAAATAGGTGCTATTCATACAATAAATTTTAAAATTTTATAATGTAAAGTAATATTTTTAAAACAATTTTTTACATATAATAATAATAATAATAATAATAATGTATCATATATATTAACATATATATCACATACGCAAAAGTCCCTGTAAAATGTCATTTAACAAATTGGAGAGAGGAAAATGCCACATTCAGCCTCAAGCTTTAATATTTTTGTCATTTAAGTCCCTGTAAAATGATAACTAACATGTTCATCACAGCGTCAACGCACGTGGCAGCACGTGGCGATCTGAGGGGGCTAAGTGTGCCAGTTAGTAAAGTTTGGGGGCTGAGTTATCCCGAGTTATAGTTGAAGGGGTTACGTGTCCTGGTGAACAAAGTTCGGGGGCCAAATGTTGGTTTACGCCTTAAAAAAAACGTTAGTGACTCGGATGACCGAAATATAAATTTTGGGGGCCAAACGAGCAGTTTACTAAAAAGATGAGAAAGCTTGGCTGGGTCGACGGTGGAAGAACGGGTCGTATTGCAGGTTCATCTTAGGGTCGTCTTCGATTCTCCGTTGACGCCAGTGACTTGGGACAATTAGGGGCTAGGCTCTGTTGCGGCGACCGCGGTTACGCTGGCGGACGAGGAAATGGCGACCAGTGACATCGGTGGCCGCGAATCTGACACAGGACATGACAGGGACGAGTGGCGATCCTACTTCTCTCCTTCTATTGGCACGAACGGCAGTGGGGTATCCTTGTGTTACAAGACAAATCCAAAATTAAGCAGATTAGGGGCTGGAAAAAAATCAATCAGGAGATGGCCAAAATTGAGGCACAAATAGGGGAAGATAATAGCTGGGACACCAATAGGAAAATAGGGAGCCAACTGCAGGTTAGGGAATCAAGAGCAAAAGAATCTATTTCGAGATGACTATAGACTTACAAGCTAAAATCAATGGCGGATGAATCAACCGAGAGAAGAGGGGGTAGAAAGGTCAAGCAAGAGAAAAGGAGCAAGATTCAAATTCTTCATTAGCTAATTTTCAGCAAAGCAATTTCGAAGTATATAAGAGACAGACCTTAACACCCAAAATGACACCGTTTGAGGAGGGGCTAATTTTGCGCGTAACAATCCTTCCCACTTAAAAGACTCCTGTCCACAATAGTCACTATGGACAAGCAACAACACAAAACACAAAACTGAAATTGCTTTGAATGGTGGAGAATATGAACATTGGATACTCTAATCCTTTGAATGCTCCTAAGGTACTCAAGTGGGCTGCATATGGATTCTTCACCTATTTTGAAATAAATACTAACCATGTTGTTTTATTAACACCACAAATTGATTTATGAGCCTGCAGTGTTTCATTCCACATCATGGCTATATGAATAGCACCATCAAAGTTGTCATCTTGTTCCCCTTTTTGTGTCTAAGATTCCTTATGGTTCCTTGACAGCTCCTGATCGCCAAAATAAACCCATTAGGTTAGGATAATTTAGGAACTACAAAAACATTTCTTTCTAATGAAGCCACATAATGACCATTGTGATTGCAAATAGCAGTATTAACAATGCCAGCCCGATGCTGTCTTTTTTGTTCGTCTTACTCACTATTAGGCTACACTTGTGTACCCATCTACCAAATGATCAGCTTCTGTTCTCTTGTTTATCTTTTCCTCAAAAGATGCACTGGTGAGCTTTTGGGAGTATAACCACCTCACAATAAAAGAATCCTTAATTGTGGCAAAATTGGCTTCTTCTTCAACTGGCCATTTCTCATCATTTAACGCCACATTTTGGCTACTTCAGCACTGGCCTCTGCTGAGCATTTTTTGCATGTGTTATGGCCATGGAGTATTCTTGAATGTCAAAATCTGAAGTATAGGCCTCTAGTTGTTAAAGAACTTCAGGAGTAAGCACCTTCTGGTGACCAATTGAGTTTTCTACCAGTTCATCTCCCATACCCTTAGAAATTTCAACTTGTAAAGTTTTAGCATCCTTTTCTTTAGCTTCATGTGGATTTTTGTCTTCTGCAGTATCATATTTTTTATTCCAGTTCAGGCACATTTCTTGGAATTTGGCCAGAAATTGTGCATAACATAACGTTTGGGGTTTCTACGATATAACATATTTCTGTATATTTTCTTGTAATCCATCCAAAAAATAATTAATAAAAAATTCTATGAAAGGATTAGTAATCTGACTCAATAAGGCCTCAAACTGATCTTGATAAGCCTGAACACATGTTTCCTGTTTCAAGCTCTTTAAACTCTTGATGGCAGCAATGCTTTGTTGGTTTTTAAAGTTTTGCAGGCTAAATTCTTTCATGTAAGCTAAATATTCAGTCTCATGCAAGTTTTTAGGCCCCAAAATCTTCATAATCTGTTGGATATCTTCAGCAAATCCAGCAACAAAAGATTAACTACCAAGTCTTTTAGGAGAGTATACGATACCTTACTGAGTAGGATACTGAATTGTTGTTGATAATCAGCCAAGGAGTTCTTCTTATTTAACTTCCCCATATTACCTAGGAAATCAATATATGCTGGACACCAAAGAACATCTCTGTCCATTTTCGAGAACCACAAATCCTTCGGTGCTTCGTGAAGCTCTTGACTGTGACTGTTGTGCGCTATTTCTCTGGTAAGAATCGAAATTCGGTAGCCCTCTTAGATTGGTTGTGCTTGATGTGCCCATCTCTTTCCAAAGTTGGTGTGTTGAATTGGTTAAGATCTTTTGTCAAACACCTTGTAGGTTCCAGATTCCAAATTTCATTCTATGCTTGGAAATGTTGCTCCAATTCTGTCACTAGTGCCATGATGATGCTCTGATACCATTTGTTACAAGACATATCCAAAATTAAGTGGACTAGGGGCTAGAAAAAAATCAATCAAAAGATGGCCAAAACTGAGGCACAAGTAGGGGAAGATAATAGTCAGGAAACCAATAGGAAAATATGGAGTCAATTGCAGGTTAAGGAACCAAGAGTGAAAGAATCGATTCCAAGATGACTGTAGACTTACAAGCTAAAATCAATGGCGGACGAATCAACCAAGGGAAGAGGGAACAGAATAGTTGAGCAAGAGGAAAGGAGCAAGATTCAAATTATTCACTAGCAAATTTTCAACAAAGCAGTTACAAATTATAGAAGAGATATACCTTAACACCCAAAATGTCACCGTTTAGCTTGCAGGGAAGCAGGGCGGCGAGCTAGGACCAAAAGCAAAGGCTGTAGCAGTGACTGAAAGCAACGACCAAAGGCAACGTAACTTCCAAGGGAAGCGGTGGCAGTTAGGGAAGTTTAGGGTCTCTAGGGCTGAAGTTGGAGAAATAAAGGGCTAAATGTGTAGTTTCACCTTTTTTTTAGGTGGAGCTTAGAATTGCGAATTTCTTCCCCTTTTTCCTGTGATTTTTCTCAAACCCTATTTATACTAGGTGAGGTATAAGCATGATTAATAAGATTTTGCGAGATTAAAGCTCATTCAAATTAAATTTGAAGAGGTTTATATCTGTTAGCTTATGGTTTACTCAGAATTCCAGTTTAAGTCCAAAAAAACTCCTAGGCTAATGTTTTGGTCCCCCGTTTTATGTGAATTTTCACTTTAGACCAATATTTTTAAGATTTTCCAAATTGGTCCATGAATTTGTGAGCTCATCAGAATTTGCCCAGAATTTCACAAATTTGTCATATTTACCTCAAACTCTTGAGAGTTGACAGATTTACCCCAAAGTTTTCAATTTTGCCTAGAACTTTCTAAAAACCTCCAATTCACACTCAAATTCTTCCATTTCGCCTACATGGACCTCAATTGACCTCTAGGGCTTCAAATTAGTATCTAAACTAAGTCAATTCCTATTTTGACTCTAAATAATAATTCTAAATTTTTAAAAAATTTAACTCGAAATGATGACATAATTTAAATGCGTTTGATCCTATCAACTTCTTAACTTATAAAATGACCGAGTTTATAGTTTCATGAAACGAATTTGCAAAGTTTTGAATTAGGTATTTTATAAAAATAATTATATATTAATATATTTATATCTAGTTAAATTAAATTTTTTATACTATTTTTATGCCTAGTAACTTTTTAGCTTTGAGGTACCTAAATTTTGAAAGTTTCATTTTAGTCACTCATAAAAATTATAACATGGGCCTCTAAACTTTTCAAACCTTTGCATAAAAAAATCAAAATTTTTAATTTAAATTTTAGCAAAATTTAAATAAAAAATTGAATCAATCCAATCATTCTAACTTATGTATCAGTAACCCTAATTAAACCCAAATATCAACTCGAATCAAACCTGAAACCCAAATAACCTGACTTGAAGTTACTCATGATTAAAATTGAGCCGACCCATATTAAATCTAAACGAAAATAAACTTAACCCAAACCTGAAATGAGTCCGAACCCAAATAATCCGACTTGAACTCGAATTGATGCTAACCCGTTTAAATTTGACATGAATAACCTAACCAAACCTAAGCCACCCAATTGTTATCCTTAGAGCTCGATAGTTTTTCAAATACGTACTTTAACTCGATCTTTAAGGGTATATGTCGAGTTTACGCTTTGGTTATTGCTTCATGGCGGCTTCCCACCGTTGTCCTACGTACCCTGCCAAAGTTGTCCTGGTGCCATTGTTGGAATTCTATTCTTGACTTATTTTGTTATCTTTGGATTTTTATTCTTGGTACCAAGCCTCTGTAGAGCTTTAGTTTTGGCGCTTTGTTAGCGGCCTTTGTGAGAGTACATTATTGGCTATTTTAGTTAAACACCCGAAGGAGATTTTTCATGAATAGAATTCAGATCACTTCTTAACATTCTACTAAGCAAATTCCTATAAAATATCAATCAATACCATTTTTGTCGTTCTAGGGCCTATGGCCCTGTACAAAATATTTGGTGTCTGAGCACTACTGGGCTTAACTCGTGACCTTACACTCCTCTGTAGTTAAGGATAGCTTCGACAAAGTGCTTGGCCTTTAACTCCTTTCCTCTATCTTTTTGGGACGATTTACTCAAATTTATCGTCCTCTTGCTCTTTTTTAGACACCCTGTAAAACATTCTGCTAATATTCCTTTCCTGCCCTCAAAGTTCCTTTTCCACAAGGAGCTCGTCATGGGAGAAGATCTTTTGCAACAAGGAATTTAAGGTACAGGAGGCAGTATTTGATATCTTGGTATTATCACATGCATGGATTTTAGGGAGAGCTAATAAAATTAGGATGTCTTGAGGGTTTCCGTCTCTCGCCGTGAGGGTGTTCGTCGCTCTAGAGTGGGCGACCTGGTTCATTTGCAATGGCTAGTCTTTTGACTGAGTGATCGGCTGAGATGGAGGTTTTGTAGGATTCTTGGAAGAACCTAGTTCTAATAGAAGAGGAGTAGAGTGAACTAGATCTGGGTGAGGAGGATCTTACAGCAGAAGTAAATTGAAGGAAATATTACCTACTTGGATGACAACTAGGCCCTTTAACAATGAGGCTTTAATTGGTACCATGAGATGCATTTGAAGGCCGACTAAGGGGGTGGACACAACACACAAGTACTCGACGATAACAAATTTTGTTCACTTTCTTTTCCAAAAGGGATGTGGTTAGGGTTTTAGAGGGTTCACCTTGCTTATTTGACAAGCATGTCCTCTTGCTTAAGGAGATTAGTGAAGGTGATGTCCCATGAAAAATTAAACTTTTTTATGTGGTGTTCTGGGTCTAGGTTTACAGCCTTCCTTTGAAATTTATGCGCGCTGATATTGTGTCGAAGATAGGCAACCGGGTTGGACGAGTGATTGAAGTGGACGGCGGGAAGGATGGGAGAGTGGGATTCTGTTTTCACCATTTTTGGGTGGAGTTGGATGTGTGTAAGGCCCTCCTCGGGGTTTTCTATGGTGACCAAAATCAGGCGATGAGTCTTTCATCTGATTTTCCTATGAGCATTTACAAAAATTTTGTTTCATGTGCGGCAAGTTGGGGCACGTTGATAAGGACTGTAAGAAAGACAGGCCAACTGATTCTGGCTTACAGTATGGTGACTGGTTAAGGGTGTCTCTGATGTTCGACAAATTGAACTAAATGTCTGGTGAGGATAGGAGGAGGCGAAACAGACAATGAAGCTCCTCATCATTGGGTTCCACATTCAAAGATGCAATGTCCAGCACTGGCTCGATTCGACAGGCTTTTAATTTACGGGAGAAGCCAAATGATTCAGGTGGGTCACAAGTGAAGTATCAGTGCCAAGGGTCTGATCTCAACGATGTGGAGGCCAAGAGTAAAGGAATGCGAGAGAAGGCAAGAAGGTGTTAGACATTAGGCAAGATGAGGTTATCCCATGTTCCCTCAGGAACCTGCAGGTGTGGCAAATGTGCAAGAGGAGAGCGAGCACGTTAGGCGTCAGACCATAATGAAAAAATAGAGGTTGCACCTAGGCAGATTCAAGTACAGAATAGTGAAATTCCTAGGAGTGTCACTGAACGAAAGTGACATGCACGAGCTGACAAGGGGTGTTCGTTCAACGTTAGTGGGCGACTGTTGCCAGTGAACCAAGCTTGTGTGGGTCATAAACAAAGGGAGTACTGGATGGAAGTGGATGGTACGGGTAAAAAATTTGTCTTGAAGCCTTTTCTTACAAGTATTAGCGGTGCCTGAATCTCAGGCCCGTCGGACGAATGCCTTTTTTGTGAGCTGCCAAGGGTTTTGGGGGATGACCAGTCAGTTCACATTTTGAAAAATTTCCTACAGAGGAATGGGGGTGGGGATGGCTTTCCTCTGTGAAACTTGGTTATCGGCTCCTAGAATGGAGAGTGTGAAGAGGATTTGTCGCTTCCAATACATGTTAACTGTAAGTAGTTGAGGACAGTCAGGTAGTATAGCTTTCATGTGGAATTGGGATACTAGAGCCCATGACCTCAGTTACTTAGATAGATATATTGTCACGCCCCAAAACCCACCCTAGAAGTCTCAGAACGATAACATGCCGCATACTCAAAAAAATAAAATTTTCCTAAGTATGTAAGGCTACATATTCCAAATAGTTCCAAACTGATAAAATTCAACTTCTGAGAAAAAGTGGCAAAGCAACTATAATCCTTAAAATCCAGGCATAATTCATAAAATATCATAGCTCTAAGGAATGAAATGAAGTCCAAAAAATATTCTAAATAAAAATAAATTTTTAATAGTAGTACTAACAAAATACTTTTAACTATCTCGAATTGCAACTGGTCTTGTAGTTGCTCCCGCTAGTTAACTCGAACTACTCTTTATCTATGTGAAGGGAGTGAAAATGGGGTGAGCACAAATGGCTAGCAAGTGGCAGATTTAGGAAACAAAAACATAATATACAAAAATATATAAAGATCAAGCAGGAATAATTCTTGTAAAATAATAACATAAACTTTAGCAGAAGATATTTTGAAGAGTCATAACATAATCAATGTAATCACAATTTTGAGAACTTAATAAATAATACTTCATCTGTTTCACAAAAAGCTGTCCTCTTTACTATTTATAGTAATTAATCTATGATTTTATTTCTTTTAAAATTTATTATAAAAATATGAACTTTTTACATGAAAATGAAACTTTAAAGATTCTAGTTTTTAAATATCATTTTTGAGAATTTTTTTCAATTCATATTAATATAAATATATTCAAGTCAAATTTTAGTCAAAAAAAGTAAAAGGGACAACGAATATGAAACGGATGGAGTATTTACAAATAAAATCATTATCCAAAACAGAGCAGTTTAGAGTAGAGTAATGGAATAGAAATTCAAAGCAGAATAGGTGGGGTGATCACTGTGACTACACGTAAATCACTATAGTACGTCCAAAATCGTATAAGAATCGCCAACAATCGAGTGCTATGAAGAACTAGTCCTAAAAACAGTGCATTGTAAAATAGAATGAAACAGAATACCCTACATGGAGGGTCCAGAACTACATTTTCCCAGTAGTACGAGTATAAAACTAACACCCACCAAAATAGAGTTGAAACAGAAATTCAAAACATTTCAATTGTTATAAAAATTTCAGTACATAATATCACAATCAAAACATACCTGATCCGGGCTTATTTAATCAAACATAATACATTGCATAAATAACATAAAATTCGAATAAGTAAATTAATGAAACACTTGGAAAACAATTTTAGAATAAAATATGTATTTGAAAACTCTTATTCTGATTAAAAATCAATTTAATATAAAATAGATTTAAATCGAAATATTGAAAACTTACTAGGTTGGAAAAATTAACAAACTTTGAGGAATATATATATATATATATATATATATATATATATATATATATATATATATATATATATATAATATATATATATATATATATATATATATATATATATATATATATATATATATATATGCATAATATCAAAACAATTTAATTGTTAGAAATAGTAGTAGCCACTAACCTCAATATGCAATTTTCCAACTCCTAAAATAATTGTTTAGTCACCTAAAATAATTATACAAAAGTTTATGTCAAAATATAATCAATTTAGGAAATAATCCAAAATCACTAGCTGAAAGCGACCCAAGTGAACACTTCTGGAACCTAAGAATTCACTGAAGTGGTGTTAAAAGTCTCAGGGACTAATATTGTAATTAACCCGATAAACGTTCCCAGCTGCAAGCTTTTCAGTGACGAAAATGTAACCATTTAAACTATGGGATCTCGATGAACCATCCTATAATTCCTAGGGACAAATTGCTAGTATCCCAATTCTTTTCCAGAAATTCAATTCTTCGTCTTCTCCTTTTCGATCATCCTGCTACTCCCCGATTTCCACCCCAGCCAAAATTCATCCCAAACTTATTTCTAATCTATCCGAAATAATCTCAATCCCTTTCAATCATCAATAATAAATTATATTTAATTAAATCATTAACCTAAATCCCTCTTTAAGTTTAAAGACAAGTTAGCTTATGTATTGAAGAATAATTAACAATCCCTCACCAAATATTTTTCTTTTCCTGAAAAAATTCAGAGGTTGTTTTCACTTGATCTTCAATTGATAATTTCTTTTTCTATATGAAAATGTGAGAGAAATACGCAACTTTAGCTTTTTTCTTATTTTTCCCTTTTTATATCTTCCCGTCTTCCTCTTTTCCTTCTTTCTTTTGCCGTATCCTTTTTATTTTCTTTTAATTCCCTTACTTTTTTTTTTCTTTGGTTCTTATTTTTTTTCCTTCTCTTGAGCTTTAACTTAAATACTCAAAATAATAAAATAGATTAAATTGGGTTGAGTCATTACACATATTAATCTTGAAGTTGAAATTATTGGTAAGACTAAACCTTGGAGATGCCCAGGTTTCTATGGGGAGGCAGATCAACGAAGGAGAAGGGAATCATGGCAGCTTCCCAGGCGGCCTAGTACTAAATCTAATCTTCCTTGGTTATGTGGGGGCAATTTTAATGAAATTTTATTCGCAAGTGAAAAGCTGGGAGGTGAGCATCGAGATGAGTCACTCATGTCCAGTTTTTGTTCTTGTTAGGAGGACTGTGGCCTGGAGGATGTTGGGCACTCTGGAGGTGATTATACATGGTCAGATGTTCCGTCTAGCGGGGAAATTATCTGGTGTCGATTGGATTGCGAGGTGGTTTCCCGAGCTTCGTTGGAGGCTTTTCTGGATGCACGGGTGTTCCATTGGCCTTTAACTTTTCGGACCATGTTGCACTAAATCTCAAGCTTTGGAAACCAGGTCGGAGGAAGTGTAAAGGGAAGGCTTCCAGATTTGAGGTGATGTGGCTTCGGTCGGCGGAATGTGAAGCAGTTATTGAAAAGGCATAGAATAGCTTGAGGTAGGTTAGTGCCGATACGGGGAGTCGCACAAAAGCTTACTTGGGTTGCTGATACACTAAAGGTGTGGAACATAACTCATTTTGGTCTTGTAAGGGAGCGTATAATGGAGATTGAGAAGGACCCAGCAGCGGTGGCTTCATCTGGGGTGTCCCCCAAACCTTTCCACAGGTGCCATGCCCTACGTATGGAGCTATATGAGTGGATGCATAAAGAGGAGATATTATCGCAGCAAAGGTCGAGAATTGCAAGGCTTCAGGAAGGTGACAAGAATGCTAAGTCATTTCATTCCCATGCTTCCAATCGTCACCGCAATAATAAAATTATTAAAATTCAATACGAAGCCGGAATATGGGTGTAGGAAGACGAGCAGATTGCCACAGTTGCAATAGATTGTTTTGAGTGCTTGTTTTCTTCTTCTGTCTCCAAAGATGAACTGCTGTTTCTGGAATTGCCTGTTCCATCTACTGATACGAACCCAAATGGTATAAAGACCATAAAACACGCCCAAGATGTTTTTCAAGCTCCATGAGACATCAAAGAGACTAGATTTAAACCCCCACCCCTAATCAACCTGTGATTAGAAATAAGAAGTATAAGAAAACCAAGAACACAAGCAACTTGTTCAACCTGTGATTGGAAACAAGAAGTATAAGAAAACCAAGAACCCAAACAACTTGTGCACCAAGGTAGTCCGCAAAGAACTAAAGAGAAATTCTCCCCAAAGTAGCAATATTATTTCATGTAATGACTGTGTTTTGCAACCAGATTATGTTCATATTTATAGGCCTAAACTAGGGTAAAAAACTCAGCAAAATTCGCAACCCAAGTCACCTAGGAAACCTAGTTACAAAGGACTGAAGAAAACCTAGTCAAACTATGACTCAAATACCTAATTTGCACATGTTCAATGTATGCAGCGAATTTTATTTATCCTATGCGACCTGAATCACTTCCATGGCCCTAATTACATCCTAAATAATGTAAATAAACAGGAAAATAAAATAAAATATATTACAATACAAGATTGGCCATAAAAACCCCAAAATAGTCTTCTCGGGTGCACGTAAGGGCTCATTGCAGTTCTTACTCTTGTCTTCAACTTCAAGCTGAAATTCGACCTTGATGCAGCCATGATTTCTCAAAATGTAAAGCATAAAAGTTATAAATCTCTTTCTTAGCTTTGAAATAACACCTAAATCACACAAAACGGACATCTAAAGCCAAATATATGCCCAAAATACCGCAACTACTTCTGAACCAGTGATAACTCATAAATCGAGACTTTGAAGCTAAATTGGACCCTCTTAACGTGCAAACTGGGTTTCATGGTCTGCATATGATTTGTAGCTCTAGATGTTAGCTTTCCAATGAATCAAGAATCACTTAATTTTGATCTATTTAGCTCAATATATGATTTTTATACCGGAATATCACCAATCTGTCAAAATCCAAGCTTGCCCATCATCTCCATATGATTCCTTGCATGTTCCAACAGCTCCTTGTGAAATTTCAAGTCCATTCTCCATGAAAAAGCCTGAGACAAAAGCTTGAAGTGCAGTAGTGAGCTCATTAGCCTTCTTTATTGTCAATGGTCCACTAGTTATCTTCAATAGGTTCTTGTCATCCTTGGTTGTGCTTTCCTTGATCATATCAACTCCCCTCTCCTTAGAACGATTCATCCTCGAATCAAAACCTACATTAGAAAATGGAATTGAATCAATAACGATGAAATAATCAACACATAAGCACTTACCTTTCACATAAGCACCAATAGCATAGAATGCTTGTGTATGGAGCTCTAATCTTGTGAAAAACCTGAACCAATATCCAAATGCAATGATAATTTTAATACCTCTAGGTTCAAAAACAAAGTTAGAAGCAATTAGCATAAAAAATCTGAAAGTTTGCACAATTTTCATCTTAACTCTAGGCATCACTTTCATTGCCTTTGCCATCTCAAAAACATTATTCTCACAACAAGGAAAAGTGTAGGAAGAATTTACCTCAAAGATGTTGTATGCACTCAAAACAAATGGACCTAAACTCACATATGTGTCAAGGTCATGAAAAGCACAAATTGTGCATGTCAAGACAATAGTTTGCATAGGCCATTCAAATAAACAAGAATTGAACACAATGCAGCCTAAACTAATATCAAAACAAGGATGCACAAATTCCATAAAAATCCTAAGCATTCTAAATGAAACAAGATTGGAATAGATAGGATTAAGTGAAACCAATTCAGTAGCAAACTTATTTTTGCATGTTTATGCACCACAATGCATGAAATTTATGAATGGGATGTAACACAAAACAAAGAACTCAACATATCTCCTTAAAAGGATAAATTTAAATCTAAAATTTTCACTCAAAATAAATAGTTTTAAGCATGGACATAAAGCAAAAATATCATGGCTCAAAAGCTTATGCAATGCATATGTCATGACAAGAAATGCTTGCTGGAAATTAAAGATTAACACACCAAAATGGGTTGAACATGAATGGAAATCAAAGAGGTATGTAATGCATGTGTATGAACTAATTTATGCATGAAAAAATTAAAAGAAGTGGATTTAACTTGAGATAAAATAAAACAATCTGAGATTGATGCAAAACAAACAAAATAAAAAATAAAAGACACCAAAACAGATTTTTCTCTAAAGAAACTCATGGAATTCAAAAGATGATTTGACAAAACCAAAGAATTAGAAGCTTTAAAACCATATTTTGTCAAAGTTTCATGCTTACTTCATTCTCTTAATCTAGTTTCATGAAAAATATTCTTCAAAATAATATTGCAAGCAAACACACATTGTTTGAGATTTTTATGCAAAACCACATCATATCTAGGTGTAAGGAAGAAATACATTACAGTGGTTGGAATAAGTCTCCATGTATCATCCTTAGAAACCACAAATTTTTCACCTTTGCACTCATTGACTTCAGGTAGAGTTGCAACAATTTCGTCCCCTTGAACCATAGCATAAGAAACAATGTTAGGAAAACTTTTGCAAATGAAATCAATAGCACTTATCTTAAATTGTTCCTTTTTAACCTCTTTCGTTGGTTTGATGCATAGGACATGGCTTGGAATATTAGGAACACCAACTTCCTAGATAGGCAGCAACTCACTTGATTCTTGTAACTTATCTCCACTTAAGTCCTGAAAAGAAGACAACACAACATTACAAGAAGACTCCATTATGTTAGATGAAAGTATGGCTTCTCTGTAGGTCTTTCTCTCTTCACTCGGCTTAAGTTCATTGCACTTTTGTCTTTTTTCAACTTCGCACTCAATTGCTTCTCTCGAGAACTCTCCACTCTTCTTTCCCTCATGTTCACTCTTCTCACTTGATCTCTCGGTTGTTCCCTTGGCTTTCCCTCTTCACTCTTGCCCTCAACTTTCCCCTCTTTTTCTTTTCTCTCAACCTCACTTTGAAGCTTTCTTTGATCTTTCAAGACTTGTTGTGGTGAAAGTGGAACAAGTGTGATTGCCTTTTTTTGTTGAGGCTGAGACAAGCCTCCTATGGTGGCCTCCACTTTTGGCTTGGATGCTTCTCTCACATCCTTGCTCCATGCTCCTCTCCATAAGACATCTTGGATGCCTTGGACCTTTTGATAATCCTCTCGGCCTTAGTGGCATGGTGAAGCAAATCCTCCATGTTGACATAAGGCACCATCTTCACTTTGTTGGCAATCTCAGGATTTAGACCATTAATGAATCTAGCAATGGTGGTCTCCTCATCCTCAATGATGTTGGCTCGGGTCAAGGTCATCTCCAAGTCTTTTGTGGTAGTCCTCCTCACTCCTTTGGCCTTGCACTAGCCTTTGAAGCTTGAGGCGTTGATCTTTAGTGTAGTAACTAGGCACAAATCTCCTTCTCATTAATTCTTTAAGGGCTCTCCATGTGTGTATAGGCTCCTTCTCATTCCTTCTCCTAGAAGTAACATCCTGATTCCACTATACAAGAGCATAGTCAGTGAACTTTATGGTAGCCAATTTAACCTTCTTTTCCTTACAATAATGATGGCAATCAAACATCATCTCAATCTTTTGCTCATATTCCCAAAAACCATCAGGATCACTCCTCCCTTGGAAGGATGGAATGGTAAGCTTGATGGAGTTGAGAATGTTGTCCTCCCTTGGTTCCCCCCTCCTTGGAAGCCCATGGTCATGCCAAACTCTTTTTTCCTCCTCGGGTTCTTCTCTCCTTGGACCTTTCTTTGGTTGCAAGATGGGATTAGGTCTCCTGGGCAACCTCAAATCCATGTCCTCAATCCTCCCATAAGTCTATTGAGAGTTTCTTATAGTTCTCTCATAGTAGGCTCCTCATTGTGTCTCACTTCCATCCTCCTATCCTCCTAGCCCTCCATACTCCTAAAAATAAAGATCATCACACACTCACCTCACGTGTTTCACTCAAAAGATGAACACTCAAACACTCAATTTGTTAGTGAAGATGTTGCTATTCAAAGAATCCTCAAAAGTTCTAAGAAAATTGCCCTCAAAACACAAAACAACTTGAATTCTTGAAAACAATTTTGACTCCAAAAGAGGTGGGCTAAACAAGCTTTAAAAAATTCTAGGAAGCTCTTGCAATTGATGATCACAAGAACCACAAGAAAAGCTTTTTGGCTCAAACAATAGGATAGGTTTTGTAGGCGCAAAAACTTTAACACTTTGTGCAAACTTCTTTTGCAAGCTCTTTTCTTTTTCTTTTTCTTTGTTCTTTCTTTTTTCTTTTCTTTCTTTTCTTTTCTTTTGTTTTTTTTTTTGCTTGCTGTTTTAATGCTAAAACAACTTTTTCCTTTAAGTTCCTTGCTGCCAAAGATAAAAAGTTAGATTTCTTTTCGGCCAAGACAAGAAACTATGAAAACATGCATAATTTGAAACAACCTTTGGATACCGAAAACTTCCTAAACTTGAATCCTTATTCTTTTTTTTTGTGTTTTTTTGACTCTAGGATGCTGGAAACAATGAAAACAAGAGAGATTAATATGGCTGGACACGAAACAGAAAGATAAGAAATAAACAAGAACAAAAAAACTTTTACTCCATAGAAGACTCACTTAGCGTCAATGAAGATGAACCCAACCAAACCTTTCGGGCCCATTGGTCTCTAAGCTCTTTTCTTCTAGAGATTATGGCCGAAGGTTAATGATGATATCCTTAATTTCTGCTTGAAAGTTTTGAACTATGGATGTTCTATGCAGGCTATAAATAAAACAAATATAGCCTTTATTCTTAAAGTGAATTCATCGTAGATGATGGCGTATGTTCACCCTATTAGCCTATGTTATGTGATATACAAAATCATTTCAAAGATGGTGGCTAATAGGTTAAAGAAGGTCTTCCTAGATATCATTTCTGAAGAGTGGAGTGCCTTCATCAAAGGGCATCTAATCTCAGATAATATTCTTGTGACATACGAGATGCTTTATAGCCTTCGTGGGCGGCGACAATGAATAGTGGCTTTTATGCTCTGAAACTAGATATGTCCAAAATGTGCGACAGAGTTGAGTGGCACTTTGTGGAGTACATGATGAGAAATTTTCATTTTCCTTAAGGGCTTATTAAACTCATCATGGAATGTATCTCCTCTGTTACCTACTTAGTTTCAATTAATGGACAGCAGTATGGGAATATTGTGCCGACCATCAGGGGGACCCATTATTGCCCCATTATTGCCCTATCTTTTCATTATTTGTGTAGATGGGTTGTCTCGATTCTTAAGAGCACTGCATGCCATGGAGGATCAGTTATCTTTCATAAATTTTTTGCCGATGATAGTTTAAACTTTTGCAAGGTGTCCCAATAGGAAGGTGAACAATTATTGGGAATCCTGAGAACCTAAGAAGCTGTGTTGGGCTAGAAAATTAATTTCAAAAAGTCAAGAGTATTCTTTAGCCCTAACAGTTCTGAAAGCAAATGAAGGAATTTTCTGGATATTTTTGGAGTGGAAGAATGTTGGATTGTTGAAAAATATATAACCCTTCCCACATGTGTGAGCAGGTAGAAAAAAGGTGCTTTCAGATTTCTCAAGGTATGTGTTGTTAAATACATTTCCTCATGGCATAATAAATTATTCTCCAAGGGAGGAAAGGAGGTCTTAATCAAGGCAGTGGCTTAATCTCTTCCAACATTTGCGACGTAGGTGTTTTTTATTCCTTCTAGAGTTTGCCAGGAATTTAAAATTAGTATGAATAAATTTTTCTAGAACGATCAGAACACTGGAAAAGGTGTCAACTAGATGTGTTGTGATCAAATGACCCCTTAGAAAGTGAAGGGTGGCATAGGATTTTAGGACCTCTCTAGATTTAACTTGGTGATGTTTGAGAAGCAAGGTTGGAGATTGTTTACAAATAGCTCATCATTGTGTTCTAGAATTCTCCGAGCAAAGTACTTATACCTGGAAATGTATTCTTGCGGAGCGGGAATAGCTACTAATGGGAATCCAGTGGTGAATTGGCGTGGGAAAGAATACCCAAATTTGAGGATATCGTTGGCTCTTAAGAAGGGACGTATTTATGCTAGCTACCCTACCAAGGGGTATGGAGGAGGATGCTATGGTGTCTTAGCTTTTGCATGGGAATCCCAAAGCTTAGAACCTTCCATTAATTTAACAAAATTTAATTCCACTGATGTGAAGCTTATTCGATGTGTTCCTTTATCTCATGATGCTGTTGAGGACTCGATTATTTGGCTCTATAATAACAGCAGTGTTTATCCAGTTCATAATGGTTACCATACCTACATGCACATCATGAAAGGACAAGCGGTGAAAGTGGCACAGTTGATAAGCTGTGGAAAATGGGTTGGTTTTTTGAAGAAGCAGGTAAGTATAAAATTTTTATGTGGAGAGTTGCTTTGAAATGTATCCTGACTTGGGACAACTTGGCTTTCCGTAAGATTGTCTAGGATATCATTTGTCCTCTTTGCTAGCAAGCACAGAAATGGCATTCCACGTGTTTCATGACTGCCAATTTTCAAAGAATATATAGGAGTTCGAAGACTGTTCTTTGTTTCAAAGGTTGATGGGGCAACGATGAAAGAATGCTTATTACAGATCTTAAAGGTGATCTCAGATAAGGAATGGTGGAACTTTGTCGTCTCAGTGTCGGCTCTATGGCATAATCAAAACTAGGTGGTCCATGGATCACCTTCGATGTTGTGCTTATTCGGCCTTTTCCCAAGACGTTGAGGGTAGTTAAGGGCTAGACTCCTCCTCCTCCTGGTTGGTTTAAGCTTAACGGTGATGTAGCTGTGGGTCCGTGTAGCGGGCTGGGTGTTGGTGCAATCATTCGGGATGCCAATGGTGATGTGGTGGCAGCCTTTGTAGTGTGCAAAACTGTCCTCTTGAATGTTTTCTTTAGTGAGAGCATAGCCTATAGAGAGGGCTTTAAGTTGGCAAAAGATTTCAAGATTTCTCACTTGGTAGTGGAGCTTGATGCAAAAGGAGTAGTGCAAGCTGTTGTCAACAACACAGTTGGAAAGTTCGAAGCATACAACTATGTTCAGGATATCAGGATGGGTCTTATGAAGTTGGAAGCTTGGAATGTTCTTCACACTTTTAGGGAGGCTAATGAAGCTACACATAGTTTTGCTCTTAAAGTTCTCTCATGCTATGATTTTATTCTTTGGAAGAATATTTTAACCATTGTTTTTGTTAGCGTTGTAGCCTTTGATTGTTGTTGAGTGCATGATATGTCTATTATTTTACCCTTATTTAACGTACTTCATGTCAATAATTTCTAGAGTTAGGATTTTTCTAGTGTTATTCTTACATTTTTACAGGCGGAGGCAATTGGAGCAAAAGAAAGGTAACTTGCATGACATTTTTGGACATTTTCTTGGTAGATTTAGGCTTGGGTGGACTCTTGAATAATCTCAATTGGAAATTTTTGCACAAAAGTTATGGTCAAAAAATTGAAAGGTGTCAATGCTAGTGAGTCTTGCCAAGACCTACTTTGTTTATAAAAACTCTGGGGTAGTAGCTACGCAAAAAGATCTCATTTGACCCTAAACCCTCCAAACTTATTTTTTGGTTAGCTTTCTTAGGGTTTTATGAATTAGGGAGCTAGGAGGCTAATTTGATGGAGATTGTTCCTTGGATTAGAGTGGGAGCTCTTTGACAACAAGGATTTCTTCTTGGATTTGGTTATTCTAAACCTAACTTCTCTTTTTTTCTTTTTTGAAATTTTTGTAAATATGTGTTGATTTGCTATTTCTATGGATATTGTGAACCATTTGGGATTATTTAATGCTTTTTAATATATAACTCATTGATTATTTCCATGGTTTGTTGGCTCTCTTAGCTTGTGCTTGAATGTGTTCTTCATTTGTTGGTCACTTGTGTTGAGTAACTTGCTAGACTTAGGAAAGGCTTGAGAGTGGTTTCCTAGGTTGTAAGAGGGCCAATAGAGCGTGGGTAATTGGTAGATTGGAGAGAATTATAATCCCTACGAGGCCTTAAAGGAGAACTTGAGCTTAAAGCTTCTTAGGAAAACCAGCTAGCATGAGAATATCTAACGGGGTTTTATGGAGCTAATTGGCCTTGCCTTGAGAAAGGAAGGTTAACACTTTAGTGTTTTTGGCTTACAACTTTTGAGAAGTATGATTTGGGTTAGGTAGGAACTTGCGTCTAAGCTATGTCTATGTAACAGCCCATTTGGATAGCACTCCTCATATACCTTGTACATATGTGTTTAGAATAGTTTTTATGTTTGTTTGGTTTGGTGGTTGGGTGATCCACAACTTTGGTGGTTTAGCTTCTTATTCCTTGTTTCCATGGTTTTTTTGCTCGAGCTAAAGTAAGGTCATCATTCTTGGTATTTGATAGAATTATTTACCACACAATTCTCTGTGGGATTGGCACCTGACTTATCGCTACTACAATTGACATTGTACACTCGTGGGTGAGATTGCATTTAAGGTTAAAAAGGTTTTTTATAAACTTCTATCTCCTAAAAATTTTTTTGGCACCACTGCTAGGGACTTGTTAAAGAATTCCATCAATATCATTATGGTGGTTTTGCTTTAGACTAGGGTTATATTTGTTGTTTGTATATATTCTTTCTCTTTTATTTTGTTTTTGTAATATTTGCTAGATTTCTTGACTAATTTTCTTAAATTACAATCAAAGTGGTGAAGCTAGTCCCCAATTTTTTCAGGCAAATTTTGAGCAAATTTATTTTAAGTTCTAAGTTATACACACAACTTATTTCCCTTTAAATTAGCCAAAACTTCATTCCTTGCACTACATGTAACAAGTTTTTGCTCTTCTCTTTGAAAACCATCTTTGTAATTGTTTCAACTCATGCTTCATAGAATTTTCTTTTCAAATTCATGTTTTGAGACGTCTTAGCTTGAATTGTGATTTTTTTATTTTTCTGGAGTGTGAAGGTGGATTCTTTCTTGATAGATGGATATACCTTGTATGATGGATGAGTTATCTTGGTTTTGATTTCTTGATTTATATGGATATGGATGGTTTGATGTTATGAATTGTAGGGAGAGTAAAGTGATGTTATATGACTGCCTCTTGGTCAGACTAGCATTTAGATATGAAGAATATCACCATTTATCTTTGTTCCTATCTTTATGCTTTGTTCATTTAATATGGATGATTGGAGATATGTTATTGCCTTAATGTTGCATTAGTTCTTAATGGATTACTATGGATTGAGTTTTAAGGAATTTGCCTATACTTTGAGTATTTTTTTTTTCCCTTGATTTTCTTTGTAGGTCAAAATCTATATAGAAGCCATTGAGGATGCATTTCACCGACCATCATGCTTCTTCACTGGAGTCCATGGAGCTACTTACTAGTACCACAAGTTTGGAGTACTCGAAGGTAAGACTACCTCACCTCCCAGGTAAGATTCCAATTTCTCTTCTTTGTTTATAAACATTGAGGATAATGTTTATTTTAAGTTTGAGTGAGGGAATCCTCCTTGAAGATTTTGTTAGGTTTTTTTCTCTCACTTTTCTTTATGTAGTTTGCATAGGTTTTAGGTAGTTGTAGTTTAGCTACATTTTTGTAGTGACTTAAATTTTTTTTTTCATAATTTTGTGAATTTTTGTTATGCTCTTTATTCTTTATTTTGACTATTTGTATATAATAGGTAGATAACTTATTCATTCTCTATTCATATAGGTTACATTTAGCTATATTTAAGTTCAAGTCAATGAGAGAAGATCATATGCATTATTATGCTTTGATATGATTCTTGGATTTTTTTATCTTAGATGATTTATCTAATTTAAGGTTAGGCCTTGAGGCTTACCCTGGGTTTGCCCAAGGCGTGAGTAGTTCGGCCACATGCCTCAACCTTGGATTGCCTGTAGTTCAGCCTAAAGCAATTTGAATGAAGGACAAGCCACTTGCCTTGGCACTAATGAGCTGTAATAATGACAAATACCGTTGGAAAGGTACTCCTAGGTGTGTGCGAAGTGCTCACTCAAGCCTGTGTCAAAACAGCTAGCTATAGAGACAATTAGGATGACGTAGACCCCTGTCCCCCAATCTAGCCAAACACGTGGAATGTAGATCTGGGAGTTCAACCCCTATGAGCTAGTATAAAAGGAACCACTTCTAGGTATACACACAAGAGCCATCCTATTAGGCTTACTTAATACTCTCAGCTATATTACCTTCTTACTTGAGTGTCTGAGAGTGGGGGGCCCCCCCCCCCCCCCCCAGAAAACACTTCAGGGACTTTCTTCACCCTTTTTTTTGGTGTTTTTCAAGGGTCGTAGCTGATTGGAGTACACAAATTCATAGTTATCAATGCAAAGCTTAGACGACCGAGGTTCCCAAGGACACCAAAGGTCTTGTTAAATTCATATTTCTTTCCACTATATATTTCACACATTACAAATATTCTTAGCTTAATGGTTAATTCAAATGAAGTGTTTGATAGTTATTGGACTATGGAACTATGCCTTCACTAATATTCGTTTGATTATTACTTGAAGTAAGTGTTAGCACTTACCTTGTAGAGCCACATGAAGCCTTAATTGAATAACTGATAACGTGCTTAAAAGATTAATTTCTTTTTTTTCTCTACTCTAATGTTTCAACTCACTTAGTAACCGAGGGTCTTCTCCTTACGCAAGAGTCGATCTTCACATAAAACGGTAACTTAAAATATGAGTATGTAGAGCACTTTAAGTATGTACTTGCTTAGTAATCGAGAGTCTTCTCCTAAGGCAATAGTTGACTTTCACATAAAAAGGCAAGCAACAACTGAAAGAAGAGCAATAATTAAAGAATCTATGGAAGAAAAAAAAAGGAAAAGAAGAAAGAAAAATAAAAAAAGAAAAGAAAAAGAAAGAATAAGAAGAAAAGACAAGATAATTCAAGTAAAGGAACTGTGAAAATATGAAAAGAGACCTTTTGACTCCACTTGTTAAGTTTTTTTTTCACTTATCAAGTCATGTGAAAAAAAAATTTTAGAGTCAGAGTACTTAATGCTAATCTTAAAGTGAAGTAGTCCATTTATTAACATTTAATAAATTTGAGTAGCACTAATCTAAGTAGATTTAGTTAAGCACACATTTTTACGTGGGAAACTTAGAACTTAGCAAGAAATCAATTAAGTTAAGAGCCTAGACAAAAAATATAAAAGAATCATTATGATCATTGTATTGTTTTGATTCTTGAGGCTTGACATCCTCCATGAGTAACGCAACTTTTATAATTGCTACATAATGTAGGTTAGGTCCTTATTCTTCATTATTTGTTTGGTATGTCTGTGTTGTTAACATAACTTGTATGTTTAGATAAACTTGTATGATAGGTTAGGTTTGGTTAATTCATACATTTGTCCATTCTTTACATCATTTGTTATTCATTATTCTTTTTACTGTTTGGGATGAGCAAACTAATAAGTGTGGAGGTGTGTTAAGTGCATGATATATCCACCATTTTACCTTCATTTGATGTACTTCATGACAATAATTGCTGGAGTTAGGATCCTTCGAGTGTCATTCTTACGTTTTTCCAAGCGAAGATAATTGGAACAAAAAAAGGTAACTTGCAAACCATTTTTAGACATTTTCTTGGCAGATTCAAGCTTGGGCGGGTTCTTGAATCGTATCAATTGGTCATTTGTGCACAAATTTTTGGTCAAAATATTGAAGGGTGTCAATGCTGGCGAGTCTTGTCGATGCGGTCCCAAAACCTGCTTTATTTATAAAAACTTTCGGCCAAGAGCTGTGCAAAAGGATCTTCTTCAGCCCCAAACCTCCAAACTTATTTTTTGGTTCTTAATTGGGCATTTGTGCACAAAGTTTTGGTCAAAATATTGAAGGGTGTCAATGCTATTGATTCTTGTCAATGTGGCGCCAAAACATGCTTTATTTATAAAAACTCTTGGCCAGGAGCTGTGCAAAAGGATTTTCTTCAGCCCTAAACCCTCCAAACTTATTTTTTGGTTAGTTTTCTTAGTTTTTTCTTAGATTAAGGAGCTAGAAGGCTAATTTGATGGAGATTCTTGCTTAAATTAGAATAGAAACTCTTTTACAACAACTATTTCTTCTTGGATTTGGTTCTTCTAACCCTAGCTCATATTTTTCTTTTATTTGAGATTTTTGCAAATATGTGTTGATTTCTTGTTTTTATGAATGTTGTGAACTATTTGGGATTATTTGATACTTGTTAATACATAACTCATTGGTTACTTCCATGATTTGTTAGCTCTCTTCACTTATGCTTGAATGTGTTCTTCATTTGTTGGCCACTTGTGTTTAACAACTTGCCAAACTTACGAATGGCTTAAGAGAGGTTTCCTAGGTTGGCAGATGACTAATAGAACATGGTTAATTGGTAGATTCTAGAGAATTATCATTCATATGATGCCTTAGAGAATAACTTGAGCTTAAGAGTTCCTAGGATAACTAGTTAACATAAAATGTTTAACGGGATTCTAAGAAGCAAATTGGCCCTGCCTTGAGAGATGGAGATTAATACTTTATAGTTTTTGGCCTACAACTTTCAAGAAGTATGATACTGGGTTAAGTAGAAACTTGTGTCAAATCTATGTCTATGTAGCAACTCATTTGAATATCACTTCTTAGAAACCTTGTAAATATGTGTTTAGGATAGTTGTTTTGTTTGTTTGGTTTGGTGGTTGGGTGATCCACAATTTTGGTAGTTTAGCTTCTTATTCCTTATTTCCATGGTATGTTTGCTCTAGCAAAAATGAGGTCATTGTACTTTGTATTTGATAGAATTCTTTGTTACACAATTCTATGTGGGATCAACACCTGACTCACCACTACTACAATTGACACTGTATACTTGCGGGTGAGATAGGAGTTAAAGTTGAAAAGGTTTTTTATAAACTTCTGCCTCATGACAATCGTGTCAAGATTCAAATAGCTCGAGAGATTTCATTGATTTTCATGAGAACGATGAGTATTACATATATATGGCCTTACTTGGTCGAGAAAATGAATGCAAACAAGACTTCTAGCTAAAGCGAACCACTAAACTTCAACTAAAGAAATAAACACATGTGTGCTTGAACAAGAAACATAAACATGTAGTCTCCATGACAAGAGTGACATGAATACACAACTAGCTTTAATACTCCTCCTTAAGTTGATGCTTGGAAACTTCGAATGCTCAACTTGCTAGCCAACTGACGAAATTGCTCAGCTCTAAGGCCTATGGTTAATAAGTCAGCAGGTTATGACTGGCTTGGTGTATGATGAGTGGAGATGATGCCTGACTTCAACATGTTTCATCCTTCCATGAAACATAGGATTTGCTACTATATAAAGAGCTACTTGGTTATCACAATATAACTTCATTAGAACTATAAAATCAATGGTGACATCCTAAAGGAAAGTCTTCAACCACATAAGCTCACTTGTAGTAAAGGTCATAGCTTGATATACAGCTTCTACACAGGAATGATAGACCGTAGGTTGATTCTTAGACTTGCAAAAAATAAGAGTATTGCCAAATAGAATAATAGAGCTTGTGGTTGACCTTCGAGTATTCGGGCAACTTGCCCAATCAGTATCATAGAAAGCTTGAATATTTGGAAGACCCTTAAAAGAAAAGCAAAGACCATGTCCAGGTGTTCTTTTAAGATACCTAAGTATCTGCATGGCTCCTTTCTAATGTGCAACAGTGGGAGCTTGCATAAACTGACTTAGTAGGTTAACAAAATATGTAATATCTAGTCAGGTAATGGTAAGATAGATAAGCTTGCCAACTAACCTACAATAAGAGCCAGGATTGGAAAGTCTTTTCTCCGTCTGAAGAGCAAGGTGTTCCTGTTGCTAAAGTGTCATCTTTGCTGGTTTGCAACCCAACATTCCAACTTCTTAAAGTATGTCCAAAATGTATTTTCCTTGAAAAAGAAAGATGCCATCTGATGATCTTGCAGTCTCAACTCCAAGAAAGTATTTCAGTGTTCCCAATCCTTGATATGAAACTTTATGTCCAGATATGCTTTGAGCATATGAATTTATACATGATCATTACCAGCTATGATCATACTCTCTCCATCCCAAAATCTTTGCTCCATTTGTTTTCAACAATTAATCTAGGATTTTTTTTATTTTTAAAATTTTAATATATAAATGAAAAATCTGTATAAACAAATGATAAATCAAGACATATAGTTTCTAAATATATATTTTTTTAATTTTTCTAACAAACAATAATATGAAAAAAAAATCAAGTTAGAATACAACAAAAGTCAAATGGAGCAAAAATTTTGGGACGGGGGTAGTATTATACACATACAAAGGAATTGCTATGATTGATTAACCTTTGTTTCAAGGTGAAGAGAGAATAATCTATCTTTGACTGAATGAAGCCATATTGAAGCAACCAGTTTGAAAATTTTTCAAACCATTGGCGAGGAGCTGCTTCAAGCCATATAGAGATTTTTATAGTTTGCACACCCTATTATCTTCTGCATCAAGAACTACATGAGGTGGTTGTATATATATTTCTTCATGCAAGTCATTCTGTAAAAAGGCATTATGTACTTCCATTTGATGTTGCCCCCAATGTTTTTAGGCTGCCACAGAAAAAAGGCATCTAATTATAGTGAGCATAGAAACTGAAGCCTATGTTTCAGTAAAGTCTATGCCTTCAGTTTGAATGTATCCGTTCACTACCAGCCTTGCCTTATATCTCTCTACATTGCTATCAGATTTGTACTTTATTATGTAAACCCACTTTGATCCCACAGCTCTCTTTCCTATTGGTGAGGGTTCCAGCTTCTAAGAGTGATTTCTTTGCAAGGCATCTACTTCATCATTCATTGCTTGTACCCATTTTGGATCATGTGCAACTTCTTTATAAGTTTGATATTCCTTTTGAGGAGATATAGCTGCAAAAAATGTCTTGTGTGTAGGAGTTAATGAGTAGATGAGATATATGAGGAGATAGGATTTTGCTTACCAAAGTTCACTGAGCTGACATCAGATGAAGTGTGTGATGCATTGTCCATTTTAGGAAGCTTACAAATATACTCTTGAAGATAGAAAGGTGGTCATCTTTCTCTATGAGATCTAATTTGAAGAGGTGTTGGTGAAGTGCTAGGATGGTCTTGCACTATTGTGTCAGGTACATTGGCTTATATATCTATGTTAGGAATATCTTTTGATTCATCCAATAGAGTAGGGGAATGAATGATAGGTGGTGACTGACTTGTGTGAGATAGTTGGTCATGGTTTTGTGATCTGAAACGGAATATGTTCTCACAGAAAATCACATATCGAGAAACATATAGTTTTTGTAGCTCAAAGTCCCAAACTTTATATCCTTTTCGACCAGATGAATACCCTAAGAACAGATAAGGCTTTAATCTAGTTTTAAACTTATTTGTACTTTTGTGATGCATGAAACATAAGCACCCAAAGACTCAAAGATGATCAAGAGTGATAATGAAGAAGTTCATATGGACTTTTGCCAAAAAGTTCGAGTAAAGGTGTGTGATTGATGAGATATGTGCCAATTTGCACACATTCACCCCAAAATTTGATAGGCAAGTTAGAATGAAAATGAAGGGCTCTAGCAACTTCAAGCAAATGTCTATGTTTTCATTCTACAACCTCATTTTGCTGTGGTGTATCAACAAAAAATGTTTGAAGTAAAACTCCTTTTCGAAGAAAGGAAAGTGAAAAAGCAGCAGCAATGAATTCAAGAGCATTGTCACTTCTGAGTTGTTTAATTTGCTTCTGATATTGTTTTTCCACTATGGTATAAAAGGACTCAAACACATGTGCACATCTGACTTTCTTTTTAACAAATAAATCCATGTGCAATGGCTATAGTCATCATCTAAGGTAGAAAAATAGTGAGGACCTGGCAAGGAAGGCATTTTTTTTTTGTCCTCCAACATCCATAAGCACTAAGGCAAAAGAAGAATCAGATCTATTATTACTCAGAGAAAAAAGAAAGTCTTGTTTGTTTGGCCCTATTACAATTATCACAACACTTATTGACATTTTAAAAGGATAAATTTGATAGAAATGATATGGAAGCAAGCTTATCAAAAAGTATGTGGCCAAGGCATTGATGCCAAACTTCAGGACTTGTATTTGACTTGGTTGCTACTATCAAAGGAATGGTGAGCTCCTTAAAATAGTAAACACCATCAACCATCTCACCCTTGCCAATCAAATTTCTCATGGTTAGGTCATGTAACACACAAAATGAAAGGCAGAAGGTAACTGGGCAATTCAGCTTATGAGTAAGCTCGTTAATGGATGTAAGATTACCTGTGAATTTAGGAACAAAAAAAGCATTTTGTAATTCTATTGTTGAAGACAAGATAGCATTTCTAAAACAGACTACAAACATAGACAACATAGCATTTCCAAAATAGTCTAGTGCCATTGGGCAGTTTCATCATCAAGGAACCTGAGTTTTGTCATGCATTGAGTAAGATTTCTTTTTTACAAACCAAATGTTTAAATGCACCACTATCCAAAATCTAGTGAAAGACTTTCTTACCCATATAACTTGCAAAAGAATCTTGCTTTGGACTAGAGATCAAGGACAAGATCTTCTCAATCTATTCGTGGGAGTAGGGTAGGTTGCTTGCTTGCTTATCACTCTTACTAGTTGTGCTGCATTTGCTGGTTGCAATATTGTGTACAATAAGTCCTTTTTTCTTTCATGGATTTTTAGCCTTCTGTAGCCACTAGTCTGGATACCTGATCATCTTGAAACATTTATCTGTTTCATGTCCAATTTTGCCACAATGCTTGCAAACACTCTTCACATCCTTTTATGTGCTTATGTTGTAACCTTGATTCTACTGTTTCTTGGCTACAAAGGCTGCTTTTTCCAACAAAGGTGTCCTATGAGAAACTACACTTTGCTATTTTTCTTCTTTGACTGTGAAAGCATATGCCTTGTTAAGAGTACGCATAGGCTTCATATTCAGAATTTGAGACAGTATGCCTTTTTTTGCAAACATATCCTTTGCTGCTCCACATGTACATGGTGGCAAGTTATTGTATGTTTTTAGCACATCCCAAAGCTCTTTTAGTTTGGTATAATAAGCCATTACTGTAAGCTCCTCTTTTGCATAACAAAGATATCTCTCTTAATTTCATGTGTGCAAGGTGCATTGCCTTGTGAGAACCTGTCCTGTAACTCAAGCCACATCTCCCTGGTAGTATTTGTATAACTTGCGCTACCATGAAGCTCAGGAGAAAGTGGGTTTAAGAGCCAAGAGATTACCATTAAGTTGCATTTTTCCCATGAACTAAACTGGAAATCATCAACTACTGGTTGTTCAAGCGATCCATCCACAAAGGCCTCCTTGTTTTTTGCTCATAAAGCATCCATGGTTGCTCGACGCCTTGTTAGATAATTTTCACCTTTCAGAAAGCATGTCATCAACGAGATCCCTAGACTATATGAAGTGTTTTGATTATAAGGGGAAGTTGGATCTTTTGGAGGAGGGTGTAAAGGCCTTTTGGCCTTGGTATTTTTCTTATTGTTGTCATTAGACATGTCAGATGTTGATTCAAGGCTTTGGTTTCAAGATTGAAACCCGCTCTAATACCATGTCAAGATTCAAGTGGCTTAAGAGGTTTCATTGATTTTCATGAGAAGGACGAGTATTACATATATATGACCTTACTTGGTCGAGAGATAAATGCAAGCAAGACTTGTAGCTAAAGCCAACTACTAAACTTAAGCTAAAGGAATAAACACGCGTGTGCATGAACAAGAAACGTAAACATGTAGTCTCCATGCCCAAGAGTGACACGAATGCACAACTAGCTTCAATAGATAGTTTGAGCCATTACTGAAGTATTTGATGTTTTCTATAAAAAAAAATAATAATAATAAATTAGGATGTCTTTACTTCCCATTTATAAATCTCATTTATTTGCAAAAAATATCTTTTACTTCCCATTTATAATAAATATAATAAATGGAAGGTAGAATAGTTGACTTACTGCACTTGTTTTTTTCACTAGTCAACTAACATGTACGATTTTATAGAGCAATTTGATAAAATAATTTTTTCATTATTCTTTGTTTAAAGAATGTTTTACCTATTTTCAAACTATTTTCATGTTAGTTGAAACATATTCATCATGTTTCTTTTTTTATATATCAGTCACCTTGCTTATTCAATGTCATGTCCTGCATGTTAATTCACTCTATTAATAATTTCAAATCAGTATCGAGATTCTTTATGTAAATAAAAAACCTCAATGATAATAAGTTTTGAAATTTCTTTCATTATTTATTTATAGGGGAGCGTGTTAATAAGTATATTGGGCATAAAGTGTTGCACCTTGTTTTTACATAAATGTATAGTATAAATTAATTAACTTTAAACAATTAGTTGTAGTTTTCAACTCTACCACGCGGGATACTCATTTTGCTAAAACATTTCTAAACGCTTTCTCACAATTTGCTAAACTTTTGTATTTAGTCTTGTAGTAAAATCATATAATAGAAAACTATTATGTTATTTTTTATGGAAAATCCCTTATGTTATTGTTTTACTATAAAATGTTCAAAACTATAGAACTATATACAAGATGCATCTAAATGTTTTTTTTTGGCACATTTGTTTTTTTGACTTAGTTTATACTTTTTATAATGCTTTGATTTTGACTTTGTATAAATACTTTCTTTACATCACCTTAGTTCATGATGTTTTTTTATACTACAACTTGTTGTTTGGTAAAAAAAATATATAAAAAAGTAATTTTTTTTTCAAAAAGTTGTGATATTTAAGAAATCCAAAATTGGGAGTGTAAAAATAAATTTCGGGCCAATGAAACATTTTTTTGCCCACATATATTTTACCCTAAATGGTAGAGCTTATTTTCAGATTCACAAACCTAAGGCTACAGCCGGTCTAATCTCTTACTGAAAAGAATTAATAATTCCGGTTATTAAGCCATAATTTAGTTACTAAATAATTTAAATTTAACTTGCTAGGTCTTAAATAAAATTGTGTATCAACCAACTGCATGCCGCCCGCGCAACCAGGGTTCGAAACACCCTTGTTTTATTCTCCTTAAAAACCATCAATTCTTAGTGTGTACAAGAATTCTAAGTAGCAAAATAATAATAATAATAAATAAATAAAAATGCGTAGGAGTTAGTAATGTGTAAATAGTATGTATTTTCCAAACATATTGAATTTTCTAAAGTAACTCCTATTTTATTCTGCAACATTTAATCATTTTTAATTGTAAATATTTGATCATTTTCTTGGATATACGGACATATATAAAAAGAACATTTTTTGTTGACTTTTTGTTTCTCATTCACCATTTGATTTAGTTCAAAAATTCATATCAATTTTAAGGTTTATTACATTCTTTCCCAACGTTTAGTATTATTTCACTTCTATTCTTTAGTTTCAAAAACCTACTTTCTTTCTATTTTTTTTTCCAAACATTAGATGGGGGAAGATTCTTCTTGCATTTAAAGGCAAAAAAATGATAATTTAAATTTTCATTTAGTTGGAAACTAATACACTAGGTTTTTGAATTTATTCAAAGGAAGTTTTAATAGATAAATCTACTACACACACACATATAAAGCATGGTACCACTTGAGGAATAAAAAAACTTTCACTTAATCGATCCAATATGGTACTGACACGTGACAGATTTTCTATTTTAGATAAGACTTTAGCAAATTTGTGCATTTATATACCAAAACTACACCTAAAGCCAATGGTGCTGTTAATCAACTTTATCAAATCCATTCAACTGAGGTAAATAGCTAATGCATCAAACTTGCAACTTTTATATAAGGGTAAACTCCGCTGATCGCCCCTAAACTTTATTCAATATTGCTTATTCATCCATAAATTATCAATTATTGCTTAGTCATCCCTAAGTTATATCCAGTGTTGCTTAATGATTCTGCTATCTTTCATACCGTTAAAGATAGATGGAAAAATGATGTCACGTTAGCAGCCACATCGTTTTTCTGTCCATCTGTAACAATTATGATGAATGGCAAGACGATTAAGTAACGCTGGATATAGTTTAGGGATGATTAAACAACATTTGATAGTTTATGAATGAATAAGCAACATTAAATATAATTTAGGGACGATCGATGAAGTTTATCCTATAAATGAAGAAAGAGTAACAAATGCCTAATGTCAACCCAGCGAACTAATAAATCGGATATGCTCCACAAATTTCCCCCATTAACCTCTCTTCTTTAATTTATCCTCTCACATAGTCCTCGGCTATATTCATAATGCCAACCCCAATTTTAGAAGCACGGATGACGGCTTTGATAGAGGCAAATCAGTATTTTTTGGCGGAGCTGTCAAATTGGCTTTGAAGGAGTACATTTGTTGCACTCAACAGCTTCATGGCCTTCGCACAAGCTACCGCAAAGTTTCACTACGTATACTCCAACTCTTGAAGAGGATTTCTGCTTGGTTTTTGCAATTTGCGTAGGCACTAACTATGTTTTTGTAGACATTTATGAATCACGAACAGTGGGCTCGAATGCGGTGGCCAAATGGCAGCCAACCGAAATCTCTTCCCCCAAGTAAGATGTCTTCATCTGGTTCCCATGTTAACCAAAATCATTCAAATTATTGATCAAATCCATTTTTTTTGCAATTTTTTGCCTTACCCCCGCTGGCCACTGCAAATATTGTTTCATTGCACTGGCTAGTAAAGACCTTCTTTTTTCAAAGCCAAAAGAATGGTGCTAATCGAATATAGGTGAACATACGTACTATTCTATGATTGTCGGTTTTACTCTATTGGATCATTTATTCATCCATCGTCTGTAATTTGTATGTTATCTGTAATTTACAGAACTCAATTGTCATTTAAATATTGCTGGGAATAAATTGAGAACATTATATATGGTTTTCACTGCCTGGTAATCATTTGGCAAAGGCGCCGAATGAAGCCAATGAAGGCGAGTGGTGCATGGCGATGGTACATAGATGGAGAGTATAGTTTGCTCTAGCCAATGAGCCATTAGCCCATAGGATTGGGGGATTTCTTACAGGGTGAAATAAATTTGGAACTCCAAAGAGGTTGGAACAAGATCCTATTGCGTCTTTCTCTATATATGCAGTAGAATTAATGTGGCAACCAAAAAATCTTTTGTGTTACTTTTCTTTCTGTTTGATGCCTAAGTACTTGATTTGTTATCATCCTATTTATATCATCCTATATCTCTAATACTGTAACTTGGTTGTGAAGGAAATGAATAAAACTTTAGCTTTCATTTTCTTTTACAAAATAAAACTTTCGCTTTCATTTTTGTCTGAGTTGTCTTTATCTTTGCCTAGATTTTTATATTTCTTTTGCTTCTTATTGGATATTGTGTATGTGTCATAAGATTTACAACTCATGATTTTTTGTATTCAAAGTGTATGGAAATATATATGACTACGCGAAAAGGGTAATTTCAAACTGGTGTCATGATTTCGAGCCTTCTAACTTCTTGATCATGTTGTAAATTTTGTTGTGATCAGTATTGAGCTTTTCTAAACATGTGATTGTGATCAATATTGTCCATTTTTGTTTGTAAATGATTGTCCAGTTTGATGGTAGAATACATAAATAATTAGAAAGAGCATGTTATTTAGACAAGTTTGGTCTTTATTACTTCTTCTGTCCTAAAATCTTTGCTCTATTTATTTTTGGAAATTAATATAGGATTTTTTATTTTAAAAATTTTAATATATAAATAAAAAAAAATTATTTATAAATGATAAATTAAGACATGTAGTTTCTAAATATATTATTTTAATTTTTTCTAATAAATAATAATATGAATAAATTTAAGTCAAAATATAATAAAAAGTTAAATAGAGCAAAAATTTTGGAACGGATGAAGTATTATAATTTTAATGGGAACTTAGATGTACCTCTTACATTTTTCAGCTTAACCGGTGCAAGAAACCGTCTTACACCTACAAATAGACTATCTTACAGTTAGAACTTGAGAAGTTTTATGGCAAACCATGTAAAGAACGGTAAGGTGATAAGATTTAGCTTTCAAACCTGTAGGTGAAAATGTTATTTAATTTAGTAATAAATTTCAAGGAAAAAAGTGTAAGCTAACAAGAAAATCTCACAGCGCCAAAAAAAAAAAAAGAAGAAGAAGAAGAAACAATCTGAACTTTACATTATACATAACCATTTAATTCTGAACACAATTATTTGCATTCTACATATCAACCAAAAAATAAATTTGAGTCGCTGATGGAAACAATTTTAGTTTGACAATTTATACTTTTCATTATACATTAGTCCAATATTGAAATGTAGTATTCTTTGGCAGAAAAACTTAAAAAGGGAAAAACTTACTCGCTTCCCATAATAGAAAGAACTGAAAATGTCATTTTCTTGTCCCCTTAGATAGGCTAAGTTAACTATAATGCCCTAAGAGCTAATAACACTTTGCTAAATTAATTAAAAACTTCTATAAATTATATATAATAAAAATTAGCTTTTTTCAGTTAACAACAAAACATTGTTGGTAAGTTTATATTTTTCATTACCTTCTAAAAAAAATGGCGAGAGAGAGGGAGACAGTGAGGAAAAATCTCACAACGGGAGGGAGGAATGGAGGTAAGCTAGTAAGGCAGGACGATTGGGGGAAACTGGAGCAGATCTCGACAACTTTCTTCTTCTCAAACTTGGCGGAAGACTGGGAGTCAGGTGACCTGTGGAATGCTTTCCAAAGGTATGGACTGGTTTTGGATGTCTTTGTATCGAGGAAGAGAACGAGCAGAGGGGCCAGATTTGGTTTTGTCAGATTTAAAAAAGGCTGTGATTTTAGCAGCCTTGAACGCGCTCTGAACAATATGTGGATTGGGTTTTACAAATTGTGTGCAAATGTTGTAAAGTACAGTAGAGATCAGCCTAATGTTCAGAAGAAAGTCTGCAGTGGCATTAACATTGTTAAAATGATAAAGGAATTCAAGGTCGGATCAACAACTCGAAGAAGTTACAGAGACGTGGTGGCCAATAAGAAGGTTTGGTGCAAAAAAGAGGAGAAAGAGGATTATGCCGGATTAGAATTTCAAACAAATAATAATAAAGTTGAATGGTTAAGTAGATGCGTAGTGGCGGAGGTTAAAGGCATCGCAATGCTAGTGATGGAGATTGCCCCAAGAAGAAGCAACAGAGAAGACGAAGAAATTGATGCTACTGATCAAATCTACTTTATTCGATTGAAAACTTAGCCATTAAATAGGCAATACATGAGCAGAAGTTGAAACAAACTTAGCTACAATCACTCAACTGTCTAGCGTAAACTAGCTGAAAGGTAGGAACACGTTTAACACCTACCGCTACTAGACTCCTATGTTTATTCAAAAACTAACAAACCGAGAATATCAAGGAAACAAATTCACATGATCTTCAACACTCCCCCTTCATTTGAATTTGGATATTCCCAGTAGAGTGCAAAGTTCTAGATGCTTCTTGAGTGGCAAACTTTTAGTCATGAGGTCTACAAGTTGCTCCTCAGTTCTGCAATTTTCTAATTTAACTTCCCCTTTTGCTATCAATTCACGGATGAAATGGTGCTTGATTTCAATATGTTTAGTCATGCTATGATAGACTGGATTCTTTGCGAGCAACACAGCTGACTTGCTATCACATAATACTTCTATAGCCTTACTTTGCTCCTCACCAATATCTCCCAGCAGTCTTCGGAGCCATACTGCTTGGCAAGCGGTGGCTATAACAACTACATATTCTGCCTCTATCAATGAAAGGGCCACAGTTGCCTGTTTCTTGGAGCTCCATGATACTACGGTTGTCCCAAGTAAAATACAGCTCCTGGTCGTGCTTCGTCTATCCTCTAATGAACCTGCCCAGTCACTGTCACTGTATCCTCTAAGAGTGAAAAACTGAGCTTCACGAAACCAAATACCGTAATCCTTGGTGCCAGCAAGATAGCGTAATACTCTTTTGGCCGCCCCAAAATGATGCTTACTCGGATTATGCATGAAACGAGAAAGGACACCAACTGAGAAGCTTATATCTGGACGAGAATGCGTCACATAAATAAGTCGACCGATCAGGCTTCTGTATATGCTTGCTTCTGTAATTCCTGTATTATCACCTGACCAGAGCTTCTCATTGATGTTCATCGGAGTAGCAGCAGTTTTACACCCCATCATGTTAAAACTCTTCAACGTGTCCTCCACATATTTCCTTTGTGTCATGAAGATTCCATTACCTGTTTGAGTGACTTCTAAACCCAAAAAATATCTCAACTCTCCAAGATCAATCATATCAAACATGCTTTTCATAGACTTTTTGAACTCACATATAAGTCGTGAAGAAGACCCAGTATAAATCATATCGTCAACATATAAGCTTACCACCATAAGTTCATTCGTACCTTGCTTCTTGACATATAACGTGGGCTCGTGCATACTTCTTTCAAAGCCATTGTTGTGGAAGAATTCATCTATTTTGCTGTACCATGCCCGAGGGGCTTGCTTCAAACCATAAAGTGCTTTCTTGAGTCGAAACACTTTCTTTTGCTCGTTTTCCCTTTCGAACCCAGGTGGCTGAGCCACATAGACTTCTTCTTGCAATTCTTCATTCAAAAAAGCCGACTTTACGTCGAATTGAAACACTTTCCACTGTTTTTGTGCTACTAGTGCCAATATGACTCGAACAGTCTCAAATCAAGTGACTGGTGCGAAGGTCTCCTCGAAGTCTACTCCTGGTTGTTGCACGTAGCCTCTCACGACCATCCTTGCTTTATGTTTTTGAATGCTCCTATCTGCCAGGTACTTTGTTTTGAAAATCCATTTCAACCCAATTATATTTTTTCCTTCCGGCTCGTCGACCAGCTCCCACGTTTGGTTTTTGTCGATAGCTTGGAGCTCTTCTTGCATTGCTCTTTGCCATTGTTGCTGCTTCATGGCCTCTTCTACACTTGATGGGTCTTCGGCAAACAAGACCAAAGGTGAGGCAGCATAAATCTCCTGACTAAGAGATTTTAATTTCCGTGGAGGTGATGACGAGTCCTCTGACGAAGACGCAGACCTGGAACCCAAACTTGATTTTGTTGGTGTTGACGCTTGTGAGCTGTGAGGAGTCATTGTTTGCATCCCCGCACCAACTGTTTCTTCTTCTTCCTCCAGTGTCTCTGTTTGCACAACTGATTCCTTCACCTTTTCTTTCCATTCCCAGCAACCTTGCTCATCAAACCTCACATTTCTGCTTATAATAAATTTTCCATTCTCTGGATCATAAAGCCTGTAGGCTTTTGATTTTAAACAGTAGCTAATAAAAATTCATTTTTTTGACTTTTCTTCCAACTTATGCCTGTCACTTGTGAGTAACGCATAGCAAATACACCCAAATATGCGTAAGTGACTTACCGAAGGCTTGTTCCCATGCCACGCTTCATAAGGAGTTCTGTCCCATACTGCCTTGGTGGGAGAAATATTGATGAGATATACTGCGGTGGCCACTCCTTCTGCCCACAACGAGTCCGGCAGTTGCTTTCCCTTCATCATCGACCTAGCCATTTCTACAACAGTTCGGTTCTTACGTTCCGCCACGCCATTTTGCTCAAGTGTGTGTGGAGCTGTCAGCTCTCTCTTGATACCATGTTCTTCACAAAAACCAGTGAACTCTTTTGATGTGAACTCACCTCCACGGTCCGTTCGTAACGCCTTCAGATTCCTTCCACTTTGCTTTTCTACCAGCGCCTTGAATTTCTTGAAATGCTCAAATGTCTCTGATTTCGATCGCAAGAAGTATACCCAACTCATCCTGCTGTAGTCATCGTTGATCAGCAAGAAATACTTACTTCCTGCTAGCGACTCGACCCTCATTGGACCACACAAATCAGAATGTACCAGCTCCAAAATTTGGGTAGCACGTTTGGACTTCCCTACTAGAAGCACTTTCTTGGCTTGCTTGCCGAGTGCACATCCCTCACACATCCTTTCAAGTGGTGCAATGTTTGGCAAGTCATTAACCATCTCTTTGTTTTTCAGAAGTTGCAAGCCTTTAATATTTAAATGCCCATACCTTAGATGCCACAACTCATTGTTCTCGACCACTTTGCTCATCATGGCTGCTTCAGCATGTTTCGAAAAATTTAGAGGAAACATTCGGTTGGGAAGCATTCGAGCCGTTGCAAGAGGTTTACCTGTTGCTTTCTCCTTCACCACACACTTATTATCATCAAACAATACAGAATATCCAGACTCAATCAATTGACCCACTCTTATGAGACTATGAGCCAAACAAGGAGCAAAATGCACATTTTTGATGAGTTTGGTCTGGTTACCTACTGCCACAATTGTTGTACCTCTTCCTTCAATGTGAAGTTGCTTGTTATCTCCAAGTCGCACCAATGATTTTACTGATTCATCAAGGTTTTTGAACTTGGATTTGTCCCCGGTCATATGATGTGAGCAACCACTATCGAGATACCAAACCTCTTCGTCAGCCACTTCTGTGTTCAATGAAGCCATGAACAGATAATCATCCTGTTCATCGTCTTTTTCAGCAAACTTTGCCTCTTCCGGTTTTGACCAGCAAAATTTTTCTGTGTGTCCATATTTTTTGCAGTAGGAACATTGAAGAGAGCTACTACGCCCTCGTCCTCATCCTCGGTAGTTTCCTCTACCTCTTCCTCTCATACGTTGGGTAGAGGAATCTGGCTCCCCCTTCGTCTGAAATGCCTTTTCTTCTTCTCCATTAATGGACCGGTTAAGTCTGGCTTCATGGGCTTGCAAAGACCCCATTAGTTCATCAAGAGAAAAATTTGATAAATCCTTAGACTCTTCAATGGCAGCAACCACATGATCAAATTTTGGAGTCAAACTTCTTAACACTTTAGCTACCACCACTTCATCATTCATTGTTTCTCCGTATGAACGCATTTGACCCACAGTTGCTGATACTCTAGCCAAGTATTCCTGGACTGACTCATTATTCTTCATGCAAAACGTTTCGAAAACCCGTCTAAGAGATTGCAGTTTAACAGTAATTACCTTTGTCGATCCTTGATATTCGGTTTTAAGGATTGACCATGCCTGTTTAGTGGTTGTAGCTGCAGCTATCCTTGGAAAAATGACTTCATCCACCGCTTGCTGAATGAAAAAAAGGGCCTTTGCATCACGTTTTAGATTTTCCCTGTGGCGAGCATCATCATCACTGGCTTCTTCATAGCCGGACTCAACAAAATCCCAAAGATCCTGGGATTTGAACAAGGTTTTCATTTTAATGCTCCAGAATTCATATGATTCGCCCTTGAAAATAGGAATTTGGGGCGGAGATATATTGAGAGAACTTAGATTCGCAACCATTATTTTTCAAGTAGAATGCCCAGTTCAGAAGGAACCTGGCTCTGATACCACTTTGATGGAGATTGGCAGAAGAAGAAGCAACAGAGAAGACGAAGAAATTAAAGCTGCAGAATCAAGTCTGTATATTCCTGAAAACGTAGCCCATTAAATAGGCAATACAAGAGTAGAAGCCGAATCAAACTAAACTACCTAACTTAAACCAGCTAAGAATCGGAACACAATTAACTCCTACAGCTATCGGACTCCTACGTTTATTCGAAGACTAACAAACCAAAAACACCAATGAAACAAATTCATATGATCTTTAACAGCTAGTAGGTCTACAAAATATATTTAACAAAGAAGGAATTGGTCCCCGCAAAATTGTACCATATGGAGGAAAAGCAGTTCTGATCGAGTGTCAATCCTCTGATGAGCTTCTGGTCTCTTTCGTGACGGTGAAGAATGGATATGTCAATGGTTGGATTGGGTCCAGAAATGGGAAATGTCCTGATAGAGATATACTAAAACAGCAGTGTGGCTGAAAATATAAGGTGTCCCATTCCATGCATGGAGTCCAAGAACATTCGAAACAATTAGAATACTCTGGGGTTCGGTTCAAGCCACTGATCCTGTTACAGTTGCCAGACACTGACTTGATTTTGGAAGGGTTCTTGTCTTTACGGCGGACATGGAAACTATTAACAAAACTCTTAGAATCAAAGTTGACAACTACGTTCATTATGTCAGAGTCTCAGAGGATCATGAATTATTCTCAGTTCCATTGCTAAGTAGTTCCCTTGAAAGATACAATATGATCCAAAACAATTTGAGAAATGAATGATCTTTTTCCAAATTTAGTAGCAAGTCTTTTTCTTCACATATTTTTAAAACTTTTTCCAAGTTTTCAAGGTAATCATCAAAGGAACTCTCAAATATAGTTAAATCTTACATGAAAAACTGAGATATTTTTTAATAATATCATTAAAAATACTCAGCATATATCTTTAGACTATTGCTGAGTCATTACATAGTCTAAAAGACATAAGTTTAAATGCAAAGGTTCTAAAAGGACATGTGAATGTGGTCTTTTCTTGATCCTTAGGAGCTAGTCAAATTTGATAATAACCTGAGTAGCCATAAAAAAAGCAATAAAAAGAATGTCTGGTAAGGATGGTAATTAGGTGGGTCGAGTCATTTAGGTTTGGCTTAAGTCGGATTAACATCAATTCAGATTCAGGTTAGGTTATTCGGGTACGGGTTGATTTCGGGTTGAGCTGATTTTGGGTTTGGGTTGGGTTCAGGTCAGGCTAATTCGGGTTCAGTCAATTACAGTCTCGGGTAACTCCAGGTTTGGTTATTTTGGTTTTGGGTTAGATTTGGGTTGATATTCAGTTCTAATCTGGTTATTAGTGCATAGGCTAGAATAACTGAATTAATTCAATTTTTTATTTCAATTTTGCTAAAAATTAAATTAAAAATTTTGATTTTTTATGCAAATATTTGAAAAGTTTGGAGACCCATGTTGCAATTTCTATGGGTGAATAAAATGAAATTTTCAAAATTTAGGTATCTCATAACTAAAACATTACTAAGCATAAAAAATAACTAAAAATTTTAATTTAATAAAATAATCTAATATACAATTATTTTAGTAAAATACATAATTTGAAACTTTTCAAATTTGATTCATAAAACTATAAACTCGGTCATTTTAGAACTTAAGCAGTTGGTAGAATCAGATGCATTTAAATTATGATGTCACTTCGAGTTATAATTTTTTAGGAATTTAGATTCATTATTTAGTGTCAAAAAATGAATTAATTTACTTTAGGTACTAATTTTGAGCCCTAGAGGTCATTTGCAGTTAGCGTAGGCGAAATGGAAGTGTTTAGGTGTGAATTAGAGGCTTTTAGAAATTTTTAGGCAAAATTGAAAATTTGGAGGTAAATTTGTCAACTCTCGAGAGTTTGAGCCAAATCTATCAAAATTAGAAAGTTTGGGGAAATTTTGGCAAAATCACTAAATTCTGGGAAAATCTGGTTAGTTTTACAAAGCTTTAGGCTAACTTGAAGAATGAGGCAATAGTTGGGCTAAATTTCAATTTTCCATAAAATGGGGACCTGATCAGCAGCCTAAGAGAGTTGTTGGACTAAAACTGATATTTTGACCAAATTATGTCCAAACCCCTTCAAATTGAATTTGGATGAGTTTAAACTTGAATAAACCTAATTAATCTCACCTAGGCTCTCTCTAGCATAAATATGAGTCACCACTTCAAGGAAAAGGAGGGAAATTTTGAAACCTTAAGCTCTTAGCTAAAAAAAATGGAAAAATTGCAGCCTAAGCCCCTACTTTTTCGCAGCTCATCTCCTCAGAAACCCTAACCTTTTTCCTAGCTAATGCTGCCACCACCCCTAGTCCTTCCCTTCCCTGCCCACTGCTTCGGCCACTGCAACAGGACCTAGCTCTCCTCCGTTGTTCCGTCCGACCCCACGCCTCCATCTCCGAAGACCCGCCGCAGCTGCTAGCACCGATTGAAGGAGAGGACAAAAATCGCGTTCGCTTCAAGCCCGTCCGCCGGCTCCTGGCAGTCTTCGGCAGCAGTCTCCTCCTCCCTCCTAAGTCGCTACCCCCTCTTGGCCAAACCCCAGGCAGCCCCCCGTCTCTTGTCGCCGGCGAACGAAGAATCAAAGAGAGATCCGGATCGAAACAGCCACCTGAACCGTTTACCCCAGCCAAGTTTTTTTTAACTATTGTGGTACAACTATTGTTTAGCCCCTTGTTCTTTTCACTTCGTTCATAATAGTCACTAACTTTGTTTTATTTTGCAGATGGGTCATCGACAACAAAGCTTTTGATGTTTATTTCCTTCCCTAGTTTTCTTTGTTTAATTATTTGTTTGAGGATGTGTCAATTAAATTTCTTACATCACATAGAAACATAGGTTAGGGTGATTATTGTTATTATTACTATTATTATTATTAATTGTTCTTATTTGTTTTACAGCAATGGATCCAATAGTGGACATATCTGGCATAAACGGGGATGAATTTAATAATCAAGAGACTGTTAATGCAAGTGGTGCTAAAAGAGGGCAAAGCAGGTCTTGATCTAAGGTTTGGAATGAGTTTGAGTGTATTTGATGGAGAGTTATATGAAGATAAAGTGAAAAGAGTCAAATGCAAGCATTGTAGAGTTACGAAGTACAAGGCTGATTCTACAGTATGAACAAAAAACCTTTTGTGCCATTTAAAAAAGTGTGTCAAATATCAAAGTTCTTTAAATGGTAGTGGTAGCAATGAAGGATCATTACATGGAAAGTTAGATGAAGCTACCTGTAGATAATGGCTATGTAGAATCACAATCAAGCATGACCTACAATATTCTTATGTTGAGTATGAAGGGGTATGTGGTTACAATTCATCTCTGAACCCGAATGTTGAACATGTGTGTCGAAACACCTACAAGAATGACATTGTTAAGTTCCATAAGAAATTAAGAAGAACAACTTAAATCTACTTTAAGGAACCTTTCTAGAAGGATTTGCTTAACTAGTGATATATGGACTTCAATGATTGATGAAGGTTATCTTTGTGTTATTGCACATTATGTGGACATTGGTTGGAAGTTAAGGAGTAAAGTCTTTGACTTTTCAACATCTTGAACTACCTCATAATTCTAACATATTATATGAAAAAATATTTGGTCTCTTAAAAGAATGGGAGATTGAGAGCAAAATTTTTTCCATCACTTTAGACAATGCTAGGAATATGACTAGTACGCAGACTTTGTTGTGTGCCCAACTCAACCATCAGAATGCTTTGATTTGTGGAGGGAAATATTTTCATGTTCGTTGTAGTGCACATATTTTGAATTTCATTGTTCAAGATGGGTTGAAGGTAGTTTCTGGGCATCTAAAAGAAATCAAAGAAAGTGTTCTATATGTTTGTAAATCAAAAGCAAAAAGGATTAGGTTTTTTTAATGTGCCGTAGTAGTTGGGGTAAACATTACAAAAATTATTATGGCTAGATGTGCCTATATAGTGGAATTCCACTTATTTGATACTTGAAAGGGTACTTCTTTATCATCAAATATTTTCTCAGCTACAAATTGTTGACATATGTTATGAACATTGCCCTAGTGACGGTAAGTGGGACAAAATTGCAAAAATCACAACAATTTTAAAGCATTTTTTATAAAATGACCAATATCTTCTTTAGTTCTAATTATCCTACTGCCAATTTGTACTTTGAAAATGTATGGAGAATGGAAAGGTTTATACTAAAGGCAATAGATAACCTAGTCTTCCAAATAAGAGAAATGGCCCGACAAATGAATGAGAAGTTTCAGAAGTTTTGGGAAGATTTTTCAATAGTCCATTCATTTGCAAGTTGTACTTGATCCTTGGTATAAATTAGCTTTTCTCAACTACTGCTATGACAAATTGGGTACAACTCATGCTTCTAAGTGGTTAGATGTTTGAGATCAATTATATTTCCTTTTCAAAGAGTATGAGACTCATAGTGGTAGTTCATCTCACTCATGTGATGTTGGAATTGGTGGTGGATGATCTTGTCGAGAAGTAAATTCAGATCTTCTTGTAAGTAAACTATTTTTTTTTATTATTCTAATATCTATTCTTTTATATTGTACGATACTCTCAAAATTGATAGATATATTGATGTCGATGTAGGACTTTGCCCAAGGTACAATGAAGACTTTCAACTTAACGTCATAACTTGATCTTTATTTGGATAAGCCTAGAAAGCCAATTGAGTTGAAGTTAGATGTCCTTGCTTTTTAGAAAGAAAATGAAGCACGATATCCAATTATAGCACAAATGGAAAGGGACATATTGAGTATTCTTATCCCAACTGTTGCTTCAGAATTAATTTTTAGTATGGGTAGTAAGATTTTTAATAAATATAAGAATCGTCTTGTGCCCGACAATCTGCAAAGTTTTACTAACATGTCATAATTGGGTGTATGGTTATGAAGGTATGGTTTCTTTTTTTATAGTTTTTTTTTATTTCAATACATTCTAGTTAGTACTAATTTTGTTTCTCAATTAACGAAGCTAACGAGTATGATTTGAAACATTTGAATGACATAGAAGTGAAATTGGAGCAGCCGACCAGTTCTGAAACATCTTTTAATTTGGTTTTGGTGTAAATGTAAGATTACTACTAGTCACTTTATGGTAGTTGGATTTTTTTAGTGCTTTTTAAGCAATGACTCAATTTATAACTAACACAAACATCTCTATATTTTTGGTTTGGTATTTCACTAACTACCATTATTTAGGCAATTCATAGGTTTGACAAATGCAAATATTTGAAAGCAGACAGTTCAGACTTTATCATTAGCTTTGTTGTTTGAGACTTTTGACATGACATATTGTTGTTATATTCTTTTTTATTTTTATGTTTTTATTTAGCTGCAAAACTTGATATTTGAATGATTTGTTATGTTACTTCAAGATTTAGATTATTGTTCATGATTTAAGGCTTTTGTGGTTTTGAATGGGAAAGAATGCTTTAGGTAATTCAAGCTCAAGCCTATGTGAACTTTGTGAAATCAAATCATCTCAAACTAATGTGTGTTTTACTAGTACTTTGAATTAAAATTTTATATAATTTAGTCTTGCTAGCAAATGTAGAAGGCAACTAATGATGATAGATACTGAAATAAGTCCTTGATATTATAAAGAATCGAAGTTTGATTTAGTAGTTTTATAGGATTATACTGAAATTTGAGAATACTGAAAATTATTAAGTCCTCTTAACCAATAAATCTTGCAAGACCTCTAAACAAACCAAGATAAATTATTTTATTAATTTGCTATTTAAATTCCATAAGATACACACAAAAAATATTTTTGAAGTATTTTTTGAATTTCTTAAATTGGATGGTCATAATTAATGTACAATTTAGATAAATAATCAATATATAAAAATTTTTGTGAATTTTTAAATGTTTGCTGATCATATATTTTATGTTGATTTGGGTTAAATTCAGATTTTTTTTTGTTTAGAATCTGGTCTTTTCGGATTTGGGTCAATTCAGTCTCAGGTTTTGGTCATTTCGGGTTCAAGTTATTTCAAGTTCATTCCAATTCGGGTTCAGGTTATTTCATGTTTTGGGTTTTTTTAGGTTTCACTTTATTCGGGTTCGGGTTTAGGTCGGGTTGGATGCAACCGGGTTTGGGTCGTTGACTTTTTTTGTCAAATTAGGTCAAGTTGGGTTTGTGTTCAGGTGAGTCAGTCCAGATTTTTGGGTTGGGTCAGATTTTGCCACCCCTATTGTCTGACCACTCTTTCTAAAATTTAATCAAGGAAAAGTAGGGAAATTTATCTTTTTTGGTGGTAAAATAGAATTTCCTAAAGTCAATGCACATCCTCTAACTAGATAAAGCACGAGCTGGTAGAGACTCACCTTTTTCATTTGTTACCATTTTAATGCTAGACTTCTTTGGCACTACTTGGGTTGGACTAACCCATTTGCTATCATAAATAAGGTAGACAATTCCTACATTAAATAATTTAAAAACTTCAGATCTTACTACCTCTTTCATGTATGGATTGAGTTTCTCTTGAGGTTGTTGCCATGATTTAACATCATCTTCTAAGTTTATTCTATGTGTACAAATTAAAGGATTAATACCCTTTAGGTCCCTTAATATCCATTCAATTGTGTTTTTATGCCTCTTAAACGCCTTAATCAACTTACTTTCTTGCTTGAGTGTGAGAGTAGGCGAAATTACCATTGGATAAGAAGAATCTTCTCCAAGTAATGCATATTTCAATTCATTAGGCAAAGTCTTTTAATTCTAGAGTTGATATTTTGTTTTGCTCTTCATCTTTGAGTTGTCCCAACTCTTTAACTTTTGGTTTCCAATAAGTGTTTTCTTCTACCCATGATCAAGAAATGCACATGTTAGAGGTATCATGATCTATTTGCATACTAGATTCAAATGAATTAACTCGAAAAATTTCTAAAGGATCAGATATGCTCCCATGTTGAATATAATTTTCTACAATAGTATCAATAATGTAGCCTTCCTCATTTTCATCTTCTTTTTCATGTGGTTGCTCAAGGAAGCTGAAAACATTTAGCTCTAATGTTATATTTTCAAATGACAGTTTCATCAACCTATTCTTACAATTAATCAAAGCATTAAAAGTGGCTAAAAATGGACATCGTCAGGTTATAGGTATTGAATTTTTAATTCCTACAGGTGGTGTATCTAAAACAATAAAATCCACAGGGTATATGAATCCATTAACATGGACTAACACATCTTCAACCACATATCTCAACATCTTCACTGATCCATCAGTAAGCAAGAAAGTTATTAAGGTTGGCTTTAACTCACCCAAATTAAGTTTTTTATAAATTGAATATGAAAGTAAGTTTACACTTGCCTGAAGATCAAGTAATCCTTGCCCAAATTTATTCTTTCCAATGAAACATGAAATTATAGGACAATTAAGATCCTTGTATTTCAAAGCTATATTGTTTTGAAGAATAACACTTACCTACTCAGCTAATAAGGAATTCTCTTTTACATTCAGTTTTTTTTAATTGTGCACAAATCTTCTAAAAATTTTCCATAAGAAGGTAACCATTTAATAGCACCCAACAAAGGGATATTGATGTTTGCCTAGTTTAAAATATCAAGAACTTTAGGAACATGATTCACCTTCTTAGGAATAGTAATGCCTGAGGAAATGGACGTGTAGATGGAGTTTCAATTTGATTTTTACTTGACATAGTTTTGTCCCATTTTTTAGTTTTAAAATTTAACTCGTCATCTCTTTCACAAGGATTAGGAGTGGATTTTTCAATAATCTTACTACTATGGAGGATAATGATTGATTTCACTTGATCCATAGATTGACCTTTGAGATTTAATTGTTGTTTAGAAGGAAAATGCTGTTTTTTCCTGAGGGTTAAGTGTAGATATAAATTTTATAAGAGTATCTCTCAAATTAGCCATAATTTGACTTGTTTGAATATTGAGGGGCTCTTGCCTCTCAATGTATGAATGCAACGTGCCTTTAACACTTTTCCTAAAAAGAAGTACATAAGGTGCATACCCTTGAAAATGTTGAAAATTTTGATGAGTGTGGGAAGGTCATTGTGGTAGTTGAGCATAATTATCATTCTTCCAACTAATGTTTTAGATGATTCCTTCAACCGGGATTATAAGTCTATGATTATGGATTTTGAGTTGGTCTTTCGAAGTTGTTCAAAGCATTACCTTGTTCATAGGGACATTCTTCAAAGGAGGCAAGGTTAGGCAATTACTAATGGAGTGGTCATTGGTCTCATAAATGTGACAAACAACTTTTTAAATGGTTTCACTTGACCAGTTTCCTTCATTTCTAGTGTTTCAACCTTTCTAGCTAAAGATACAAATTTTACTTGAAGCTTCTTATCTTCCTTAAGAAGGCAAACGCCTCCATTGGATGTAAGGGTTTAGTCTTAATTGTAGCCTCATAGGTGCCTATGGTATCCTAATTCTATGCATTCTCAACTAGTAGATTTAGGTAATTCATTGCCTCGTTAGGGTCTTTGTCCTCAAATGTTCCGTTATACATCAATTCTACCATTTTGTCTTTCTCTAGATGTCAAAATTTTATAAAAAAATGTGATATTATTCTCCATGTCTCAAGCCATGTGAGCAAGTATTAAGTAGTTTATTATATATATCTCAACATTGGTAAAAAGTTTCTTCTAGTTTTTGTGTTAAAGTGGTGATGTTTTTTGAAAGAATTTATTCAATGAGAATGAAATTTTTTTTTTTTAAGAATTGTTGATGTAAATCATTCCATGAATTAATGGGTCCTAATGTAAGATTCTGTGGCCACATTTTAGCTTTATCTTTTAAAGAAAAATAAAAAAAACTTAAGCTTTATGGTGTTCATGCTACAGTTTAAGTTATTATATGTGTGACAAACTTTTTCAAATTCTTTTAAATGCAAATATGTATTTTCATAATCAAAGCCATGAAAAGTTATTAAAAGTTGAATCATTCTTTGCTTGAAGTAGAAGTGAGATGCAACAAGAGGAAAGACTAGATATGATAGTTCACTATTTCTTATGGGGTTCATATACTCTCTAAAGGTCCTAGGTCATACTTGGTCACTGGGTAAAGAATGGTTGTCCTCTTGGTCATTGTTGAGTCCAACCATGCTTGAAGAAGATGAAGATTTACTTATTAGTCTACCATGCTCTCATACATATGTAAGACAGTAAAAGGAAAATCGGTATGATTAATAAGAGAGGTAGAAGATTTAACCTTCCATTTAACAAAATAAAATAAAATAAATTGTGCTATAATTTTACTTCCTTGGTAACGGCACAAAAAACTTGTTGCACTTTAGGACTTGCAACCTAAGTGTAAGTTATCGTAAATAGTAAAATCTCAAAAGTTTGAGTATCAAATCTTAGGATAGTGAATTAAGAAATACAAATTACAGATACTAATAAAGAAAGATATGATGTAAGGTGTGAACAAGTTTAGATTGAAACTCAAATTCAAAGAAATACCTAAGGTTAGAAGTTCCACTCTTGGTATATTAGTTATGGTTAATTTTAGCCCGGCTTGTCACTTAACTAGGAATCACACATAAAGAAGGCCCCATTTAGGCAATTTAGTAATTAGATTCAAGAAACATTAGACATGAGTTAGTAGTATCTTTCATTAATCTTATAATACCAACATTTGTAAACGGCTTTATGTATTCATCATGCCAATTTTTGTCTACAACAATTCATGATTTCATCTTATCATAGCTAGCTAAGCCACACCCTATAAAGAAGAATAAAGTATTTCTTATGCCAAGGTTTGTCCATGATGATTCAAAACTCCCATTTAACAAGGTGGGTAGCTAAATTGATTAAGAAAGTGCATATGATTAACATGAAGATCCATTTAGATTACTCATAACCTTTATACAAAAAACTTCACTCTTTCACCTTATCAAAGTAAAAAATAGTTAGACATAATAAGACTAAACAACATGTATAAAAAGGAAATAAACATAGATTGGAAGATTAAAATAAGAAATAGATGAATAACAAAAAGAAAGTAGCTAGAACAAAGCTTTTAGATAAAAAGATAAGAATGAGATGAAAGAGAGAGAGTTGGTTTTGAAACAAAGAACACAAATGCTCCTCCAACATGCCTAATTTCATGATCCTACCAATTTATATTTATAGAGAATTAGGAATGAGGGTATGTGAAATATTAATCAACAAATGAGGCTCCAAATTCTTCTAATTTTTTTTACCTCCATACGCATCAATTCCACTCTTCTTGAAAGCATGACAACTGTAGATTTGTCTCTTAGCTTTGAACCATATCATAACCATTCCTGTCATACCCCATACAGGCCCCAGCCTGTGCACTCTCAGTGTCACTCACCATTTCTACCCAAGAGTTATTTAAACACTCTTATGTTTAGGTGTTATTAACTACCTTTTATTTTGGGTATTGTTTGTTAGGTAGTTTTAAGTCTTATTTTCTTAAGCTAAGAGCCTGGGAGGTGCCCCAGGAGGCTTATAGGTTGATTAGAACAATTACTTGCAGCTTAAGTAAGGCCCAACCACTAACTTGCAACTCAAGGCAAGGCTGTAAATCTATAACTTGCAATACAAGCAAGGCATACACTTAATCTGCTAAGTGTCTGGGATGTGTACTCATCAACTGTGCTAGTCCAATGCATGTCAACAAAGAAGCCCATCTCATCAAGTTTTGGAAATCAATTTTCATGTTCATGAATATTTGGTCAAGTAAGGAACATAAGAGATTCTATACATCAATACTCATCCTTCCATATAACATAGCATAACTTGGCATTCAAGCATCCAAAATACTTACACAAAACCATAATTCAGCCGAGGCTAATATACACAAAAGTAGCCTACATACAAGTACTATTAACTTGGCAACATACCAAGAGTACCCATTGTCCAAAATCAACCAAAATTATGCATTACATTCAAGTTTACCTATAGTACCCGAGAAGGATCTTAAAGACTACATACATGACCATAGTCTGAAGTACTAAACCTATGATCAAGTTCATAGTCATAAAGGCAAACCACCACACTAGAGCCCAAGAACACTCATCCATCTCCTTTGCTAGACAAGTCTGGCATTCTAATCACAGCCTGCAAAACTTGTACCATAAGTTTTGGGCATAAACCATAAACATAAGACTTGTAAGAATAAATCAATTAAGCCAAGTACCACATTGGCACATACCTTAAGCACAAAAGCACCACTAGCACACAAAAGCTAGCAACTCAAGCAAAACTACTCAACCTGAATATCCTTTCCTGAAACAAGAAATATATATGGGCAATGAATAACAATTACTCAGTAAGATTCACAACCGACCATATTCGGTCTATTTATTTAAGTCTAAGACTTAACCTCCACTAGCTTACTTATCATGCAAGAAAGACATTGAAAACACAAGAACACAATATACACATATAGTAACTGAGACATAATAAGCATAATTAAACTACCTACAATTGGTTAGCACACACAAACAAACAATCAAGCACACAACTCACACACACACCACAAGTTCACAATAGGCCAAAACCACTAGTATGTGTTCATGGTGTCCTTGTACACCTAACTTCACCATTCCAATCCTCCTTCCACTAGAGCTCCGAAACATTAGTAAGTAGGCCTCCCTCACTAAAGTTTCTAACACATACCATTAACTTGACTAGCTAGACAAAACAACAAGAACCCGAAAGTTCTTCCATAAGCCCATCAAGCAACTAAGATCACATAGCACACATTGACTATCACTTAGCTACTCATACTACTTGTTCATGGAATATTTACTAAGCAAGCAAGTAGAATGTGAACCTACCTCAACAATACAAAGTTTGAGTTCTCGGTTAATGCTTGAACATCCAAGTTCAACTTGAGCTTCCAAACCGAAATTACTTAGCATAATTTGTTCATGAATTAGCCATCAAAATTACTTGCTCATGGAATCCTTACCAAGTAAACAAGTAAATTTTGTCAATTCTTACCTCAAATACAAAGCTCAAGCTTTTGGTTGTAATTAAGCATCCAAAACTGAAACCACTCTTCCAAACTAAGGTTGCTAAGCATAACAATGCCTTCAATTAGCTATCATAATCACTTGATCATGGATTATTACCAGGAAAACAAGTGAATTTATGAATCTATACCTCAAGAACTAGCTTGAATGTCTCAGCCTCCCCTTGTAACTTCAAAAACCAAACTTCAACTTGAGCTTTTTGGTCGCCTAATGCCGAAAGTGAGTAACCAAGCTTGATTCGTGCTTTCAAGCTTTAATTGCACCGTAATTTGGCATCAATTCCGCAGTAAACATTCAAGAACACCAAGAACCATTTCGGTTTCATCTATCAAAACAAAACACACACAATGGCCTTCATCATGACCGAAAATGCTAATTTAACTCCTTAATGGGAGACATGGGTAGCCGGCCATGGACACATGTCTAAAAATTGGCTTAATGCTCCCCTTAACCTTATACTAGTTTGCATGGTTCATTTAGCCCTTCAAGAATCCATGGCTTCATTTTAGTCACTAAAACACATGTTCATTTTGGCATTAACATTGTTTCATGGCCTACATTGCCAAGCATTATTTAAAATGGCTGAAAATGGCCATTATCCCATGCATGTTTCAGCCAAGTACCAATACAATTACTAATTAAACAAACCAAAGAAATGATGGCTTAAATCCTTGGTGGAGACAAGACTTGACCGGCCATAAAAAGCTACCAAAAGTTGGTTTAATTCTCCACTTTTACTTGTACTTATTTACATGGCCGAAATTGCTAGTTTAAGTTTCATAGTTTCACTTGTAGCACTAGTTTAAGTGTGCATTGTAGTCCTCCAACTTTATTTCATGCCAAAGACATCATAGTCTAGTTTTCCATGTGCATCTTGAACCCATCATAGTCTAGTTTTCCATGTGCATTTTGAACCCAAATTTTACTGGTTTGCACTTACACCCTTATCCTCATTTTTAATCAAGTCCCTCATGTTTAATTGGTGTTTTCTCTATATTCTTGGCCTAAGCCAAGTACTAAGGGATGGTCCTAACAATTCCAAACCGATATTTATAGACCAAATTATGGTTTTCTACTGGAACTGCTCTTAAGCATGCGATAGAATAAATTGTCTCACTTTTAACCAAATTTTGACATTGAAAATGATCGAATTAATTCTTAACATATAAAGTGGAGTTGAAGAACTCTGTGTTGCCTTTCACATGGCTTTAGAATCACTCAATTTTGACATCCTTAACTATAGATATGAATTTTTTTGTGAAAGGTAATCAAGCTCATGAATGTTAGAATTGATTCTTTTTGTGGACAAATTTGGGTTCCTCCATCTCAATTGGGTTGGACCATGAACTGAAGATTGTAGATGATTGAGACCTTATCATTAGTCCAAGAATTGCTGGAGTTGGTGTTATAGTTTAGAGATGTTGTTTTATTATCTTACATAAAAGCAATCATTGAGTTCAATTTGTAAATAAATACATTTCAAGTCTAGATTATAAAAACTACTTGATTTATAGAAATTGATCATACTCAAAGTGTATAATGATGATTTAAACCCTTAATAGCTATACATTTATGAGTATTCATTGCCATACTTCCACATAAGTGGTGCACTACAAGAAAATATTAATGGTTATCTTTTTCTACATTATTACATTAAATACAAATCAAACAAGGTAGATCTTCATGGGGAGATAGATTAATAATTATAGCAAGGGTGTTTGAGAGAGACGTCCATTAATAAAAAACTTAAAATTTTGTGGGATATTATAGGCCTAAATTTTCTCTAACATATTTGAATAATTTTGATAAGAGGGTAATGTAACAATATTCCATATGGTTGTAAAAAAGGCGATGACTTTTGAAAGATTGTTGATATATAACCTTTCTTGGTATTAAAGAAACTAGAAGTGATACCTTTCCAAAACATAGTGTCACTACCCTGCTCTCGGATAGAGTGAAGAGGCATATGATACTACCTCTCTCTAATGATGGGGATCAAAGGAGGCAAAAACTTGAAAATAGAAAGACAAAAGACTGAAAAGTGAAAATCATAGGACCTACGATTTGGGAACTATAGCTTTTTTATATAGATTGACTATGTTCGTTTTGAATGGTGGGTCTCCGATATTGTTTTGATTTCCTTCTTGAACAATGTAATGAATGGAAGTCTAATTATTGTCAAGAAGAACTATGTGAATGGTTACAAGTTCCTTTATGAAGACAAGGCCCTTAATCTTATTCCCTTCCGAACTCAACATCCCCAAAGAAATGGGCATTAGTTGTCTCAAAAATTGCCTTAGATGTGGGATCATAGAATTTGTAACCCTTGGACTTCTTAGATTATCTAACAAAATAACAACTAATTTTTCTAGAGTCCATTTTCTTTTCATTTGGCTTATAAGGTCTTACTTCAGTTGGACAACACCAAATTTGAAAGTACTTCAATCTAGGCTTCTTGGTTGTCCAAAGCTTATAAGGGGTTTTGACAGTTGCTTTCATTGGAACACTATTAAGTATGTAAGTTGTAGTCTTTAAAGCTTTTCCTTATAGGGATTCTAGCAAGGTAAAATGATTTTTCACACTCCTTACCATTTTTTAAGCTCTCTGTTTCACCTTTCAGCAACTCCATTCACGTTATGAGATGTTGACATGGTGTATTGTGAAATGATACTGCATTTCTCTAACAATATAGCAAAAAGCTGTAGAAATTGCTCACCTAAGCTATTATATCTACCATAGTATTCTCTAAGGGTGAAAAACTAATCAATAATAGTTTAAGCTTGAGCTCAATTTTTTTCATTGTTAGATCAAGCTTAATGAGCCTTAAGCCTTAACTCAAACCACATTTTAAGTTTGAGTCCTTAAAAAATTGAGCTCGAGCTCGTTATTATTTGGCTAAAGGACGTATAGAGCCTAATATAATATTTTTATAACATAACTAATTTAATAAAGTAAAGAAGACCCTAATTCCTAAAATCCTAGTTGAGCTCTTATTGCACCTAATGGATCTCAATTGAGGTCAAATTGAGCTCCACCATCTAAGTCAAGCTTTGAGCCTATTAAACCATTGAGCTGACTGAAGCCCGTTCAAGCTGAGGTTTGAGCTTAGGGTACTCGAGCTCGGCTCAATTCATTTCCACCCCTAGTATTCCTCACAACGATCAGGTTTGATAGCTTTGATTCTTTTTTTGAGTTGATTCTTAACTTCAACTTTAAAGTTTTTTAGCACTTCTAGTAATTGAGACTTTTCATGAATAAGACATAAGTAGCCATAACACGATAAATCATCTATGGACATAATACAATATCATGGCCAATAAATATCTATATGTTTAGTTCTAAGACTTTTGAAGTCCTATTGGTACGTAACCTCTTAATGTTTGTCTGTTTCCATATTATGCAATTAACACAAATGTTAAAATCTGTGAAATTGAGGGGATCTAGAACTCCATTTGATACAATTCTTTCAATTCTTTGCATAGAGATATGGTTTAATCTATTATGCCAAAATGAAGTGGAATTCTAATTGGTTAAGTTATACTTTACACTTTAGGTACTTGTATGCAAGGTTTCATTCCATGAAGCTATTGTATCAAGCGTATAAAAATTGTCACTCGTCAACAAAATACCGGTGCCAATCAAATTTTTTCAAAATAGAAATAGAAACCAAATTCTATCTAAGTGAAAGTAAATGAAATTCTCATTCAAGTCCAAACAAAATTCAGTTCTTAACTATAATCCAAATGTCTCAGTTTGTTCAACTTGTATCAATTTATCATTATCCATATAGATGTACCTTTCACCATCACTTGGCTTTTAGCAATTTAGTCAACCTAGCATAGGCACACTGATATGAGTTGTTGCATCAAAATCCATCCACCATGTGTGTCTAGGCATTAATGTTAAATTAATCGCAAAACAAGCCAAACTAAGAAGCATATCTTTCCAGACATAGTATCTATGAATGTTCCTGGAATGACACACTTCATTATCATTAAACTCTGCAATTTGAGAAGTCCCACATTTCCATCTTCCTCTTATCAGCAAAGGTACTCTTATTAGTAAATTAGGCTGGTCATTCAACCTTTAACGTAAGATCTAAGTCCATGACTCTGAGAATGATTATAACATTCTTGTCATTACTTAAAATTTGTGCCGTTTAACATAAGAATAGAATTGATGCTACTAGAAATATTGGTAGCAAAACTTGTAACAAAACAATGAATAAAAAAATTAACCCAAGCAAGCATGTATAAATTCCACATCATATTTTATTAAGTTCAAAATTGGTATACATAACTCATCACAACACAACTAGCACAAATAATAATATTTAGTCTTTGGATAACTTGCAAGTGGTACTCTTCATATAGCAATTAGATACTAACAATTTAGATTATGTCAAACAATATGCCTTTTCTTAGATTGACCTACTGTTCATGCAAAAATAAAAACTTGATAATTGTCATATATTTATTAACACAATCGTGTTCAAATTTCAACCAAATAATGACCTTCCTCTAGTTCGGTGATTATTTGTATGAAATTCAAATACCCAGTCATCTTGATGTTAAGATTAATTAATCTAACAAGATAGATCACTTTGGTGAGATATTGTTTCCACTGTTTAATCTAAACATTAAATTTCCTTAAAATAAACAAAATTGCATTTAATTCATAAAATAGTTTTGCTCGATTGTTGGAATTTGTAGTTAAAAAAATAGCAACAAAACTTATAGTACAATAGCAAAACAACCAAAATGGATATAGACATATTGAAGCCTCTTTGTTTCAAAATGAAACAAACATAATAAAGACAAAAAGTACTGCTAGTTGTTTTTTTTTTAAGTATATGTGAATTGTATTAAGAATCTGCTTGAAGGATATCGGATGCATTTGGTGTAAATGCTTCATTGAAACAGAGGAGCATCTACTAATCAGGTGTTGTAGGACTCAAAGCATATGGCAGGACATTCTAAGCTTGTGGGGTTTCGAAATGTCAGCTTCAAGATCCGCCCAAGAGTTGCTACTACTGCTGGGTAACTCATATAAAAAGATAAAAAAAGACCCAGGAAGCAATAGTTTTGGTTACATGGTGGTTAATTTGGAGAGGTAGAAATGACTGCTTATATAACAACAAACCTTTCAGAGTTGAAGAGGTAAAGTTCTTAGTGCAGTCACTTTCTCTTTTATGGATAACAAAAAGAATCTTGGTTACATGGTGGTTAATTTGGAGAGGTAGAAATGACAGCTTATGTCCTTGTATGAATGGGTGACACATCCTATGCAAGCATGTAGGAATTGGTTGCTGGTGTAAATTTTCTTTTTTTGCTCAAAACAATCAGAATCATACATATATAGGCTATAATCTTGTGTCCTAGTATCTTGCTAGGACTCTTTTAATAAAATTTCTTGAAGTATTGTTAAAAAAAAAAAAAGCAATGTTTTCATTAAACCTTAGGAGGTTTCTTGAAAATTTCCCATTATAAAAGCAGTGATGGCGTATATTTAATCTTTGACCTCTTTAGTTAGATTAAGCAGGAATCTTTCTAATGTTCTATCTTTTATATGACAACTTCTAAGGGACCAAAGCATGTTATGGACTGTGCTAAAATATCGTGCTAGAACTCGTCAATGATAGAAAAAAAAAAAAAAAAAGAACAGTGCCTGAGCAACTCTAGAGAATTTGCAATAATTTTATTATTTCACAATTGTTTAATTGTTGTCTGATAATATTATCTTCCCAAAATGAAAAGAAATAGTATTGATATGTCATTGAGCATAGCTCTAATTCTTTCGTTGTTATGAAATATCTTGAATATTTAACTTTCCTACTATCCTTCAATCTTACTAGCAAATGATACAATTTTTTGGATAAATAGAAACAAGTCTTGGGAGGAATGTAATTATTGTATCTGATGCCGTTGTTTCTTGACATTCCTAGTTGATTATCTAATACCTGCATGTTTGGTTAAAGCGTAAATTACAATTTACCCCCTAAGGTTTAGGTAAAATTACACTTTGTCCCATCCTATTTTAAAAATATACACTTTGCCTCTTGTCTTTTTAATACAATCAGACAATAATTTCTGAAATCTTAATTTAGACTATACAGTATTTATATTCAAGTAATTTCAATCTATATAGTATTTATTTAAAAATTAATTGGTATTTAAAAAATACTGTTTTAAAAACTGAAAGAAATACAAAAATAAAAAAAATGATCATTTAAAATGTCCATTTACTGTAAAAAAAAATACTATATAGATTGAAATTACTAGAAGATGGCTACCGTAATAATTAAATTAAGATTTCAGAAGTTACTGCTAGACTGTATTAAAAAGGTAGAGGCAAAGTGTAATTTCACCTAAACCTTAGAGGGCAAATTATAATTTTCCCCTGCTTAAAATATTTAGAAGAAGGCCCGAGAAGAGGCAATCTTGGATTCAGCCACTGCTAAGGTTGGGGGCGGTTTTGTTGACGCATGGGAAGTGAAGGGGTCTCCTTGTCGAACCAAGTTCAATGGGGGTTCATGCAGCAAAATTTGGACTCAATGTGCATTCCATTGTTTAATGAATTTAAAAAAGAAAAAGTTAATATTCATTTTTAATACCCCCAGGCCCCAATCCCGACCACAACCTTCTCCAAATTTGGCCAGCACGTCCGCAAACGGCTACATGCAGAGTCTCTCTTCTCTTTTGTCCACAAATTGAGCAACAGAGTGATGAAATTTTATCAGGACAGATCCCTTGAAACTCTCTCCATCTTTGTGCTAACGGCGATGGCTGCTGCTGCTCAGGATTCATCCCTAACTGCAACCAGCTTTTTCTGATTTTTATGATTCATATTGCCAATCTTTGAAATCCAGCCAACTCCAACCCCTTGGCTTCCTCAACCACCCTCATTCCCCAGCCCATCTCCCATCTACCCACACCCCTCTTTCACGAACCAAGCATTCCTTCCTACACTCCAAACTATAAAGTCTTGGGAACTTATCTTGCAACCTATAATCCCCAGCCCACAAATCGCTCCAAAATTTTAGAACGTTAACCTAATATATATAACAAAATACTTGTTATAATTAAACTTGATCTCTAAGTAAAATCATAAGGTTTTTAACTTATGATAGACGAATCCAGGATTCAAGCCTCCTATATCTTCTCTATCTCCACTCCAGTAAAACAAAGCCTTATTGTAGCTGTGCACCTAAAACAATTTGCACAAAATTTGAAATGTTGTTAAATTATACGACACATATCAATAAGCTAAAAACAAAGTCTCAGCAGTAGAAATATGATCATAGATTGGACATATGGGACCATAATATACGAAAAAGCTACGTGTGCCACGTATGCCAAAATAGTCTAAAAAGAGAAAAGCATATTTTCAGGTTGAAAATGATTATGGCAGCGTTTTAAGTTTTAGATAGCTTTTTAAAAATTATTATTTTCAGATATTCTTTTCTATCAATATTTTGCACCATTAGGGGGTCAAATAAAATTTTTAAAACTATTTTTAAAATATATATATATTTTAAAAAAGTACATTTTGTAATTTTTTTTTTAAATGAAAATTTAAGGAATAACATATTTAAATAAAATTAAAAACATTTAAAACATCCTCTCCATATACATTTTGTGAAACGCGCGCAGATTTCTTTGACTCCAGCTGATAGAAGCAGAAAGAATGGCCCAATTTGACAGATCAGAAGGCCCAATTTGATAGATCAGAAATAGATCTTATATATACAACCGACCTTCTCCAAGTCCTCAAAAGAAGGTAGGATACGGCTAGAAGACATTCATTTTAAACACCCCCAGTCCCTAACACCACCTTCTGCAAATCTTAGCCCCCACATCTCAAAACCAGTACATGCACAGTTCTTTTGTCTACGAATTGAGCAAACGGTGATGGCTGCTGCTGCTCCGGATTCATTCCTAACTGTAAGCAGCTTTTCTGACTATTATGATTCATATGGCCGATTTTTAATACTCCCACCATTCTAAAATTTTTGTTTCATTTAACTTTTTGTTGTGTTTTGAATTGAATTTATTCATAGTATTATTTGTTAGAAAAAATTAAAAAATATATATTTAGAAACTATTATCATTTATATATTAAAAGGTTAAAAATAAAAAATTATATATTAATTACTGAAAATAAATGAAGCAAAAATTTTGAGATGGAAGGAATATTAAGAATTTTGAAAAAATTTCATGATCAATCATGAAGGTCTGAGGTTAGTTTTGTTGGATTTCATGCTGTTTCCGGAATTTGATGCAGTAAGGACGTGATTCGGAGAGTCCTATGTCCAATCCTGCCGCTGTTTCGGCTCACTTCATGTTTCCAAGCTTGATGGCACCGAGGACCAAGCCTCGCGGTGTTATCTTTTCACGCCCGCTCTCCAAAACCGCTATTGACAAAGAAATGAACGTGAAGGGCGAGCTTCTGCAGCGCTGGTCCGGTGGTCAACGGCCAGAGTCCAGCAGCTTCTGGGTTCAGATTAAGTACAAGAAGAAGGTCTACCCAATGACTTGCCGGAGTCGGCACCAGAGAAAGAAGCACAAGAAATGGGTTCTATCCAATGGCTGGTTGAAGTTGGTTCGAAAGAATGGATTGAAAAAAGGCCACGAAGTGACCCTTTTCGAGCCGCATGAGGATAAAGGTGACTTTTTAATGGTAGATGGACTAGTTTCATCGGGGTTGATTGGCCCTGATCTCATTTCAGCGGCTGAGTCGTTGATGCTACTGAGTTCGGTTCCCCCTCCCACTATCGGCGAAGTGATCGACAACGGCCTTGTTTCTACAGCTGAGACATTGCTCACGTTGAACTCGGCTCCGCCGGTGGCACCCAACAGAGCCTTGATGATTGACCTGAATTCGACTCCGGCGACGGAAACGCTGAACCTGAACGCCACTCCGACAACGTCCGGCTAAATCGCGCACCTTAATCCGGCGATCGCGCCCTTGAAGTTTTGGAGTAAATTGGGCCAGAAGTCACAAATCTTTATCTTCAGCAAATTAGTCCTCAACCTCTATTCTGTTTCATATTCTGTTTCATATTGGTCCAATGGTAGCTTTGGTTTTACACAGAGTTTTGTACGTTTTGGCTTTAAACGATAGATATATACAGCCAGCAATCTATATATGTGGACAAAGTGACCCTACTTCCCCAAAAAAGTTACTCCTCTGAAAGATAGTTATCTACAGCTAATACAATTGCCAAAAATATAATATTCACAAGATATACCACAATATATCCTAATACCCTTCAAGTTGGAGTATATGGATTCTGAACGCCTAACTTGCAAAGAAAATAATCAAACTGTTTCTTCCCTAACGCTTTGGTGAAATTGTCAGCTAGCTGAGCATATATGGGCACATATCTCATAGCAATATTTCCCTTTGAAATTTTATCATGCAAAAGGTAACAATCTATTCAACATACTTGCTGCACTCATGAAAAATAGGATTAGCAGCAATATGCAAGTCGAATTAGCTATCACAGTCGTAGTAACATATTTTAAGAGTTACTACCAATCAATTTCACTTAGATCAATTGGATACTTGTTATGGTCTACAAGAGATTCTAATATTGTACGTCAGTTAAGCTAGAATAATCTTATTCGAACGCCCAAAAATTGATATCATGGGAGTTTGATTTTCTCTTTTCCCAAATTCTTGTTTCTTTACCTAACCTTTGATGAAGATAATTTAATGAATTTTTTAATTTTAATTTATGCTCAAAATGTTCTCTTAATTTCAAATTGTGTATCTTGCCAGACCAATTGAATATAAAATCTTAGATATCTTTAAAATCTCAGAATTTTACCAAATTCACAAAGAATTTGAAAGGATCAACTTATTTAAAACTATAAGTTTTATCAAACGAATCGAATTTAAAGAAATAATTCATTTCAGGATTTTATTAAATTCACCTAGAACGGATTCTTAAAAATTTATTATGTATTTTCAACCTTAAAATGTATTATGAGATAAAAATTGAAATATTCTAAAACAAACAATGAAAAGACAAATAAATATCCTACATTGTATCCTTTCACAAATTTAATAGGCAAGTTAATGTAAGGCCAATCAACAAATAAAAACAAACAATAAAAGACTTGCTGTCAGTGACCAATAAGCAAATAACGAAAATTTCAGTGACTTAAATGAACGAAATAAACAGAACAAGGGGTTAAATGAGGGTTAAACCAAAAGTCAATTGATTGGCTGGGCAGATCCGGATGTGAACGGGTCAGGCGAGCTCTGCTGGGCCGCGACGCGGCGACCACCAGGAGGGGGGAATGGTGGCTGAGGAAGACTGGCGGTGGCTGTTCGAAGAGGAAGATGCGGCAGCCTGGAGCTCGATCTCTACTCCTCCCGGTTTTAGCGTCACCGGCGGCTGGGAACACTTGGGAGCGACAGTGTGAGGTGGGGCGGAGCAGAGGCAGCGAGCTGGGAGGGCTAATGGTGACGGATTGGCGGCCAGACGAGGAATCGGGGGCGGACGCGAATAGGCCGTTCTCCTTTTCCCTCCGATTCGGCGCAAATGGCGAAGGAAGCTCCTCGGGACGGCGGCGCAGGGCATGGCGAGGCGGGGGCGATGGACTCGGATAGGCGGCAACGTCTCGTGGCTGCGTTAGTAGCGTCGAGCAACATGGGCAGCACTGCAGCCTGCAGGGGTGTCGGCGGCTCAGGAAAAAACTTTAGGGTTCCTTGGTAAGGGGTGGCGAGACAGAGGACTTAGATTGTAGTTTCGCCTTTTCTCGAAGAACTTTGGCCGTGTTTAGTTGTAGAGAATTTTCTAATTTTTTCAGAAAATTTTTCAAAAATTAGAAAATTTAAAGAAAATGTGTTCAGTTTAATAATTTTCTTTTTCAATTTTTCTAGAAAACAATTTTCTATGTTAGTAAGAAATAGAAAACTTGGGTTTAGTGGTTTTCTATTTTCCTGAAAACAGGAAATCCATCTAGCGCCTCCCTTCGTGTTGCAAATTGTGATCAGCCTCCTCCCGATGCCTTTGACTTTCTCCCTCCCGGTGACTTTGGACTTCCTCCTCCCGGCACTTCCCTTCGTCTCGTGAATCGCAATCAACCTCCTTTCAATGCCTTCGACTTTCTCCCTCCTGGCAACTTTGGACTTCTCCCTCCTGGCGCCTCCCTTTGTCTCGTGAATTGATCCATTGGAAGCAACAACAGTGATATTGAAGCTATGTGATAGTGGAATCGGCGGCAAGTGTCACGAGTTTGAGAATGACGGAGATGGTGGCATAGATGTAAACAATATAAAAGTTAGAAGCCTAAATGACAAAGAGCAAAAAATCTTGGTGCAAGCTTTGGATTTTTTCATTTTCACTTTTGAAGCTAATAAACTTGGGAAGATCTACAATTATAGTCCATAAACTTTCTTTCAATTTTCAACTAAGGCACACAATTTTTTTCAGTGTAGTGTATTTATATGTAGTTATCTTTAATTGTTTTAAACAACTAAACATGTTTTCTATTGACACTTTGAAAAATTGTACATAAAAAATAAAAACAGATATCAGAAAATAAAAATGAAAATTATTTTCTACAACCAAACGCCACCTTTGTTTTTCAGCTATTTTTCTCTCATGATTTCTCTAAAATGGTGAACCATATTTATACTTGAGGAGGCATGAACGTGATAAACAAGGTTTGAAAAGGTTAAATAACAATGAAATCAAATTTGATAAAGTTTAAATTCTCTTAAGATGTCATCTGCACAAAATAGTCATCCAAGTCCAACAAAACTCTTGAAACTTTTGTTCTAGCCCCCATTTTTTTTGTGAATTTTCTATTCAACCCAAATCTTTCATGATATGTCAAATTGACCCAAAACTTTGTGAAATTTTCAGATTTTTTTCCCAAAACTTCATAGAATCGCCTGATTTACCTTGAACTCTTAAGCGTTAACAACTTTTCCCCAATGTTTCCAATTTTACTTAGAACATTCTAAAAACCCTCAGTTTCCACCCAAAATTTTTCCTTTTGCCTAAATTGACCTTATAACACCTTTAGACTCCAAATAAGTACCTAAGCTAAATTAATTCCTATTTTTACCCTAGTTGACCATTCTGAACTCCAAAAAATTTATAACATAAAATGACAACATAATCTAAATGCACCTAACCCTATCAACTACCTAATCTCTAAATGACTATAACGACCCCAAATGTCCTATCAAGTGATGAAGTTACCTCTAAAAATAAAAATGTCCCCTAAACTAATTTTTTCTAATCTAGAACTAAACAAAAATTAATATTAGAATAAAATTTGGTGTTAACAACTGCCCTCTTTTGCATGTTTCTTGAAATATGATGCATGCAAAGTTGTTACCAAATTTTGTCTTCTCTTTCATTTGGATAATGAGAACTTTCTCACTTCAAAAAATCTTAAGAAAAAAAACCTTTTTCTCTTCTTCTTTGAGCCTAAAGAACTTTCTTTATTACCTTTACAATAAGAACATTCCTATCGTCTAAGAATCTTAGCTTTTCTCCTTTTTTATCAAGCCTAGGAACTTTCTTGTTCTTTTGCGATAAGAACCTTACTATTGCTTTCAAAGCTAAAAGGAGAACCCTTTCCTCTTTTCTTGAAGGGTGAAAGGACCTTTTTTACCATTTTCAATAAGAACCTTCCTATTGTTGCATGGAAGAGAGAAACTCTTCTCATATTCCATTTACCTTTAGTAGAGAACCCCGTCTTACCTTGAGCTAAAAGGTAGATAACCCTCTCTTTACCACCTCGTATTGCCTTTGAGATACAGAACTCTGTCTCTTTACAACTTCAAAATTCCTTTGATATAGAGCATCATAACTCTTTACCACCACTGATTGCTCTTGAGATTGAGAACCATGTCTCTTTACCACAATTAAATTTCTTTAAGGTAAAATACCTTAACTGTCTACAACCTCTAAATTATTTTGAGGCAGAGTACCCTACCTTTTTACCACCTCTGATGACCCTTAAGGTAAAGAACTCTGCCTCTTTACAACCTCAATTTAACCTATATTATGAGAAAGAGAATTACTTTACCTTTGAAAACATAGTTTAGCCTTGCAATGAATGTGAGGAAGAGGTGGAGAAATTTTTCTCATTTGAAACCTCTGTTTGGCCTAAATTATGAGGAAGAGAACTTCCTTTTTTTGGAAACCTCAGTTTTGCCTTGTAGTTAAATTAAAGAACCTTCCTTACTATCTCAAGTGAAAATTTTGAAAAAAACAACCGAACCTAGAATAATTCCATCAAAAGTGTGAATTTCAAAATGTGTGAATTTGAAACTTAAAATCCCACAAAATGAGAGACTTTTAATAAAGCTAAATATTTCATGAAATGATAGAATTTTAAAAGTGAGAAATTTCATAAAATTGGTGAATTTCAAGAAAGCCGAAAATTCCACAAAATGAACAAATCTTAAGAGTTGGAAATTTCACAAAATGAATGAAATTTGAAAAGGCCAGAAATTTCACAAAAAGAGTTAATTTTAAAAGTGAGAAGTTTCACAAAATGAGTGAATTTCAAAAAGGCTAAAGATTCCACAAAATAAACAAATTCTGGGAAAGCTGAAGATTCCACAAAATTAATGAATCTTAATAATGAGAAATTTCACAAAATAAGTTGAATTTTGAAAAAGCTGAAGTTTGCAAAAAATAAGTGGATCTTAAAAGTAAGAATTTTCATAAAATGAGTGAATTAAAAAAACTGAAGATTTCATAAAATGAGTGAATTTTAAAAGAAATTTCATAAAATGAGTGAATTTAAATAAAAGCTGAAGATTTCATAAAATGAATAAATCTTAAAAAGTAAAAAATTTCACAAAATGAATGAATCTTAAAATGCTGAAGATTCCACAAAATGAGTGAATTCTGAGAAAGCCAAAGATTCTACAAAATGAGTAAATTTTAAAAGTGAGAAATTCTACGAAATAAGTGAATTTCTAAAAAAGCCAAAGATTTCATAAAATAAGTAAATCTTAAAAGTGACAAATTCCATAAAATGAGTGAATTTAAAACAAAAATTGAAGATTTCAGAAAATGAGTACTTTTTCTCAAATGAAGCTTGTCCTATAAAAAACCTTGAAAGTTGAAAATATCTTGAGATACCTTCAAAATATCTTGAGAAATGTCTTGAAATGAGCTTAGAGAAAAGAATGCTTTAAGAAACAGCCTCCCAAACATGTCTTTATAATGAAAATTGCTTTGGAAAATGGCCCTATCAAATTCCCCCCCCCCTCCCAAAGTATGAAACTAAGCCATGATTTCTTTAAGACTGAAAACTTACCTTGGTTTTGATCTTGAGAACTCCTAGCTAATACAAAGGCTACACCCTAGATTCTAGACTAAATTGATGAAATTTTTACTATTAAGTTACTTTGGCAAGCTCTCAAAGATACAAGTCCACTTAAAAGATTTCTTGTCATTCACAAATGTAAGTAGACTGCTATGTTGGATCTAGCTAAAAAATTGTTCTAAAAAATATGTCATTCTCATCTAAAAAGGGGCATAAAAACTTCCCTTCTCCAGGCATTACATCAGATCTCCTTGAAGATTTCATTTGCCTTGTTGTATGTCGTTTGTGGATGTAGTGACTTAGGATGAAAATTTTGCACCTTAAATGAAGTGATCATTTTATAGTATGAAGGTATGAAAGTGATAAATGATGTATACATGCAATGAATCAGCTTAAATATCTACTACCATGAAACTTCAAAACTTGTTGTTGACAAGAAAGTTAAGAGTGAGAATAGCTTGATGCATGAAAAAGTTTGCCAAAAGAGAAAACAAAAAAAATAAGAGAACAAAAAGAAGAATAAAGTTAGTAACCAGTTAGAAAAAAATTAATACAAACAAATAACACATGGTCTAATATTAGAAGAGAAATTAGAGCCATGAAACAAACATAAAAACATAAAGAGAAATAAGTTGTTGAAGCAATGGTGCATAGATCAAAGCAACAAAATGGTTTAACAATAACACACCTATGGTGATGATAAAAGTGTTAGTACCATATGACAAATAATTGAATAGAATAAGTTACAAGAACAATAAAGTAAATTGACGAGGCAAATATGTGCCTTGTTATGGTGGTTCTAATGGATGGAACTATGGTCATAATATGCATTGGTGGTTTTTTGAAAGAAATGTTATAGGTTGGTTTCCAAATCCCTTTTACTAAGTTCTGTTGGACTATAAAAGACTAAATTCTTTACCCACAAGGGTTATGCAAACAAGGATTAATTTGAGTTGTAACTTTTATGGTCTCATGGGGTGACTATCATCATACTTTGGCAACACTACTTACTACTACGAATTAGAGAAAGCGCGAAAAGTATTGTTTCACACGACTAGCCTAACCTGCGTATTCCGCAAAACTTTGTTGGAGTGAGCTTGGGTATTAGGCTTATTATGCATGTCAGAGTGTGTGTGTTGTGCTAAAAAGTCAATCATAAGATGATTGTATTTGCATATTAATATTTTTATTAAGGTATTATTCCAATAATTGTGTTTGTTGTTTGTTTCTACGTAACATAATCAAACATAACTATAATCCTAGAGTAATAGTTCTCTTAAATGTCATTGGTATAGTATTATTACGGAGTAAGTAACAATAGTACATAAAGACTAGCATATGTTGTGACTCACATGAAATATGTAGTCTACATATGGGTAAAAGTTATAGAACTTGTGTACTGGACCGACCAGCTATAAGAATGCTATATGTATCATTATATAAGTGTCATAAGTGATTCTCATAGTGATCATAGTATATGTAGTTCTTTGAACTAAGATCATCAAGGTTCCATATATATGAGTTTTATACTTTGATACTTCCCCTTGTTGCTCATAACTGAATGAACATAAAGGTGATTATTGGATGTCACATACCGTTAGGAGGGTTTTATATGATCAAGATGAGATTTATCCATCCTATGTAACTAGAGCGATATGTTTAGGCCCTTTCATTGAGTGAAACTGAGGAAATAGATGGTCATCCTCAAATAAGTCGATATAATATATCAATGTCATTAGTTTTAATCAGTCTATTTAAGAGTCAATAAACCAAAGATTGAGCTATACGAGAGTGACACATTTCATATCTCGTGCTCAGTCTTGATATCCTTCGACAAAGGGACAACGACATATAAGAATAATGATCATAGAGGTTTACTCGAATCACCGACTATCTTGTTACTTGAGTAGTAATGATGTGTTGTTAGACATCACTTATTGTCTATGATCATAAATATAATTTATGATCATTGCTAACGTGATAGGAGCTTATTGCCAATTGAATTATTTGAGTGCATGGGTCAAATTATTTGGTTTTAGTTTTTTTATAATTTTGGATTAATTATTGGCCCAATGGTTGAACTATTATTAAGCCCAAAATTAGGTCTAATCATATTGGGGTTTTAAACCTATTAGACTTAAAAGTTAAGTCTCACTATATATAGTGATTATTTTCAAGCTACCACATTTGGATGAAATCAAAAAAGTTCTAAAAATTCCAACCGCACTCTTTTCTTATCATTCATTGAAAGACATAAGCTAGCACTACAGGTACAAGAGGAATATATCTGCTAGAACGTGGTGATCTAAGAGGTTCGTGTGGATACTATTAAGAATTTAAATGCGTCAACTGTTCAAATTTTAGTGATTCGGCTCAACAGTTGGATGAAATATCTTAACCGGCATAAAATTGTTTGAACACTTGATTTACTCCATTTTACTTAGATCCTAAAAGGTTTCAGTTAATTTCTGCCGCTCTTGTTTGACTCCTAAAACCCTACAGTTAGAACCTATAAAAAAAACACAATACATCAAATCAATATGTAAGAAACAAACATATAAAGAAAAAGAGTAAAACCAAACCCCATTTTATGGTTAAACATGCCCCTAGCAAAGTCGCCAAGTTATAGAAACGTATTTCAGGAGTTGCCACTAATTAGTTTAGCCTATGTCGATTAGATATCTGTTATGATCTACAATAAGTTTTAAGATTGTAAGTCGGTTACGCTAAAATAACCTTATTCTAATGCCCAAAAATTCTAACGCTAAAATGGTTTTCTTTTTTCCTAAATTCTTGTTTATTTACCTAACATTTGATAAAGATAATTTCAATGAATTTTTTTAATTTTAATTTATGTTAAAACATTCTCTTAATTCTAAACCACAAATCTTGTCAGACTAATCGAATATAGAAACTTAGATGTCCTTAAAATCTCGGAGTTTTACTAAATCTACCAATAATTTGAAAGGGTCATCTTATTTAAAACCGTAAGTCTTATTAGACCAATTGAATTTGAACGAATAATCCCTCTAGGAATTTTATCAAATCCACTTAGAACAGAAAAAATTATTATGTATTTTCAACATTAAAATGCATTATGAGATAAAAATTGAACTATTCTAAAAACAAACAATGAAAAGACAAATAAATATCATACATTGTATCCTTACGCAAATTTAATAGGTAAGTTAATGCAAGGCCAATCAAACAAATAAAAAAAAACAAAGAAAAGCAAACAATAAAAGACTTGATGTCAGTGACCAATATGCACAACATAAAAATTTCAGTGACTTAAACGAACGAAATAAACAAAAAAAAAAAAGGAGTTAAATGAGGGTTAAACCAAAAGTCAATTCATTGGATGGGCAAATCCGAATGTGAACGGGTCAAGGGCCAGGTCCTGTATCGGGCCTGTCTTCGATTCGCACGATTGGCGGGACGGCAGAAGCGGCTGGCGAATAGCACTGCTGGGCAGCGACGCTGCGACCCCCAGGAGGGGCGAATGGCTGCTGAGGACGATTGGCGGATGCTGTTCGAAGAGGAAGATGCGGCGGCTTGGAGCTCTATCTCTACTCCCTCTCGGTTTTAGCGTCACCGGCGGCTGGGAACACTTTGGAGCGACAGTGAGAGGTGGGACGGAGCAGAGGCAGCGAGCTGGGAGGCCTAATGGTGCCAGATTGGCGGTCAGACGAGGAATCGGCCGAACTCCTTTTCCCTCCGATTCGGCGCGAATGGCGAAGGAAACTCCTCGGGACGGCGGCGAGGTGCAAGGTGAGGCGGGGGCGATGGATTCGGATCGGCGGTAACACTACAGGGGTGTCGACGGCTCAGGAAAAAGCATTAGGGTTCCTTGGGAAGGAGTGGCGAGACAGAGGACTTAGATTGTAGTTTCGCCTTTTCTCGAAGAACTTAGTTTTTCTACCATTTTTCTTGTTCTCTTGTGATTTCTCTCAAATGGTGACCCATCCGAGGAAAGCTTAAATCTTGTGATTTCTTTTTTTACTATTTTTCTTGTTCCCTTGTGATTTCTTGTTGTCTTGAGAAGGGGAGGCATGAACGTGATTAATAAGTTTCTGAAAGGTTAAATCTCATTTAAATCAAATTTGATAAAGTTTAAATCACTTAGGATGTTATTCGGCCAAAGTAGTCATCCAAGTCCAACAAACTCTTAGGCTTTTGTTCTAGCCCCCATTTTTATGTGAATTTTCAATTAATACCTAAACTAAATTAAATTCTATTTTTACCCAAGTTGACCATTTTGAATTCCTAAAAATTCATAACATGAAATGACTACATAATCTAAATGCACATGACCCTATCAACTGTCTAACCTCTAAAATTACTATATAACCCCAAATGTCCTATTAAATGATGAAATTGCCCCTAAAAACAAAAATGCTCCCTAAATCAATTTTTTCTAACATAAAACTAAAAAAAATTTAATACCAGGATAAAATTGGGTCTCAACAATAGTAAAGTGTTATTGGGGCTGGTAGTATGATTGGAAGGATGTCTGATTTGGAAGTATCAACATTTGTATAGATTGTCCAATGGTCTGGAAGTATTGAGTATTCACTAGTTTCACCGAAGTTAGTAGATTAGAATATCCCTAGATTTTCTTGGTGGGGTTTAAAATAGGCCTAAATGACTTAACAGCCCTCAAACTTTCCCAACTCACACAAGTTGGTGCTCAAACTTTAATTCAACAAGCAGAAGCCCTCAAGCTTTGCAACTCGGTATGGTTTAGTCCAACTTATTGACTTGACTCTTTTTTTAATGGCTTAAATACATGAAGGGACCCTCAAACTTTTACAAATCATTTAAGTTGGTCATCAAACTAGAGCTTCGATTGTACTAGACCCTAAACTTTAGAATAAATAATAAGCATTATAAAAATTCATTAAAAGTAATTACAATTCATTATAGATAATTAAAATTAATTTTTTAGGTTGGGTAAAGAAAAAAATCATAAAAATTAATTACTTCATAAAACCTATTATCCAAGTGCTTGTCAGGTAAACATAAGATTAGCTACAAAATGATCTTGGTCCTAGTTAAAGAAAAAGTAAAAATAAAAAATATATATTACCTATAATGAGAAAATAACATAATACCTAGAAAATGTATTATCCTATCGAAATAACATCATCTCAATTGAGCCATTTCCATCAATTTTATCATTAAATTGGATGAAAATTGCTCAGCAGGCTGTGAGTTTAGAAGGAAATCGGAGAAGGGTGACTATACCCGAAGGATGGGAAACGGGTGCGTGGTGGTATTTCAGTTCTGCTCTTTTCAAACGTGCTTGGCAACTATGGGGAATAGAGGCAATGTGATAGTCGAAATGCTATCGCCCTTTAAAACCTTCAGCTCGGACAAAACGTCACCCTCGGGGAATCGAGCGTCACCCACAGGAAGTACGAGCACTGACTTCGGCAAGAGGGGAGCCTGACGCCTTAAGCATTCGACCTCGGTAACCCTCCGTCACTCTCGGGAATAATAGTACCGACCTTGGGAACACGGTACCCCACCAGCTTCGGTAATGTGACCGGATAGACTTCGGAAGGGAAAGACTCACTACCTTTGGCAGGAAAGAACTCTCCCGAAAGGAAGCATCGCTGACGAAGGGACTTCCGGACTATAGAAGCAATCTCGAAAAAGGGGGTTTCCTATTCTGAAGGGCCCCCTTCCACCAAAGGGATCGCAGGAATACGATAGAAGCACTTAAGGAGCCCCCGACAGGCTGCCCTCAGACACGCTCTGACGCGCCGCCTTAGGCTTCTGACAAGGCGGCCTGTGGTCGGCTAGACCCTCTCCCTCTCCTCGAAGGTACGGGCGCCATCCGACCAAACACATGTCACGATCTGGATAAGCTGTGGGAAATGAACTTTTCCTGTTCACCTCCCTATAAATATTCGGGAAATGCCCCAGGTAAAGGGATCTCTATTCTAAGAAAAATTTCCTGATCCCTTATTTCTTCTCAGACACTAACTAGAGCGTCGGAGGTTCCTCCCCGGAAAAATACTCCAGGGACCTCCTAACCTCTGTTTTTCGAGCGTTTCAGGCAATATCTCTCAGGAGTCCTTTCACCCTGGCACTTCTCCTTCACCGGAAGTCTCTCCCAGCTTCACTATGTTGTACAACGAAGATGTCCAAAAGCATCATTTAGCGCCGTATGTGGGAACTCTTTCCCAGGTCACTGTCGTAGAGACTAGGCATTCCAAAGACAAGGGGCTCTCGAAGTCCTCCTCTGCGCCGGAGGCTCAACTGACGACCCAGCAACCCACTGCAGAGACTTCTCTGCCGGAGGAAGATCGCCCTCTAACAGTAACATTGGGCTTCCTGAGAGACTTCCAGCGTTCCATTGTCACTGAAATAACCCCACAACTCGACCAGAGGTGGCCACAGCCCCCTCCGGTCCGAAGGATCTCTCCCTCGGCAGTGCGCCGAGACAGAAGCTCGAGATCCACTCACTAGAGTTCGAGGGGTGAGGACTCTCACGACATGTCTTCTACCGAGAACACGCCCCCAGGGCACGGCACACCAGAGAAAGGATCCCAAGAGAGGCTGGCACCTATTGTTGGTGAAGTTTGTCCCCATACCGAAGGTCCCGGCCCCCTCCCCGCCAAAGTTACTCTCTGAAAAGAAGGAAAAGTTCGCCATTGCCAATGGCCACCAGGTAGCCAGGGGAGGCCAACGCAACCACCCTTATGGAAAAGGGTCCTTGAGAGACTGGAAAACGTTGAAAGGCAGATCTCCCAAAAACCGGTCTGGTCAAGATTGTCAGACGCCTATACCGAAGAAGAGTCACCCTTCGTACGGGAAGTGGTGGAGGCGCCAATGCCTAGCAACTTCAGGGTGCCGTGCTTGGACACTTATGATGGGCGCAGTGATCCCCAGGCACACCTGATGAAGTACAAACGAAGCATGGTACTTCATGGTGCAGATGATGCTACCTTTTGCAAATGCTTCGAGGTGACCCTCTCCGGTCTAGCAACTACATGGTACAACTCTTTAGCCCATGGAACTTTGCAGAATTTCCAGGAGTTGTCTTTTGTCTTCACCCAGCAGTTCATTGGCAGCAAGCCAACGGCCAAAATGCCGGTATAGATGTTCGACATAGCGCAACGGGGTAGAGAAACCATCCGTGACTATGTTGAAAGGTTCAACTGAGAAGCACTGAGTGTGCCGGAATTTATGCTCAAAATACGTATCCTCGCCATGATACGGGGATGTCGGAGAGACTCGCAGTTATTCTACGAGTTCTCAAAGGAACCCCAAACACCCTCGGCGAGTTTTACCGAAGGGCAGAGCAGCATATCACTGCGAAGGAGCTGAGGATGGGTGGCCCAAAACCCGACCACGTCCATGCCGAGGGACCGAGCCAACAAGCGCGCCACACAACCGAGTCAGGAAGTCGACCTTAGAAGCAGAGGGGGAAGAAGCCATTAACTTTTAGTCCCTTAAACACCACAAGAACAAATATTCTCATGGCCATGGAGAGGCAAAGAGCTCAAATCCAACGACCGAAGGCCATGACTTCGAACAATAAAAAGAACATGAAAAAGTTTTGCCAATTCCATCAGGATCATGGCCACGATACTGAAGACTACTTCCAGCTGAGGAAGTATATTGAGTCCTTAATAAAGCAAGGCCAACTTCGCCGGAACTTGCACATGCCCTCCCCGAAGGGAAAGAAGATGAGCAGAAAAGGGGGGATGACGAGGATTATGATTCCAACAAGCATCGAGACCCGAGTCCCCTAAGAAATCCACTGCCACCAGCAGGGGTCATCCAAACCATCACTACGGGGATGCCCTTGGCCTTGAGAAAAAGAAAAATCAGAGAAATCTCCATGATGGAGTATGGGAACTCATCGAATCAGCTCGTGCGCAGGGACGGGTCTACTGTGAAGTTCCCTCACTATGACCCACTCCTTTTCATGGCAAGAATAGGAAATTGGGACGTCAAAAGGGTACTTCTCGACGATGGATCCAACACTGATGTCATCTTCTCGCATTTATTGCCTAAGTTAGGCATCTCAAAAAGTGACCTCAGTACAGTCAAGTCCCCCACCTTCGAGGTTGGGCCATCCGAGCTCCTCGTCCTCGAAAGCATTGATCTGCCCTTAATGCTGAGGGGAACCTCGCCTCAGAGCCAGCAGGAGTTGTTCGCCTCCGTGATGATGAGGTTCATCGTCATCGATGTTCCCTCATCATATAACGCCATCATCAGAAGGCAGATTCAAGGCAATCTCCACATCCTCCCGAATGTAAAATACCTAACAATCACCTTCGCAACAAAGGAAGGAGATGCAGAGATTCTCATTGACCAAACCGAGGTCAGGAAGGTCTTTCACAAAAGCCATGCAAAACCCAACAAAAGTTCAACTATAGACCTCGACTGCAGAAGAAGCCGTTAAAACGGGCGAAGAAACAGTTAAGGAAGGCGTAGAAGAGGCGGAAAAAATAGAGATAGAAGAAGTGGAGCTAGTCCCTTGCCGAACCACCCGAGTAGGGAAAAAACTAGAGAAGGATGACAAAGATAGGCTTGTATCTTTCTTGCTAATAAACAAAGATCTATTCGCCTACTCTCCGAACGATATGTCTGGGGTCGACCCTGGCATAATCAACCATTATCTCAAAGTATGCCTTGACGCAAAGCCAGTTCGGTAGAAAAAATGAAATTTATTGGCCCATAAGAACTCCTTCGTCAAAACCGAAGTTAAACGACTGACCGAGGCAGGGGTAATAAGAGAAGTTAAATACCCCGAATGGCTCAGCAATGTGGTCATCGCCACAAAAGAATGAAGCGAAAAGCTCCGAATGTGCATTGATTTTAGGAATCTGAATGATGCCTGTCCAAAGGATTCCTACCCTCTACCAGCTATAGACCAATTGGTGGATTCAACCTCCGAGTACGGCCTTTTTAGTTTCCTTGATGCCTTCAGTGGGTATCATCAAATTCGAATGAACCCCGAAGATGATGAAAAAATCGCCTTCATCACTGAGGTTGGTACCTACTGCTACGTCAGAATGCCCTTTAGGCTTAAGAACGCAGGGGCTACCTATCAGAGGCTGATGAATAAGGTGTTCAACTCTCAGATAGGAAGGAACATGAAAGTATATGTCGATGATATGATAGTTAAGAGTAGAATGCTTAGTAATCATGTCATCGACTTAGACGAAACCTTCCAACGACTTCAAGAATTCGGCATTCGCCTTAACCCCGAGAAGTACGTATTCGGAGTAGGTGCAAGAAAGTTCCTCGGGTTTTTGGTGTCGGAAAGAGGAATAGAAGCGAACCCCAAAAAGGTCAAAGCTTTGCTAGGTTTCTGAACACCTACAACCATTAAGGATATACAAAGGCTCACCGGGAAAATCACTTCCCTTAGTAGATTCATTTCCAGGTATGGAGACCGATGTCGGCCTTTCTCCAAGGTGTTTACCAAGGCAATTAAAAGCCAAAGTAACTCCGGGGCCGAGGAACATCCTTGGAACTAAGAATGTCAGAAAGCTTGGGACGAGCTTAAAAGCTACCTCACCCAACTGCCAACACTCCGGCAACCTCGAGAAGGAGAGCCTCTGCTCTTCTACCTTGTCGTCACTGAAAAGGCTGTGAGTTCAGTCCTAGTGAAAGAAGAAGGTGGAAAGCAGTGGCCAGTGTATTATGTGAGCAAGTCCCTACACAGTGCCGATGTCAGGAACCCGTTGCTTCAAAAAGCCGTTTACGCCTTAGTAATCGCGAGTAGGAGACTACAGCCCTACTTCCAGGGACACGCCATCATAGTCCATGGTAACCTGCCTCTTCAGAACATAATGAAGAAGGTAGAACATTCCGGAAGGTTGTCAAAATGGTGTATCGAGCTCGGAGAGCATGATATCACTTACGAACCAAGAAGGGCGATAAAAGCTCAGGCATTGGCAGACTTCATTGCCGAAGTCCCAGAAATCGAAAATGCTGATGTTACCTTGGAAGGCTTGATAAGGATTGAACCAGAATGGAAACTCTTTGTCGATGGAGCCTCTGAAGCCGAACATCAAGGTGCCAGAATAATTCTACAAGGGCCTGAAGACATGAAAGCCACCAAAGCCATCAAATTTGGTTTTGAGGTCACCAATAACATCGCCGAATACAAAGCCCTCATAGCCAGATTAAAACTGGCCAAAAAAGTTGGTGTGAGAAACCTCAAGGCCCACAGTGACTCACAGCTAGTGATCTGACAAATGACGGAAGACTACGTTACAAAAGAACCAACCTTGGCGAAATATCATGACCTCGTCAAAAAAATCATTGGAGAATTTGACTCGGTACAAATAGAGAATGTGCCTCGTAAAGACAATGCTAAAGTTGATACTTTGGCTTAAGTCCAAGGAACCTATCAAGGTGTTAAGACAGCCCAGCACAGAGTTAATGTGTGTAGCAACCTCGGGAAAATGGTGGCAAGACTCTATCAAAAAGTATCTAGCAACTTCAGCACCCCCCGAAGATCCTGCCAAGGCCGCAAAAGTACGGAAGCGCTCTGGGAGGTATTTCCTCATCGGGGATGAACTATACAGACAAGGGTATGCAAGTCCCTTGTAGAGGTGCATAAGTGAGGAGGATGTCAGAACAGTCCTTGAAGAAGTTCATGAGGGGGCCTGTGGTTCCCACATAGGAACAGACGCCCTTGCTGGAGTATTGCTTCGCCAAGGTTACTTCTGGCCTACCCTCAGAAGGGATGCAAGACAATTCGTCCGTAAATGCAACAATTGCCAGAGGCACGCGAACATTCAAAGGTTACCCTCGGAGAAGATAACTTCGGCCAGCTACCCTTGCCCCTTCGCCGTTTGGGGTATTGACCTTATTAGACCTCTCCCAAGCGCCCCTGGTGGAGTGAAGTTCTACATAGTTGCAGTAGACTACTTCACTAAGTGGGTCGAAGCGGAGCCTTTGGCGTCGATCTCAGCAAAGGACACCTAGAAGTTCGTCTGGAAAAACATCAGATGCCGATTTGGCATACCAAGGGTAATAGTGGCCGATAATGGTACCTAGTTTACCGACAAAGGGTTCCAAGAGTTCGTGGCTAACCTCGGCGTAAAACTACATTTTGCCCCAGTAGCCCATCCTCAAAGTAATGGGCAAGTCGAGGTGTCCAATAGTACAATAAAGGATGGCCTGAAAAAGAGGCTAAAGGAGGCAATGGGTAAATGGCCAGGGGAACTCCCAAGCATATTGTGGAGTTATCGCACAACTCCCCGAAAGGCCACTGGAGAAACTCCTTTCTCACTTATGTTCGGTACAGAAGCCATCATTCCCATTGAAGTCATACAGCCTTCGGTAAGAATATAGGTGTTCGACGAATGAGGCAATAACCTCGGCTTGAGGATGAAACTAGACCTCACCGTAGAACACCGAGAAATGGCCGAGCTCAAGAGGAAGGCTTTCCAACAAAGAGTAGCCGATGCTACTAACTCACAAGTGAAGAAAAAAGAAATCAAGAAAGGGGACCTCGTCCTTCGAAAGGCCGAATTCGAGCCACAAAAATCATCAGATGGGGTACTTTGGGCAAATTGGGACGGACCTTATCTGGTCCTCGACGAAATACGTCCAAGGGTTTACAAATTAGGCGATACCGAGGGAGCAAAGCTAAAGAATACATGGCACTCGGACGCTTTGAAGAAATTCTACAATTAGAATTTTGATAAGAAATTGTACAAGTTAGAAATTTTTTCTAAGTACAAACAATTTGCAGGAAAATGGCTCCATTTAAGAGTTCTTGCCGAACAAAGTTCAAGTATGTGATTGTGAAAATTACGGATTCCTTCCAAAGTCGATTGGGTATTTGTCAAAAGTCAGCATTGCCCCGAAGATGGTCGACAAAAAGAACAAGAGAAATCTTTCTAAGGGCTCTAGAACGAAAGTGGTCGAAGCAACTCTTGGAAACAAAGATTATTGCTTAAAGACTTGCCCAAACTTTTAAGGAAGGAAACATGTCGTTAAAAAGGCCTTATTACAAGGAAAGGATTACAAGAAGAAGGCTATAATGAAAAAGCAGAAGACAGAGTAAAAGCCCTAAAACATCTAAGGGACCCCGGTGTCATGAGATACTCCATCCCCAGTATCCTTAGCTGCCTCCTTCGGTGCCGGATGAGGGGCAAATGGCAGGTTGAGGAGCACAATCTTTGACCAGGTTCAGCGAGGTCCCTTGGGGATGTTCAGGGCTGCGAGGAAAGAAAGGTCGAGGTCTGGATATTTGGCCAAGACTTGGTGTCGAGCCAGGCAGAAGCCATCCTGGAAGCCAACCTTGGTTGCCTGGTTAGCCTTGTCCAACTCGACGGACAGGTCTTCCACCTCAACTGGCAAATCAGCGACCTCCTTCTCCAGCTTCTTTGTTCTTCTTGTTCTTCTTTGTCTCATTCTTCAAGGCCTCAACCTTGGCCAGAGGGACCGCATTCTCGGCTAGGGCCTTCGTCAGGATGGCAGAATCTTCTTCCTTGTCCTTTCGATAAGCCTCGTTGGCAGAAGTGAGCTCAACGACCTTTGTACCGAGGTTAGACATCTTCTGCGAGAAATCCTTCAAGAGCTCCTTTTGGCCCTTCAGAAATTCCTCCCGAAGCTTGGCAACCTCCTCCTTGGCTATCCTACTTAACTCAGCGTTTTTAACGACTGAGTTAGCGCAGAACACCTTGGCCTTCTCCAACCGATCTTCAATCCAAGCATGGACCGAGGATTGTTTTACCGCCCAAGCTCTAAAGTATCCACTATACCCCAAGAGCTGCAAACAAAGAAGGGAGGACACCTGGTAAAATTATCACAAGGAAAGCCAAGTACTTAGAAAAAAACTGGGAGAAAAAATCTTAAAGGGCCTGAGGAATACCTGGGCAGCATGCTCGGACATCTTTGCAGCGAGAACTTCACCACTGGCCCACTCTTCGTTAACCGATTTGAAGGAAGCCTCGGTGAGGACGCTCCTCGCCATCTGGGGAGCCATTTGTCGGTAGTCATTGGAGAACAAATTCATGTCCTCCGTGAAAGCCCAGAAAGGCTCCATCGGAACTTTATCTTTTGGGATATGGGAATTCCGAAGGGCTCGCCTCCGAGCGTGCTCCACCATCCATGACAAGGGCGCCAATTCCTCTGTAAAAAGGTTAAGGTACAGTTTCTAAGCATTTTTCCTTACTCATATATCAATGAGATTGGGAGTGCTAAAAGTATCTAAGGGACAAACCTGGCGGCACCTCTGCAACGTCGTCATCAGAATCCCGGGTCTTCTCCACTTCAACAGGGACATGTTTGCCCTTGCTTCTTCGGTGCTCCTCGAGTTCCTCAGCATAAGGGTTTTCTGCCAAAGAGCCTAGAAGATCCACCGAAGTAGTAGGACTCCGGGCAGCGGAGCTGACGGCAGACTCAAGGGGCAGAACGGCCTGGACCTCAGGCTGATTCTCGGCCTCCTCGAAGTCTTCTGGAGGCGAGGGCAAAGAGTCTTTCTTCACTTTCTTAGCCGAAGACGGACCGCCCCCAAACATCTTTCGCCGCTTTGGGGCCCCATTTTTCGTTTGTTCCCCCTTCTCGGCTTGGCCAAGGAAGAGGGATTTGCATAAAGCGGCTGACTCATCGCCCATCTCTGAAAAAGCAGGAAAATATCAGTGTAAGTCCAAAAGGATACTTATACAGTAAAAACTGGAAATTAACTTACTCTAAAAAAGGGCTTCATAAGAGAGCTCCCCCCAAAGGAGCATCACTAGCCACGACTTCTTCCCATCAGCAGCAGGAGCTGGCATGCCGAGGTCCGTCTTGTGTTCCTTAAGTACCCCCAGCTCCCGAAAAACCTGCTCGGTCATAAGGTTCCATTTAATAGGGAAGGGGTACAAGGAGCACGTTGGGACCTCGGCATCCCAGTCGGCAACAGCACGGATACAGCGGTTGAAGTTCTCAAACCTCGCTACCAGCTCAGGAGTTAGCAACTTCTTGGGGTCAACGACGTCCGTCTCCAGCTTTCCCTGAGCCCACTTAGTCAGCATGCCCGACCATGTCTCCGCCACCTTAAGGAAAAAGAATTTCCTTTGCCACCCTCGCCAACTATCTTTAGTACCAAAGGTGAACATATATTTCTTGCTCCCAGATCCCCGAGGCAGCATGAAATAGAAGCCGCCCTTCAGGACCGGGTAGAGCTTGTAGTACTACATGAAAATGATGAAGTGAGGTTCTACCTTGAAAACCCCACACATGCAGAGAAAAGCGTTGAAGTAACAGTAAGAGTTGGGCGGAAGCTGATTCACGGCTATGTCATGGAATTGAAAAAAGTCACAAATCATCTTCGGTGGGGGAAACCAAAATCCGGCCTTCAGTTGGGCACGGAAGACGGTGACCTCGTCCCTACTGTTCATAAAGCTAAAATGGCAGGATGGGGCAGCCTGGTGGTGGCATAAGAGGGAAGAAAGAATTTGGTTGTGCATTTCGCTAATTTTTCCAAAGTAGAGCAACAGGGGTGAGACATGAGAGGCTACCAGCTCTCAGGAATGGGTGAGACGGTCATGAGAAGGACAGGGGAAGACATGTTCAAGCAGGAGAAAATGACTTCGGGAAAAAGGAAGGAAGTTTCAGGGACTAAAAAAAAAATAGAAACCAAAACAACCGAAGGACCTCTGGAGAAGAAACCCACCGAAACATTTGCCGAAGTCAGGATTAGAAGACGCCATCGTAAATGGTTACTGGAAATTGCTCTACCGCTTGCACCGCACAAAAAAGAGCAAGAAAAGAAGGAAAAACTCAAAGACAGATAAGAATAAGAGAAAGATAAAAAGAAGCAAATGAAGGGGAAATAAGGTTTATATAGACCGAAGAAGGGTAGCCGAATCCTCGTCATAACTGTTTTGTGAAGGGGAAGCGTCGTCATAATTACCCCGCAAAGGTGAAAAAATGCGGCGGGTGTAACCGATGCACCTGCCCCCAGTCATCACACGCCACGTGTCATCCAATGCGTGAAACGATGACACGCTTTCTGACACCGCGAGAACCCAAGCACGGCTACCTAAATTAACGCTCCTGGTTGCAAGACATGACTATCCACTGACCTGCAACAGAAAAAAGTAAAAATAAAAGTAAAAGAAAGTGCACACCTCGAAGGCGCCAACGGACTAGCCGGAGGGCAAGTACCGACACCTTGGTTAGAGGTGCGTACCTTCAGTTGCCGAAGTACCTCCATGAGTGTCATCCCACTCCAAGTTCTGTAAGATGCCTAGAGATTCTACAAGCCGAAGTCTCTACTTCGACCTTGTGGGGAGGGGCATATGATAGCTGAAGTGCTATCGCCTTTTAAAACCTTTAGCTCGGACAAAACGTCACCCTCGAGGAATCGAGCGTCACCCACAAGAAGTGCGAGCACTGACTTCGGCAAGATGGGAGCCTGACGCCTTGAGCATTCGACCTCGGTAACCCTCCATCACTCTCGGGAATAATAGTACCGACCTCATGAATGCGGTACCTCACCAGCTTCGGTAATGTGACCGGATAGATTTTGGAAGGGAAAGACTCACTACCTTCGCCAGGAAGGAACGCTCCCGAAGGGAAGCATCGGTGATGAAGGGACTTTCGGACTACAGAAGCAATCTAGGAAAAGGGGGTTTCCTATTCCGAAGGGCCCCCTTTCGCCGAAGGGATCGTAGAAGTACGATAAAAGGATTTAAGGAGCCCTCGACAGGCCGCCCTCAGACATGCTCTGACACGCCGCCCTCAGACACGCTCTGACGCACCGCCTTAGGCTTCTTACAAGGCGGCCTATGGTTGGCTAGACCCTCTCCCTCTCCCCGAAGGTACAGACGCCATCCGACCGAACACGTGTCACGATCTGGATAGGCTGTGGGAAACAAATTTCTCCTATTCACCTTCTTATAAATATTCAGGAAACGCCCCAGGTAAAGGGATCTCTATTCTAAGAAAAATTTCCTGATCCCTTGTCTTTTCTCAGACACTAACTAGAGCATCGGAGGCCCCTCCTCGGAAAAATACTCCGGGGACCTCCTAACCTCTGTTTTTCGAGCGTTTCAGGCAATATCTCCCAGGAGTCCTTTCGCCCTGGTACTTCTCCTTCACCGGAAGTCTCTCCCAGTTTCACTATGTCGCACAACGAAAATGTCCAAAGGCATCACAATGTTAATCAATGGGGCAGATGGGGATAAGAAATCAATTGGTTTGTCTCAGATCTCTTGCCCTTGTTGTCGGAAAATACTTGTTATTTCTATCTTTGTGCATGATACACCCGACGTAGCAGTTTAGGCCCATGATGCGCAGCTGGGAGACAGGAATCCGGCAGTGGTGTTCAAAGGCAACAGTGACAGGGCATTCGGCGAAGGGACAAATTGAGAATAGGCTTGCAGTGGAGAAGGTTGACTACCATAGTTTATCTCATTACCCTCTGTTAGAGATGCATCCTGGTGGTTTGCAAAGGCGGGTATGCCGGCGGAAGGTGGACCCGATAAGCAGCGAGGCGGCAAAGCCAGAATCAACAAAATCGAATGGTAAGCTTACAGGACGTATTGTTCTGATGTCGGGGGAGGAAGAGAGAAAGCTGTCCGAATAAGGGTTGGGCAAGCCAAACAGGCTACTAGTGTTACCAGAGAAGGAGTAAGGACTTGGGAGAGAAGAATGTGAGTTAACGAAGACGTTCGGTGGTAAGGTGGCGTCACCCGGTAAAGCGGCATTCGGGTTGGCGGCGGCAGCTTGCAAGGCATTTGGTGGCAACTGCTGTAAAAACGTGATCCTAGCTGGAGACACGGCTGGCGACTGCGAGTAGGAGGTTCAGGCGGCGGCGGCGGCGACGATCCATTGCTTTGCAAGTGGTGGTGATCTTGTAGGTGGCAAAATTAGGGTTGGTGATAATGAAATGGGTATGGGCCCAGTAAATAGACGAGATCATGGGCTACAAAGTTTGGAGAATTCTGGTGGGCCTAAGCCGTTAGACGATGGGGTAGAGAATAAAGATATAAATAAGTCTATTGGGTTAAGAAAAGATTAAATTGGGTCTAATTTTTATACCTTGGGGCCAGCAAAAACAAGTCAGACACAGTGATAGAGGACATATGTAATAAAAATGATTTTTATTTAATTTTTTCTGGAGTTCCTCTAGCTTTGAAGGCAATGGATAAGTTAGGGGGAAAAGGACTTGGGAAGCTTTGAGTGGCCTTCAAATTGTTTGGAATTGGAAGATTCTTAATCCTGAAATTGTGTTAAGGTGTGTTTTGGAGGGAATAGCAAATTATTTTGCTCATCGACAAGCGCTACAGAAGATGCATTAGGGCAAAAGGACTCTCCACTTATAGCAAAATCATCATGAATCAAGAATCGGGTCAACAAAGTTAGCAAATTATTAAAGGTCACTTTTGATTGTTGTGAAGAGTTGGCTCTTGAAATGTATGATGAATTATACGCTCTAAAAAATGGACAAAAAAGGCACAAAAAGTTTAGCTCTTGTGGGAATTGATTGTTCATGCGAAATGAATTGAGAAGATTAGAATGAAGTATCAAGAATTAGTGGTATTTAGTGGGGTTTTTCATGGGTGAAAAAACAGGAGCTTAAAAGGTCGTGTTTAGAGGGGTTTTCAAGAGTGATCGTTAAGTGTAGGTTTTCTTTAGATTAATATCGCTGTTTTGAACATTTTTATGTTTAGAGACGTGAGGTGGGTTAACTTGAGATGATAGCGTATTTGGGAGGGGATTTTGTGGACCGGTTTATTTATGTATCCAATGACTAGTTGGATCTCAATGTACATCGTTTTCATTCTTCAAGCCTAATAAAGATTCGGTCTTGCTATAAAAAAAAAAACAAAAAAACAAAATGGTGCTTTTATCATGTAATTCTTAAAATTCTACCAATTACATTTTTTATCCACAATTTTTATTATTTTATCAATTAAGTGCTCAAACTTTCATTACTTAACTTTTTACTAATTACCTTTTTATATTAATTCCCACTTACCCATTAAATAACCAACTCAAAATCATACTAACCCATTCCAATTAATTACAAAATAAACCAACGATTCACATAATAAACCAATAAATCAGAGAATAAACCAACAAATCACATATATAATAATCAATTAAACTAACCTATTCCAGTTAATCATATAATAAACCAAACAAATCAAACCAAACTAAAGAAATTGAGAATCGGACCTGCTGAGAGAGAGCTGAAAATTGAACCTGTTGACCCGCGCGACCTCCAGGCTACTTCCGCAAAGGGTGCGCCGCTTTCCCATTCTCAATTTCCTCGATCTCGCCCATTCCCTCCCCCGACCGCTTTCCTGCACCCCATGCGCTGTCCTGGCTGCAGCCGAAAAGGCTACCCAGATGGACAGCTTCAACTAGCCTACCGACGGCCTGAGCGAGATCGTCGACTTGCCAAGCCTTGGCTCCTGTTTTGAAGCAGATGAATGGAAGAACGAGTTTGTGTTTCATGTAGACTCCATCGTTGATTGATGGTTCTACACGCCGGCTGTGGTTACAAAGCGAGGAGAATTCTGGATACGGCGGTGCCAGAAAAGGGTTGAGGAAGGTGAAGGAGGAGGCCGGAGGAGAACGGCGGACCTCTATTCAGCGAAGGAGGATACCGCAGGAAGGAGAGGACACTGGAGGAGGAGATTCAGCCGGAAGAGGAGACTGGCGGGGTAAAGATGGAAGGAGATGAAAGGATGTGCGTTTCAATTCGGAAATGAACAGGGGAGAGTTTAGTTCTTGATATTGCGACGATTTTATTCGGCACAGCTGTTCGCCACGATTTAGCCTTAATTAGTCTAGAATTGAGGCAGAATCGTTGCAAATGGAGTGATTTTGCCATGCACTGTAATACGAAAAAAGTCATCACAAAAGTTCCGCCCAAAATTTTCACCTATTGCCCAAATTTCCCTTCCTTTAGTTTAATTTTTCTTACTTTTTCCCTCTATTTTCTATTTATTCCTACAATTTCCCCACAACATTCAACTACTAATAAACTGCAGAAACTTAAAAAAAAATTTGTCAAATTGAAAGTTAATGAATAGGTCAAGCTCTGTTACAGTAATTATTATGAATGGTTAAAAATTTAACTTTTCAAAATAATAGAAGCCTAATTTAACAAATATAAACAAACTTATGGAGCAATCTCATAATTTTCACAAATTTCTACAAAATTATTAAACTTACTAGATATGGAAACCTCAAAAGAGATGTTTCTTTCTAAATATAGAAAGCAATCTCATAATTTTCACAAATTTCTACAAAATTATTAAACTTTCTAAATATGGAAAGTTAATTAGGATTTAAAGTTAGTGTTTTCGGTTTATGCATGGTTTAGTGTTAGTGTTTACGGTTAGGGTTAGTTTTAGGTTTTATTGTTTAATTTTAGGGTTTAGGTTTAAGGTTAGGGTTGATGGGTTTATTACCTAGGGATTAGGACTAAGGCTAAATTTAGAAATCTCCCAAAAGTTTGGAGTTTCTAAAATTGGAAGTCTCCAAAATGCTTAGGATTCAAGGTTAGTGTTTAGGGTTAGTGTTTAGAGTTAAGTGTTTGTGGTTATGGTTTGGTGTTAGTGTTTAGGGTTAAGGTTAGTTTTAGAGTTTAGGGTTTATGGTTAGTGTTAGGGTTGTTAGTGTTTATAGTGTAGTGTTGGGGTTATGGTTTAGTGTTAGTGTTTTAAGGTTAGGGTTAGTTTTATGATTTAAGGTTAGGGTTAGTGTTAGTGTTTAGGGTACTTAGGGTTGGGATTTAGGAGTTTAGGGTTTAAAGATAAGGATTTAAGGTCTAGGGATTTAGGGTTTAGTATTTAATGATTAGAGTTTAGGGATACAGGTTTAGGGATTAAAGTTTAGCTTTTATGGTTTGGGGCTAGGGTTTAATATTTAAGGTTTAGGGTTTGGGTTTTAAAGTTAATGTTAAGGGTTTTAGGGGTTTAATCAGGGTTATGGTTAGGGTTTAAGGGTTTTGAATTAATGTTTAGTACTTGTTTGGGGTTTAGGATTCAAGGTTTAAGAATTTATAGTTTTATAGTTTAGTGTTTTAGGGTTGAGGTATCTATGAGAAGATTGTAGCAGTATTTTCCTATGATTTTGCTATGATTATTTTCTTATCAATTTTTTTTCATTTTAAGGCGATTTTAATTGTCGCAATTAAATTATCACAAAATTGTAGGAAATTGAGATGATTTCTTATTATAGTAGACGTAATCATAAGAAAATTGTGATAGTTATTATCGTTAATTGGTCTAAGCTCATTTTAGCTATGATTCTACAACGGTTTACCTTTTCCTTGCTTAAAATTGTCACAATTTTTCATCGCAAAAGGCCCCTCTCTTCTAGTAAAATGCCTGAGACACTCAGTACTAGCTGGTACCGCCAGGTATAGAGAATAATTTTTGCTTCCACTTTTCCGTATCATTTTCACACCAATACTTGTTATGGCCCTCCTAGTGGCAAGCATGTTCGAGGAAGGTAAAGTGCTCTAAATCAAGTTTGGAACCTTAATTCAAGTTTACATAGAAAGAATAGGAAATTTTAGCAAAATTCACTAAGTTCCGAGAATGTTAAGGCACTAAATAAGGTTTGGGGGTAAAATGGTAATTTTTCTTCCCGACGAGTCAGACTGAGGCCAAAGTGGTTAAAATGAGTTTATATAACGTGACTTTTAACTTTAACCCAAACTTAGTTGAAATAAATAAAAAATTGACCAAGAATGACAAAGGTTACCAAAAGAAGGGGGTTTAAGTGTTCCATGTCTAATACTTTGGTGGCTTAGGTTTTAAACTTGGTTTATAAGATGGTAAAATGGGGGATGGCTTCCATAACCCAAGTTCATCCTTCACACCATCATTTCCTCATCCAATTGAGCCCAAAATCAAGAGTTTTCAGTGAAAAGAGAAGCTACCATAAGTATATAGACCATTGGAAGCTTATTTCAAGCATAAAATCATGGTTTTGAAACTTGGAACCAAGTTCTCCACCATCCCCTGTTTTTATATGATGTAATCAATGTGTTCTTGATTGATGTCATGTTTATTAGTTGATTAGGAGCTTGGGTTTTGGTTAGAAGTTAGTAACTTGATGTTTTGTGCCCATATTTACTTGGAACTTAGGCTGGAGTTTGTTGAACTTGGTTGGTGCAAAACAGTTGCATAATTCTTGCTTGTTACTTAGACTTGAGGTAAGGGAGTTGTGTTTTCGAGTTCAATTAATGCTATTGGAATGAGTTTGGGTAATGAATTCGAGTAGTTATAGCAATAGTATTAGTTAGTGGACAAGGTCGGATCATGGTGGACTATGAGGTTTGTGATAATTGGAATGATGTGATAATGCATCATAGATTGGTTTGTGATAGTTGGTTGTAATCTATGCAACATGTTTGACATGTATGTGAAATTTGAAGGCTATCCATGTATGTTTGATATGTTTGGAAAGTGTCCAAAGTTCAAAGTAGTAAAACTGGAAAAGTTTTCTGGGTTTCGCAGATTGGTGACACATCGCCAACCCTTACCATTTCCTATGACATGTCACCAATGCTGCAAAATAGACAGTTTGTTGACAACTGTGGCAACGTGTCGCCACAGAAATGTTAGCTGAACTTTTCAAATTTTGCTAGGAAGGTCAATGGGAGACCTAAGTGGGTTCTTAGGGCACCTCGAGGTCTAAATATTATGGGGTTACTCCGAGACTTTCAAAAGTCCTTCGAGACCTAGGAGTTTTCTTGAGTTTTGTAAAGTTTTATGGTTACTGCTACCATAAGCAAGAAAACTAGTTTACAAAGGATCACAACTAGGTATCACTAGCTTGGGTGAAAGGTTTAGAACCCTTGGTAGCCTAGCCGTGCATTTAGCCACGAGGTTGCAAGGTGAAAGCTTAGTGCACTTAGTCTACAAGATATTTATGGCCTAGTTTACAATAGTCCCACCATAGTGCCCCTGTACAACATAAATGGGAGAGGTTCAACTAGTGAATTATCACTAGTTAGGCTGGCAAGCTAAGCTTGCTAGAGGACAAGGCAATGCCTTGTAGTTCAAGGACTACAAAGAGGAGAGGTCCTAAGGGACCTAGGTATATGCATATATTAGAGCTTCAGGCTGTATAAGGTAACAGCAGGTTATATATGTTCTCATATGTGAAGTCCTTAGTAATTTTCTTGCAGGTACAGTGAAGACCCTTACTGAGAATTTCTGAATTCTCACTCCCTAGTTATGTTGTGCAGATTCTGAAGTTGTTGGGTCGGGTAGCCGCTGAGGGTTATCGCGGTAGTTTGCTTTTGTTGCAGGAATTTTACTTAATAATTTGTATGATGCTAGTCTACTTAAGTAACTTGTTGGTTAAGTAACAGTACTAACTATAGTCTTCATTTGGTTGCAGAGCCTAGTAGCACGTGGACAAGGACTTTTGTGACTCGCCACTGGGACTTGCACCCCAAGTGGGAGTTAGTTCAAGAAGATCTTAGTCGAGACTTGTATATATAGTACTCCTAGTTGCCTCCATTGTCTACGTTTTTTGGAGTCTTAGACTCTAGGAATGCTCTTGTATGAATGCAGCCACATAGCTGTTTTGTGTAGTAAACTTTTTGTATGAATGCCTCCACACAGTTGTTATGTGTAGTAAACTCACATAAATATTGATTTTGTATGCTTTGGTTATTTGAACTTGTATTCTTTGGAAATGTCCTGGCCAAGTTAATGCTTGATGGATTTTGTTAACCTAAGTCAAAGCATGAAGAACATGCATTTTGCAAATTTTAGGTTAATCAACTAGTAACACGGAGTTTTAATCCATGCACAAATACAGCTAGCCAATTACAACAACTGTGAGACCAGCTCTCACAGGCTTCCTGGGCAGGGGCCAAGGACGGTCATGTCAGTTTTTGGTATCAGAGCCGAGAGCTCACTTCATAGATATTGGAGGCTAAGGCTGAGATCTAGTTTTGGAAGTCCGTGTGCTAGGAAAATTAGTACTGACCAACATTTGGGGAATGTCGTCTGGCTTTGGTTGCAGGTTGCTTTAGTGGACACTAGGTCAAGATCTTCAAGAGGAGCTAGAGAACCTGGTGAAAGTTCTAGTAACCCAGTTGTGCCAAGGCTGGATGAGATATCCAAGGTACTTTAGGGGTTAACTTAGACTATGAACCAAGTGGCACAAGGTATGACTACCACCATGACTGAGTCATTTCAAAATTATGAGGATAGAAAAGTTGTGCAAGAGTAAAATGATCTACACCAGGATCAGGAGAGGCATGCTGAGAAGCAGCAAGTGCCTAGGGCTTATGAACGGAGAAATCATGTTCATGAGGAGGAGGAAGAGTTAGAGGTTATGAAGGCTCCAAGGAGGGGAGACACCCCACATCAAATGAGGTTGATTGAAAAGTTTAAGACTGTTGACCCACCGAGTTTTGATGGGATAGGTGATCCCGATTGAGCAGAAGATTTGTTATCCAGGTTGAATCGGCTTTTTACTTGTGGAAGTTATGAGCCCGAGCAACGGATGGCCTTAATACCTTTCTTTTTTAGATGGAGCGCTAGTTTATGGTGGGATGATGCGATGGAGATGCTGAGAGAAAGTAATGGTATTCAAATAGAGCACAAGAAAAGGTGCTCAAGTGGTCAGACTTCCAGAAGAAGTTTCGACAAGAATATATTAGTGAAGCTGCACAAGATCAAAGGAGGATCCAATTTTAGAATCTAGTGCAAGGAGAGATGTCTGTACGAGAGTATGAACAGTGTTACAATTCACTTATTCAGTATGCTCCCTACATGATTGGTAATGCTGAGTTAAAGGCCATGAAATTCTTTCAAGGTTTGAAACTTGTGCTTCAGAGATATATGGCGACAGTGGATATCAAGAGTTATCGCTAAGTTGTTCAGAATGTGTTAGCCTTATAAAGGGAGTTTGAGGATACGAAGGCATCTAACAAAAAGGTAGAGGTTGGACCAGCCAACCTAGGAAAAAGTGTCGAGAAGCGAACGATGGTTGAAAGCCAAGGTCCCTTCAGGAGAAAGAAAATGGGTTTATGCCTTAAGTGTAGACGATTCCATAGCATGAGGCCATGTACCTTGGGGACTGATATTTGCAATATTTGTGGTCAAAAAGGACATTAAGCGAAGGAATGCCCACGGGCTCGACCTTTGCCAGGTCTACCCAAGAACCTACCCCCTACACCTCTTGCCATAGGAAAATGACCTGGTGTAGCCGCAACAGGAATTGACCTGAGGGTTTTCACCCTGGCAAGTCAGGTGACCAAGGAGCCACCCGCCGTTTAAGGTAATTTTACTTTTCAGAATGATAGTGTTAAAGTTCTTTTTGATACGGGAGCTACTTTTTCAGTGATATCGTCTACCTTGGTAGATAAGTTTAAATTGCAGCAAGAAATCTCAGGTGAGTTAAGACTCATCGGAACTGCAGAGAGAAGTTTTATTGTGACTAATGAAGTGGTTACTAGGTATCCCTTGCAATTAGGCGACCACGATTTCTGTTGTGAGTTGTGGGTGATAGAATTGAGGTCTTATAACCTAGTGTTAGGAATGGATTGGCTAAGTAAGTATAAGGCGCAAATTGACTGTGCGAATCACTCATTTGACATTACTGATGCTCAGGGAACTAAAGTGACTTGCATAGAAGGATTAGCATCTAGTGCTAAAAGTTTACATCTTAGACTTATGGATACCATCCCCATACTGAGCGAAGAAGAATGTTATTCATTGAATGAGGTGGCCATAGAAGAGAAACTTAAGAAAATTCCTGTAGCCGATCAGTTTCCTAAAGTGTTTCCAGTATAGTTGCCTGAGATACCACCCAAGAAGGATACCGAGTTTGTAATCCATCTTCAGCCTGGGGTTGAATCTATTTTAATACCACCTTATAGGATGTCAGCCCTTGAGATGGATGAGTTAAAGAACCAGTTGGAGGAACTGCTAAAAAAATGCTTTATAAGGCCTAGTGTATCACCATGGGGAGCCCTGGTGTTGTTTATGAAAAAGAAGGATGGTACTTTGAGACTGTGCATCGACTATAAAAATTTGAATGCAGTAACAATCAAGAATAAGTATTCGCTTCCTAGAATTGATGATATGTTCAATAGACTCAGTAGAGCAAAGGTGTTTTCTAGGATTGATCTCCGATCTGGATACTTTTAGATTAGAGTTAAGGGGGAAGATATCCCAAAAACTGCCTTCAGGACAAGGCATGGACACTATGAATATATAGTTATGCCGTTCAATGTGACTAACACTTCAGCAGTGTTCATGGAAGCTATGAATTGAATTTTTAGACCATTTCTGGATCAGTTTATTGAATTTTTCATCGATGACATTTTGATGTACTCACAATCTTCTCTAAAACATGAAGAACACCTTAGGATAGTTTTGCAAGTGCTGAAGGATAATTAGTACTATGCAAAGTTGTCTAAGTGTAAGTTTTGGTCCAAAATGATTCAATTTTTGGGGCACATCATCAGTGCTCAGGGTCTGTCAGTTGATCCTGAAAAGGTTCATGCGGTAGTTGAGTGGAAAATACCAACTACAATTACAGAAGTAAGGAGTTTCTCGGGCTTGGCAGGTTACTATAGGCGATTCATAGAGAAATTCTCTGTGATAGCTACACCACTAACGACTTTGGCCAAGAAAACTCAGAAGTTTGAATGGATACCCTGTTCAGGATCTTGAGCTAGTAGTGGTAATCTTTGCACTCAAGCTGTGGAGGCATTGCTTGATGGGATATCATTCAGGATCTTCACCGATCATAAGAGTTTGAAGTATTTATTCACACAGAAAGATTTAAACATGAGGCAATGTTAGTGGATTGAATACACAAAAGATTATGATTGTTCAATCGAGTACTATGCAAGCAAAAGAAATGTACTAGCAGATGCTTTAAGCTGGAGGTACACAGGAGTGATCCTATCTAAGGATAAGGCTACGAATTCCTTAAAAGGTAGAGGATTATTTCCTGGCTTTGTATGAATTTTGGCAAAACTAAGAGAAATCCCTAGTCTACGTTCTGGAAATACAATCAGATTGGTTAGTCAGAGTTAAATATGCTCAAATAAAATATCCATTATTGAAGAAAATTTCAGGAGAAGTGAAGCTTGGTACTGTGAAGAAGGAATTCCAGTACAAAGATGGGATACTACACCACGGAGATCATCTTTATGTACTGAATGTGGAAGGACTTAGGCAGCAAGTCCTATAGGAGGCACATAGTAGTACTTTGAACATTCACCCTGGCATTAGTAAGATGTATCATGACCTGAAAACGCATTTTTGGTGGCCAAGAGTTAAAAAGGATGTAGGAGGATGATAGCCAAAAGGCTATCGCCTCCCCCAGCATCAATTCCCCAAAGGTTTGACCAGGGAGCCTGACGTAGCTCGGAAGGAAGCGTTGCCACAGACCTCGGCAGAAGCGAGATCAAGCATGACGAAGTAAGCACTTCGGCTAAAACGCCAGGTTATCTAAATGTGTTGCTGACTCCCTCGGGGAACCGAACATGTCGCCTTCGGAAGAAAAGAACCAGCTACTGAAAGCAGGAGAGATTCTCCCTGAAGGCGGAACTCCCAAGCTAGAGAACTCCTCGAGCTACCAGCGTGATTCCCGAAGAAGGGCGTCCGTACCAAAGGGCGACCTCGCCCAAAGGACCTCGGGAGTACGGCATGAGCATTTAATGAGCATTTAAGGAGCCTTTGACAGATTGCCCATACGCTGCCTGAAACGGCGGCCTGACACGCTGACATCATCCAAGTCCCATCTCAGCCACAAAATCAGGAGCCTACAAACGGCTACCTGTTCCCTACGCCCAAAAAGCACGAAAAGAATCCGACCGAACACGTGTCAGGATCCAAACGGGCCAGGTACTTCTATAAATACTGAGAGACAGGACTTGGCAGGGGGCTCTCTCGCCATTGGCATTCTCGCACAATAGAAAACATATACAGGCCAGATCCCATATCTATTTAAGTGTCATTATTTTACTCACTACCAAGACACTAACTTGGGCGTCGGAGGCTCCTCCCCGGAAAGTCATCCCGGGGACCTCCTAACCTTTCTTTCGGAGTCTTTCAGGTACTTTCCCACCTGGGGAACCTCTCCGTCAGGCGTTCTCCCTCCTCGGAAGCTCCCTCGGAATTCACCATGTCGCAAGACAAAGATGCCGAAGGGCATCAGAGGACATATGGCAAAGTGTTTGACAGGTGAAATGGTTAAAGCTGAACATCAGAAACCAACAGGGACACTTCGGACTTTACCTCTTTCAATGAGGAAGTGGGGGTCCATTACTATGGATTTCTTAATAGGATTGTCAAATACTCGGAGTCAACATGATGCTATATAGGTAGTGGTTGATCGGTTGACAAAGTCGGTACACTTTATACCTATCAAAATCATTTATACATTGGAGAGATTGGCTCAATTGTACCTCAAGGAGATTGTGAGACTCCATGGTATACCGGATCAGATTATATCTAATAGAGATCTTCGGTTTGTTTCACAATTTTGGAATGCTTTGCAGGAGGCATTGGGAAGCAAGGTTAGTCTCATTACCCTTTCCATCCACAGACTGATGGGCAGTCTGAAAGAATGATCCAAACTTTAGAGGATATGTTACGTATGTGTGCTATTGATTTCAGAGGTGATCGGGATCAACATTTACCACTTATTGAGTTTGCTTATAATAACAGTCATCAAACTGTTATAGGTATGGCACCATACGAGGCTTTATATGGAAGACGTTGTATGACGCCCCATTGTTGGGAAGACTCTTTAAACAAAGTCATTATCGGCCCTGAGATCATAGCTGATACCACAGCTAAGATCAAGTTAATCAATAAATGGATTAAGGCAGCCAACGACAGACAAACAAAGTATGCTAATTTGAGGAGAATAGACTTGAGTTTCGAAGTTGGGGACAAATTACTTTTCAAAGTGTCACCCATGAAAGGAGTTACCTAGTTTGGGTAGAGGGGTAAGTTAGCCCCTAGGTACATCGGACCTTATGAAGTATTGGAATGAATAGGGAAAGTTTCTTATCGGTTGGCATTACCACCCAAATTTTCCAAAGCGTATAACGTGTTTCACGTTAGTCTACTCAGGAAATGCACAGTGTATCCGGGACAGGTAGTTAGTCCCTCAGTGGTACCTATCCAAGAACACTTGACCTATGAAGAAAAATCCATTCAAATACTTGATAGGCAAGTCAAGAAACTTTGAACCAAGTAGATTCCAATGGTTAAGATCCTTTGGTCTAACCATAGTGAAGAGGAAGCTACCTGGGAAACGGAGCAGGATAAGCTGTAAAGATATCCTAGTGTTTTCCTTAGTTGCAGCGGAATTTAGGGGACCAAAATCCAAAAGGATAAGAGAATGTGATGGCCCTCCTATTGGCAAGCATGTCCGAGGAAGGTAAAGTACTATAAATCAAGTTTGGAACCTTAATTCAAGTTTACATAGAAAGAATAGCAAAGTTTAGTAAAATTCACTAAGTTCCGAGAAGGTTAAGGCACTAAATAAGGTTCGGGGGTAAAATGGTATTTTTGTATCCCGACGAGTCAGGCTGAGGCCCAAGTGGTTAAAATGAGTTTATATAACCTAACTTTTAACTTTAACCCAAACTTAGTTGAAATAAACAAAAAATTGACCAAGAATGACTAAGGTTACCAAAAGAAGGGGGTTTAAGTGTTCCATGTCTAATACTTTGGTGGCTTGGGTTTTAAACTTGGTTTATAAGATGGTAAAATGGGGGATGGCTTCCATAACCCGAGTTCATTCTTCACACGATCATTTCACTAGCATAAAATCATGGTTTTGAAGCTTGGAACCAAGTTCTCAAACATCTCCTATTTTATACGACGTAATCAATGTGTTCTTGATTGATTTCATGCTTATTAGTTGATTGGGAGCTTGGGTTTTGGTTAGAAGTTAGTAACTTGATGTTTTGCACCCATATTTGCCTAGAACTTATGTTGGAGTTTGTGGAACTTGGTTGGTGCAAAACAGTTACATAATTCTTGCTTGTTACTTGGAGTTGAGGTAAGGGAGTTGTGTTTTCGAGTTCAATTAATGCTATTGGAATGAGTTTGGTTGATGAATTTGAGTAGTTCTAGCAATGGCATTAGTTAGTGGGCAAGGTTGGATCATGGTGGACTATGTGGTTTGTGATGATTTGAATGATGTTATAATGTATCATAGATTGGCTTGTGATAGTTGGTTTTGATTTATGCAACATGTTTTACATGTATGTGAAATTTGGAAGCTATCCATGAATGCTTGATATGTTTCGAAAGTATCCAAAGTTCAAAGTAGCAAAACTGGAAAAGTTTTTTGGGTTTTGCAAATTGGTGACGTGTCACCAACCCTTACAATTTCCCACGATGCGTCGCCAATGTTATAAAACAGACAGTTTGTTGACAACTGTGGTGATGTGTCACCACAGGCATGTTGGCTAAATTTTCCAAATTTTGCTAGGAAGGCCAAGTGGAAACCTAAGGGGGCTCTTAGGGTACCATGGGGTCTGAGCATTCCGGGGGTACTCCGAGACTTTCAAAAGTCCTTCAAGACCTAAGAGTTTTCTTGAAATTTATAAAGTTTTATGGTTACTCCTGCCATAAGCAAGAAAACTAGTTTACAAAGGATCACAACTAGGTGTCACTAGCTTGGGTGAAAGGTTTAGAACCCTTGGTAGCCTAGTCGTGTATTTAGCCACGAGGTTGCAAGGTGAAACTTTAGTGCACCTAGTCTACAAGGTCTTTATGGCCTAGTTTACAATAGTCCCACCATACTTCCCCTATACAACATAAGCGGGAGAGGTTCAACTAGTGAATTATCACTAGTTAGGCTGGCAAGCTAAGTTTGCTAGAGGACAAGGCAATGCCTTGTAGTTCAAGGACTACAAAGAGGAGAGGTCCTCAGGGACCTAGGTATATGCATATATGAGAGCTTCAGGCTGTATGAGCTCACAGCAGGTTACATATGTTCTCATATGTGAAGTACTTAGTAATTTTCTTGTAGGTACAGTGAAGACCCTTATTGAGAATTTCTGAATTCTCACTCCCTAATTATGTTGTGCAGATTCTGAAGTTGTTGGGTCGGGTAACCGCTGAGGGTTATCGCGGTACTTTGCTTTTGTTGCAAGTATTTCACTTGAGAATCTTTATGATTCTAGTCTCCTTGGGTAACTTGTTGGTTGCATAACAGTACTAACTACAGTCTTCCTTTGGCTGCAGAGCCTAGTAGCACGTGGACAAGAACTTTTGTGACTCGCCACTGGGACTTGCATCCAAGGTGGGAGTTAGTTCAACAAAATCTCAGTTGAGGCTTGTATATATAGTACTCCTAGTTGCCTCCATTGTCTATGTTTTGAGGAGTCCTAGACTCTAGGGTTGCTCTTGGCTGAGGACATTAGTCTATTTTATGTATGAATGCTCCCACACAGTTGTTATGTGTAGTAAACTCACATAAATGTTGATTTTGTATGCTTTGGCTATTTGAACTTGTTTTCTTTGGAAATGTCTTTGTCAAGTTAATGCTTTATGATTTTGTTAATCCAAGGCAAAGCATGAAGAGCATGCATTTTGCATATTCTAGGCTAATCGACTAGTATCACAGAGTTTTAATCCGTGCATATATACAGCTAGCCAATTGCAACTACTGTGAGACCAGCTCTCACAGGCTTCATGGGCAGGGGCCAAGAACGACCGTGTCAATACTAGTACATACTACCCATACAGATTGATACATTACAGTATTTAAACTATGATTTGAACTCATAATTACTCATCTTTTTAATCTTTTTATATAGCTTCATATTTTCTTTTTTAATATTTTAAAAATAAATAAACATAACACTTTTAATTAAAGATGACATATCCCCATTAAAATCCATGAGATCCAACTATCATCTACCAGTTTTAAGAAGCCTACACTTACCTCTGTGGTTTCTTTTGAATATTAAAATCAATGGATTAATTCTACTTTGAGACCCCAACTTTAGTTTTTATTTAGGATTTCTTCTTAACATATAAACTATTTCATTACTTGCCTTTTCAAATAATCTAATAGAATACATTTTGATATGTATAGTTCCTTTCAACTTACCATATCCTAATTATTTTTATCTTATGATTATGTTTTAATTTATTTTTTATCATCTGAACTTTTTTTACATTGTATTTTTAATTTTTAAAATATCTCGAATCAAAGATATCATTTTTATTGTATTTATTTATTTATATTTAGAAGCATTACAAGCATCCTCCTTATTTTTTCCAAAATAAATATTACATCTAAAATTAAAGAAATGATAAGGCTTATATTTACAATAATATGAAAACTTCAAAATTCCTTTCATTTCAATTAATACATAATTGGTCATTTTGTTGTAATTTTATTCTTATATATTTATTCATTAATTAATTATGTTATAAGAAGGTCTTGTTCAATAAAATTCTTATTGATTATTTGCCAATTTTTTAGGTCCTTAGATAATTTCCAATTATAATTCTTTGATTTCTTCTTTGATGTTGAGTGAAATTGAGATTGCTAAGAGATTACTATCTTTTAAATTACTTCAATGAATGACAATACTTTTTATTGTATTTCATCTTCTAGCTGTCACCATTACTCCAAGGGCTAGTGCTTTTTTCAGTTAAGGAAATCAACAAACATTTTTCTTAAATGAGAGCTTCTTAAAGAATAATTAATTAATCAATAAATATATAAACTAAAATTTAATTAAAATGACCAAATGTTCCATTAACTTCAGCAAAGTAAATTCTAAAGTTATCATATTATTATAAAACAAGCCTTATAATTTCTTTGATTTTCTTTTTAATAGATACTATTACAAGTTTTGAAAAAGTTGAAAAGGATAGAAAATAATAGACAATTTTAAAATCAAAATGACATTATTAATTAGAGGTGATTAAAAAAATTGAAAACATAAAATAAAGAACATACAAACAATGAAAAGTAAACAAAAATTGAATCATAAGAAAAAAAGTAATAGGATAAGTAAAAAGGAACAATACATATAAATATATTATGTCATTTGGAAAACAAAGAGTTAATAAAGCAATTTACACGTTAAGGAGAAAATTTAAAAGAGAATTAAAAGTTGGGTCTTAAAGTATAATTAATCCATTGATTATAAAATTCAAAAAAGGTAGCAAGTGGATGACTGTAGGTTTTTTAAAAGCTTAGGGCGCTTTTAAGAGATTTCTAAAATAGGTGGAGCAAAGTGTAATTTAGGGTAAATGTCACGAGGAAAATTGTAATTCACTAAATATTTTGAATATGAAGCTCAAGTACAACTTTTCAGACAAAAGGGTCAACCTTCTAAGAAAAGGATGGATATGCATACTGTGGTGCAAAGTCAAGTGACAATCTTAACAAATGAGTTCAATGTCCACCCCTCTAAAGCCAACGAAGGGCCATGATTGTTCTGAGTTAGAATTCTCACAGGTTTGGGTCTCCATTGACAGTTAAAAATCTTCAAAGACTAAAAAAAGGACAAAAACATGAGTCCCGGATTTATTTCTTCATGGAGACAAAGTAGAAACAAGACTTTGTGGACAAAAAGAGGAAGGATTGTGGTTTTGAGTTAAGTTGCATAGTTGAACTAATTGGTCTTTCTGGTGGCTTGGCTTTATGGTGGCATATGTCTATGCAGGTTCATGTAAATCATAGGACAAGGTATTGGATTAATACTAAGGTTATTGATGGGCAATCTAACCAAGCAATAAAAAATTACTTGGGTTTATGCAGCAACAGAGTTCCCTTAGTATTGAACATTTTAGTGATATTTTTAATTAGTATGAGAAGAATAAGGGCAAAGGAAAGGATGAAATGAAAATACTTGCATTCCACAATATGTTATTGAATGCCCAACCGTATGATGTAGGGTATAAGGGTCAGAAGTTTACCTGGTATAACAAGAGAAGAAAAGGCCAGTTAAGGACAAAATTAATAAAGGTCTAGTTAATGCTCAATAAAGAGTGATATTTTTTTATATTTATGAGTTCAATTAGCCCCTGGTATGCTTAGATCACTATTCTATTGTCTCCACACTATTGTTGAAGATAGGGAAGGCAATAAAATATGTAAATTCGAACAAATGTGGACAAAAGAAAGTCAATGTAAAGAAATTATTGAAGCTTAGAGGTAAGTCTTAAATTCAAATACTCAATGTGCCTTGCAATTGAGCTTAAAAAATGAAAAGGAGATTTAATCGGATGGAGCAGAAGGCATTTCAGAACAATAGATAGGAGACTGAAACGTTAACAGCTCAATTGGGGGAGGAGTAAGACTCAAGCATCTTTACTGTTGAGGATCAAAACATGATCCAAGTTTGCATTGAGGAGTTATGGTTAAGGGAGGAGATGTTTTGGCACTAATGAAGCAGGGTTAAATGGCTTAAGTCAAGTGACAAGAGCACTACTTTTTCCATCTGAAAATGGTCTAGAGGAAAGCTACCAATAAGATGTTATGAATAGAAAATGGGAAAAAAGAATGGATTGATATTGAGGAAAGGATAATTCATATTTTTATATCTTATTATGAGAAATTGTTTAAATCAAGTGAAGGAACTAATAAATGAGGAGTATTATGTAATTTGGAGACATTTGTTACTAATGATATAAATTAGGTGATCGCTTTGGAAGTAAGTGAACAGGAGATACTAGAATAAATATTTAAAATGGTAGGTCTCAAAGCCCTTAGGATTAAGGGATTTTTAAAGGTGTTTTATCAAGCCTTTTGGGATGAAGTGAGGGAATGCATAGTTCAAGTTATTAAGGCTTTAAGGTACCTTCAAACCTTCCTTAAATCACACTTTAATTGTTTTAATTTCTTATTCTGCAGATGATGAAGTGCTTCATGAACTACTAATATGTTATCCTAAATCACTCTACCTTAAATGAATGCATTTTGAAAAAGGGAAATTATAGTGTTCATGTAAGGTCTAATCCTATTAGCCAATATTTTGGAAATGATTTTGTAACAAAAACTGCAAAAGCTAATGGGCCTAAATGAAGACATCGTTTCAGAAGAAGCAACTTTAGGAATCAAACAATTAGAATGTAATTTAAGAAAGGTTCGAAGGTACCTTGGATGAAGAAAGTCTTAATCCCTTATGACAGAGTTGAATGAAGTTTTAAGCTTCCTCTATGTAACATATAGGGTTTAATAGCAAATGGATTAATTGGGTTATGATGCTGGTTTCTTCTGCACCTTACAGATTGGTTATAAATGGCAAAAAGTCTAACCTATTTTTTCATACCAGAGGACTCAAAAAAGGGGAACAACTATCCTTTTATCTATTTATCTTTGTTACTGAAACACTCTCAGCTATGTTTTCCATACTGTAAAGATTAAAGAGTTGGAAGGTATCAAATTCACATGATATTTTCTTGTCTATCACATATTTTGTATGCATATGACTCATTATTCTTTCTCCTAGTGTCTACTAGTAGCTATATTAAGTTAAATTAGATTCTTAGTGAGTATTCTTAGGCATTTGGGAAAGTTGTAACCAAGGATAAATCCTGTGTCTTCTTTAGTAATAATACTCCTACAAATCACAACAACAAATAATCTAGGCAAACATTTTGGCTTGCCCACTATATGGGGTAAGTTTAAAAGTGAGGCCTTAGGCTTTATTTAAGATAAGCTTGTTAAAAAGCTTCAAAGCTGAAAAGGCCAATATCTTTCATATGTTGGCAAGGAGATTTTGATCAAATCTGTAGCTTTTGCAATCCTTACTTATTCAATGGCTCACTTCTAATTTCCCACTAGATGATGAAAAATATTAAAACATTGATTGCCAAATTTTGGTAGAGGTCTTCTAAAGAGCGAAGCAAAGTTCACTAAAGAAGCTGGGATATATTGACAAAGGCTAACGCTACATACTTCATTTTAAAAATCAAGAAGAGTTCAACAATGCCTTTTTTTTCCAAATTAAACAACAATGCCCTTTTCTTTTCCAAATTAGCTTGCAGAAAATTGTTAAAAATCCATCTAGCTTCTAGGTAAGGATCATTGAAGGACTATATTTCCTTTTTTTAAGGGTAAGTGACACTCATCATCCTTAAACTATCTCAATGTTGCTTAATCATCCCAAAACTATGAATTGTTGTATCAATCATCCTCAAACTATTTAATTATTGCACCAATTGCCCTATCGCTATTTCAACCATTAAAAAGTAACGAAAGGCGGGAGAAAAATTAAACAGTTAGTTCTAATATGTAGAAAGCTTTTCTATTTGAGTCCTAAACTTTTTTATTTAAGTCTTTTAAGTCTTCTTTCTTGTTTAAAGCATTTTTTTGCATTTTTTTCCTTCTTGCTTTGGGTACTTTTTTTAATTTATTGAAGAACCTATATCTAGGATTTATGGGACATTTTTTTTGTTGATTTATTGAGACACTAAAAGAGAAGTTTACCGTTTTGTTTTCCTACTGCGGCTCTAGTTCTTCACGCTTCTCAGTGAAAACCATGTATGTGGTGTATGTGTTATGCATGCTTCTTTGTTGAATGCGTGTACTAACCCCATATTATGTGTATAGTTATCTTATATTATATTTTTCTATGCTTCTTTTGTGTCTTCTTTGTCTTTGGTTACAGGTACTTGAACAAGAAATTAGAGGTTTATGTATATGACAATGTCTTTAACATTGTAGGCATTAGGTACCATATTGAACTCTTGTTGAGTACAAGTGTGCTCATGCCCTGTAATTGCCTATTTCAGGAAGAAAATGGAGTAGCAGGTGCTAAGGAACCTTATTAGAGGTTTATATATAAGGAGGTATGGCTCAGTTATGTTGCTTTATGGAAGAAAAGTTGAAGAAATCATGTTATGGGCTAATGTTTTGTGAATTAAATTGTAAGTTTTAATGGCTACTGTGGGGTTGGCTGCTTTTGGATTTATCCTAGTTTTGGAAAAGACTAGAAGGTTTATAAGAGAAATGCTACCTAGATGTCAAATCAAAATGAAAGTTAAAGTGTAGGTGGGCATTGAGACAGTGTAGCCCATGTTGTGTATTATGTGATAGCCGAAGGACCATCTCCTCTCCCAGTGCGTACTTCCTGCCGAAAGTATGATCAGGAAGCCTGGCGTCACCCGAAAAAGACACTATTACTGACCTCGAAAGGAACGAAGCCAAGCACCCCGAACTTGGAACTTCGGCAAGAAAGCCAGGGATCGCAAAGATGGTGCCGGCTCCCTTGGGGGACCGAACGGATCGCCTTCGGATGTAGAGAATTAGCTATCACAAACAGAAGGGAACCTCCCCGAAGGTGGAACCTCCGAACAAGGGAACCCCCCAAAAGCACGAGCATAACTCCCGAAGAAGGGCGACCGTGTCAAAGAACGACCTCGCCCAGAGGACCTCGGGAGTACGGCATGAGCATTTAAGGAGCCTCTGACATGCCGCCCACAGACGCTACATTTCACCTCAAATGGCGATTTGACACGCCAACGCCGTCCAGGTCTTGTCACGACTTGTCTCGGTTCAAGACTCAAGAAGCCTGTCACCAGCTACTCGCCCCCTACGCCCAGAAACTCAGAGAACATCCGACCGAACACGTGTCGTCATCTGAACGGGCTGGCTTCTCTATAAATACCAGGGAATAGACCCTGGCAAACGGTTCGACTCCTCCTCCTTGAGAAATACAGGCAAGCCCACTAAAAACTCTAGTGCTTCCCCTTTACCTTCTCAGGAAACTGACTTGGGCGTCGGAGGCTCCTCCCCGGAAAAGCACCCCGGGGACCTCCTAACCCTCTTCTCTGAGCTTTTCAGGCACATTCCCCTGGGAAACCTCAACTCCAGACGCTCTCCTTCACAGGAAGTCCTCTTGGAAGTCACCATGCCTTCCAGTGAAGATGTCTCAGGGCATCATTTGGCGCCGTCTGTGGGAACCCATCCTCGGGTCGCCGTCGTTGAGACTCGGCGTTCTAAGGACAAGGGACTCCCGAGGTCCCCGTCCACGCCTGAAGTCCAACCGGCCACTGAGCAAGCCCTCCCAGGGACTTCCACGCCTGAGGAAGAGCGTCCCCTGGTCATAACCATGAGTTTTCTGCGCGACTTTCAACGTTCTGTGGTGGCTGAAATGACACAACAGATAGACCGAAGGTGGCCGCAACAAGCTCAAGCCCAAAGGCCTCCTTCGCCAGCACACCCTCGGGAAAAAAGTCCCAAACCAACCCATCGTAGTTCGGGATGCGGAGACCCACGAGAGGAGTCTTCAATGGAAAACATGCCCCTCGGGGCATGGCTCGCGGGACAAGCAGGGTCAAGACGACCCAAAATCACACACAGGAGGAGCCAGTCACCTGAGGCGAGGTCCCCATCCCCTCAGCGCCGAACTCACTCTCCGAAGAGGCACCGACAATCTCCCCTCCCAAAAGAAGAACCTAGCGCCACGATCCTTATGGAGAAGGTATTGGCGAGGTTGGACAGAGTGGAGAAACAGGTGGCCCACAAACCCGTCTAGGCTAGGCTATCTGGAACCTTTTGTGGGGATGAGTTCCCATTCACCCAAGATGTAGTTGAGGCAGCCATGCCAGGTGACTTCAGAGTACGTCGGCTGGAAACTTATGATGGCCGTACTGATCCACAGGCCCATCTGACCAAGTACAGACGCAGCATGATGATGCACGGTGCCGACGACGCTACCTTGTGCAAATGTTTCGAGGTCACTCTCACTGGGCCAGCAACAGCCTGGTATAATTCATTGGCCCCAGGAACCATCACGGAGTTCCAGGAGTTATCCACAGCCTTCACGCAGCAGTTTATCGGAAGTCGGCCAACGGTGAAGATACCGGTTCAGATGTTCGACATAGCACAAAGAATTGGAGAGACCATCCGCGACTATGTCGAGAGATTTAACAGAGAGGCCTTGATTGTCCCAGACTTTCGGCCCGAAGTACGCATCCTCGCGATGACACGGGGCCTTCGGAGGGACTCACAGCTGTTTTACGAATTCTCCAAGGACCCCCCGGACACGCTGGGCGAATTTTACCGAAGGGCCGAACAGCACATGACAGCCGAAGAACTGAGAATGGGCGGACCGAAGTCCGATCACACCCGGGCCGAAGGGTCCAACCAGCAAACCCGGTATCCCACCGAACAGGCAGGCCGACCTCGGAGAACGAGAGGAAGGAAACTCCCCATTTTCACACCCCTGAACACCACAAGGACCAACATCCTCATGACAATGGAAAGGCAGGGAACTCAGGTTCAGCGGCCACGGGCCATGACCGCCGACAACAGAAAGAATATGAAGAAGTTCTGCCAGTTTCATCGCGACCACGGCCACGACACCGAAGACTGCTTCCAACTGAAAAAGTATATAGAGTCGCTGATAAAACAGGGCCAACTTCGGCGTTATCTGCGCATGCCTTCCCCGAAAGGGAGAAGAGAGGAGGAAGGGAAGGCAGAAGATGAGGACTATGACTCCGACAGGCGGAGAAACCGAAGTCCGAAAAGGCGCCCCCCACCTCCAGCGGGAATCATACAAACAATTACGACGGGACTACCATCCTCGGAAAGAAAGAGGAAGGCCAGAGAAATAGCAGTCATGGAGTATCAAAGTCCAACAAAAAAGCTGGCCCGAAAGGATGGTTCCACCGTCATTTTTCCCCATGACGACCCATTATTGATCATGGCGAGAATAGGAAATATTGATCATGGCGAGAATAGGAAACTGGGACGTCAAGAGAGTGCTGCTTGACGACGGATCAAATGACGATGTCCTGTTTTCACACTTGCTGCCGAGGTTGGGTGTATCTAGCAGCAACCTCAAGCCCGTCACCTCGCCTACCTTCGGGGTAGGTCCGTCCGAACTGCCTGTCCTCGAATGGATCGATCTCCCTTTGATGCTGAAAGGGACTTCGGTGATTGGGACAGCAGAGTTGTACGCCTCCACAATGGCAAGCTTCATCATTATGGATGTCCCTTCATCGTACAACGCCATCCTTGGAAGACAGACACAGGGAAACCTGCACATTTGCCCTGATGTCAAGTACTTAACCGTCACTTTCGCCGCCAAGGATGGAGATGCGGAAATCTTCATAGATCAAGGCGAAGTAAGGAAGGTGTTCGTCAAAACACGAAAGGCTCCAACAAACAACTTCGCGCAAGCTGTGGAAGCAAAAGTGCCAAAAAAGGGCGAGGCAGAGAATCCCGCGAAGGCGGAAATGGAAGAAGTAGAACTTGTCCCAGGCCAAAATACCCGAATAGGGAAAAACTTGGCTGAAGGTGACAAGGAAAAACTTGTTTATTTTCTACTGAAAAATAAAGATCTGTTTGCCTACTCGCCGAAAGACATGCCAGGGGTAAACCCTGACATAATTCAACATAGCCTCAAAGTAAGTCCGGAAGCAAAGCCTGTCCGGCAAAAGAAGCGAGGCATCTCAGTTCATAAAAGTAACTTTGTCAAAACCGAAGTCCAACGACTGTTAGAAGCCGATGTCATCAGGGAGGTCAAGTACCCTGAATGGTTAAGCAATGTGGTAGTTGCCACAAAAGAAGGAAGCGGCAAACTCCGGATGTGCATCGACTTCAGAAACTTGAACGATGCTTGCCCGAAAGATTCATACCCTCTCCCACCGATAGACCAATTGGTAGACTCAACTGCCGAATACGGGCTCCTAACTTTTTTAGACGCCTTCAGTGGGTATCATCAAATAAGGATGGACCCTGAAGATGAAGAAAAAACCGCCTTCATCACCGAGGGAGGAACATACTGCTACATCAGGATGCCCTTCGGGCTCAAAAATGCAGGAGCCACCTACCAAAGGTTGATGAGCAAGGTCTTCAGCGACCAAATAGGGAGAAACATGGAAGTATATGTGGACGACATGATAGTCAAAAGCAAACTGCCTGGCGACCACGTCGCAGATCTAAAGGAAACTTTCCACCAGCTCAGAACCTTCGGGATCCGCCTTAATCCCGAAAAGTGCATCTTCGGAGTGACCTCGGGAAAGTTCCTTGGGTACATGGTATCAGAAAGAGGCATTGATGCCAACCCAGAAAAAATTAAGGCTCTACTCGAGTTCCGAACTCCTGCCACAATAAAAGATGTGCAGAGGCTCACCGGAAGGATAACCTCCCTCAGCAGGTTTATTTCCAGATATGGAGACCGGTGTCGACCATTCTTCAAAGTCCTCACTAAGGCAGCAAAAAAGGAGGACAACCTCGGGAGTAATGACCATCCTTGGGGTGAAGACTGCCAAAAGGCCTGGGAGGAACTCAAAATCTACTTAGCCGGTCTGCCCACTTTGCGGCAACCTCGCGAGGGAGAGCCCCTCGTGTTATACCTCGCCGTCACAGAAAAAGCCGTAAGCTCGGTCCTTGTGAAAGAAGAGGGGGCGAAGCAATGGCCAGTCTACTACGTAAGCAAGTCCCTGCATGGCGCCGAAGTCAGGTACCCTCTGTTGCAAAAAGCTATATATGCCTTGGTGCTAGCAGGAAGAAGGCTGCGACCATATTTTCAGGCTCACCCTATCATCGTCCGAAGCAGTCTACCTCTGCGCGATGTCATGAGAAAAGTTGATCATTCGGGAAGGCTTTCCAAATGGTGCATAGAGCTTGGCGAACACGACATCACTTATGAACCTCGAAAGGCCATAAAAGCTCAAGCTCTGGCAGACTTCATTGCCGAAGTACCCACCACCAAAGATAGCCATCCAGATCCAAGCGAAAGGTGAGCCAGAGTGGACTTTGTACGTCGACGGAGCCTCGGGGTCCGAACACCAGGGAGCTGGGGTAATTATCAGAGGTCCCGAAGGCCTTGAAGTAATGAAGGCTATTAAGTTCAGCTTTAACGTCACCAACAATGTGGCTGAATATGAAGCCCTCATAGCAGGACTGCGCCTAGCCAGAAGAATTGGCGTGCGAAATCTAAAAGCCCACAGCGATTCCCAGCTAGTAGTTCGGCAAACGGCAGGAGACTATGGGGCGAAGGACCCAATCTTGGCAAAATATCACGAACTGGTGACAAAGCTCATTCGAGAGTTCGACACCATACGGATCGAAAACGTACCTCGACGGGATAACGCCGAAGCAGACTGCTTGTCGAAGTCAAAAACATACACCGAGGTACTAAGCCGCCCGAGCATTGAAGTACTGAGCATAGTAACTTCGGAAAAAGGCTGGAAAGACCCGATAAAAAGGTATCTTGCGAACAACGCGCTCCCCGAAGACCCCATCGAGGCTGCAAAAGTGTGAAGACGCTCCGGGCGATTCTTCCTAATAGGCGAAGAACTGTATCGGCAGGGATATGCAAATCCTTTACAGAGGTGTGTTGGCGAAGAGGATACTGAAATGATCCTCGAAGAAGTCCACGAAGGCGCTTGTGGTTCACACATTGGAACCGACGCCCTGGCGGCAGTAATACTGCGCCAAGGATACTTTTGGCCTACCCTGAGAAAGGACGCTAGGCAGTTCGTCCGAAAATGTGGTAACTGCCAAAAACACGCAAATATCCAGAGGACACCCTCGGAAATGGTGACTTCGGCTGACTATCCCTGGCCCTTCGCAGTCTGGGGCATAGACCTCATAGGACCACTCCCAACAGCGCCTGGAGGCATGAAATTCTGTGTAGTAGCAGTAGACTATTTCTCCAAATGGGTCGAGGCGGAACCGTTGGCTACTATCTCGGCAAAAGAAGTGCAGAAGTTCGTATGGAAGAACATCGTATGCAGATTTGGCATACCAAGGGTACTAGTAGCTGATAATGGATCCCAGTTTATAGACAAAGGGTTCCAGGAATTTATCAGTGACCTCGGAACAAAAATGCACTTCGCCCCAGTAGCTCACCCACAAAGCAATGGGCAGGTAGAAGTATCTAACAGGACCATAAAAGATGGTCTGAAAAAGAGGCTGGGGGAAGCAAAAGGGAAATGGCCAGGAGAGCTCCAAAGTGTACTGTGGAGCTACCGAACAACACCTCGAAGAGCAACAGGGGAAACGCCTTTTTCACTCGTTTTTGGTACAGAGGCATCATCCCAATCGAGGTAGTGCAACCATCAATCCGAGTACAAGTTTTTGATGAAAGTAGAAATGACCTCGGCCTAAGAACCAAGCTCAACCTCGTCGGCGAACACAGAGAAATAACGGAGCTGAGAAGAAAAGCTTTTCAGCAGAGAGTGGCCACGGCTATAAACTTGCGTGCCAGGCCAAAAGGAATAAAGAAAGGAGACCTCGTTATCCGAAAGGCTGAATTTACATCTCGCAGGTCATCCCACGGGGTATTTCGTGAGAACTGGGAAGGTCCTTATCTGATCCTTGCCGAAGTACGAAAAGGGGTGTACAAGCTCAGCGATTCCAAAGGTATAGAATTAAAAAATACGTGGCATTCGGACTCCTTGAGAAAATTCTATACTTAGGATCTCGGCGAAGAAAATTTGTACTGTACAAGTTAGAAAAATTCTCTAAGTACAAAAGTTTCTTAGCCAAAAAGTCTTAAGCATAAGAGGTGCAAAATTCCGCAAAAGTGGCCGACCAGATAAGGTTTTCCGAAGTCTCTTGAGCGAACGTGTTCAGGACAATGGAGAAAACCTGGCAAAAGACTTAGCCAAAATTCTTGGGCATAAGTTGTACAAGTCAAGATTTCGCGAAGAAGGTCGCCATGCTAAGCGCAGATAAGGTTTTCCGAAGTCTCTTGAGCGAATGAGTTCGGGACAAAGGGAAACGAAAAATCTCGCAAAAAGACTTAGCCAAATTTTCTAAAAAAGTCTTTTATTAAGATAAATTTGCTTACAAAGAAAGAAGATTGCCAGAAGAAGAAGTACAAAAGAGAAGGAAAATAAGGCAAAGGGCCCTAGAACAAACTAAGGATTCTCGGCGTCCCTGGAGCCACCAGCTCCTGCATGCTTCTCCACAACCTTCGGCGCCGAAAGCGAAGGGGGCAAGTTCAGATGCTCAATCTTGGACCAAGACCACCGAGGCCCCTTGGGAATGTTCAGAGCCTCCAAAAAAGAAAGGTCCAAGTCTGGGAACCTCTGAAGAACTTGATACCGAGCGAGACAAAACCCGTCCTGAAAACCAACTTTGGTCATCTGGTCGGATTTGTCCTTCTCGACACCAAGGTCTTCAAGGTCCTCCTTCAGATCCGTGACCTTATTCTTCAGCGCCTTCATCTTCTTCTTCTCCGGCTCGTTCTTCAAAGACTCGACCTCGGCTTGAAGCGTGGCTTTCTCTTCAAGCACCTTCGCCAGGAGAGCCTCAGATTCTGACTTCTCCTTTTGAACTGCCTCGTTCTCCGAAATCAGCTCCGCCACCTGGGAGCCGAGGTCAGAAATCTTCTGGGAAGAGTCCTTCAAAAGTTCTTCCTTTTCCTTCAGGAACTCCTCCCGAACGGCAGCAACCTCCTTTTCTGCAGCTTGAGCCAGCTGCGTGTTCTGTGTGGCCAGTTTCGAGCACTTGGCCTTATATTGGTCTATGGAGCCTGAGGCCGCGGCTCGGAATAGCGCCTGCCTCGCCACCCGAACTCTGAGGAAACCGGCGTACCCCAGCAGCTGCAGAGAAACAAAGACAAAGTTAGAAAGGCAAAGAAGAAGAGGCAGACATTTAGAGGAAATCAAAAGGAAAAACACAAAGGCGAGAGACATACCTGGGCAGCGTGCTCAGAGACCTTCGCGGCAAGGGAGTCATCGCCAGGGTGAGCCTCCGCGATGGCCTTGAAAGAGGCCTCAGTAAGCACCCCCTTTGAGATTTCCTTAGTCATTTGCTGGCAGTCTCTAGAGTACAAATTCATGTCCTCTGTAAACGTCCAGAAAGGCTCCTTCGGGACCTTCCCCTTCGAGATATGGGCATCCCGAAGGGCCCGCTTTCTGGCGTGCTCGGCCACCCAACCCGGAGATGATATCTCCCCTGCATGGAAAAAACAAAAAATTGGTCAAGGCAAGAAATCTCAAAACCCACAAAAAAGAAGGCACCATAGTTTAATAGAAAAACAAACCTGCTGGCACCTCGGCGACGTCGTCGTCGGAAGCCCGAGCCTCCTCGGTAGAAATCCCCTTGCCCTTGCTTTTACGTCGCTCTTCGGCAGAAGGGGCCTCTACCAAAGCATCCAGAAGAGTCGCCGAAGGAGTGGGACTCTGAGCAGTGAGGTCAGCAACGACCTCGGCCGGTGGGACAGCAGCAGCCTCGGGCTCTTCGCCCACCTCCTCGGGAATCTCTGGGAGAGGAGGGGGCGCATCCTTCTTCGCCCGTTTGGCCACAGATGGCCCAGCCCCAGACGTTTTCCATCTTCGGGAGACGGCCTTCTTCGTCTGTTCATCTTTCTCGGATTGCCCGAGGAAAAGCGATTTATAGAAGACAGCGGTGTCGCCGCCCATCTCTGAAAAGGAAAGAAGACATCAGTGTGAGTCCAGGGTGAAAATATAGAAAAGGGATTTGGAGATAACTTACTTTCATAAAAACTTTCGTAAGACTCTTCCTTTCGAAGAAGCTTTACCGGCCAGGAGTCTTTCCCGGCAATGGCAGGAGCCGGCATCCCGAGGTCCGTCTTGTGCTCCTTTACCACCTTGAGCTCCCGAAGGACCTCTTCGGTCATCAACTTCCAGTTAATGGGAAAGGGGTAAAGAGGGCGCGAAGGGACCTCGGAATCCCAGTCGGAGACAGCTCAGATCTGTCTGTCGAAGTCCGTGAAGATAGGTGCCAACTCGGGAGTCAGCAATATCCTCGGGTCAACGACGTCCATCTCCAGCTTTCCCCGAGCCCATTTGGTCGGAACATGCGACCAGGCGTCCTCCTTCTTCAGCTTTTGTTGCCACCCTCGCCAGCTGTCCTTGTTGGCAAAGGTGAACTTATATTTTTTGCTCCCTGATCCCCGAGGTAGCATAAAGTAGAAGCCACCCTTCGGGACCACGAAGAGCTTATAGTACTGCAGAAAAAGAATGAAGTGGGGTTCTATTTTGAAAATGCCACACATACAAAGAAAGGATTTGAAGTAGCAGTACGAGTTCGGTGGAAGTTGGTTTACGGCAATGCCATGGAAATCGCAAAACTCGCAAACCATCTTCGGCGGAGGGTACCGAAGTCCGGCCTTCAGCTGGGCTTAGAAAACGGTAACCTCGTCACTACGGTTTGAAAAAATGAATTGGTCAGAACGTGGCAACCTCGTAGTGACATAGGAGGGAAGGAAGAACTTCTTCTTCCATTTCTCTAGTTTTGCAGGAGTGGTGCAACAAGGGTGAGAAAGAAGATGCTGCCAGCTCTCGGGGATAGGCATGATTGGCTGAAAAATGAGTTCGGAAAAAGGCAAAAAACGAGTTTGGAAAAGCTTGAAAAAGAAAAAATCAGAGGACTCTGGAGATCAAAAACCCACTGAATGATTTGCCAAAATCTGGATTTGAAAACGCCGTCATGAAAGGTGGCCGGAAAAAACCCCGTTAAACAGCACCGCCGCAAAAAGTAAGGAAGAAGGCAAGAGCACTTGAAAGACAGAGGAAAGCAAAAGGAGAAGCAAAAGGGGTTATGAAGGAACAAAAGTATATATAGGGCGAGGGGGGATAAGCGAAACGGCGTCATAAATGCTGCGCGAAGGCAAGGAGTCGCCATAACTGCTTACTAAGCATAAAAAGGCACGCCCGTTGTAACCGATGCAACCCCAGCCAATAAAAAGCTGCCACGTGTCAGCCATCACGCCAAAAGGGGGACACGCCTTCTGACAGACAGCACGCCGCTCCAGACTGACACGTCTGGTTACGAGACGCGACGATTCACAGACCTACAAAAGTAAAGAAGTAGGTTACCCCGGAGACACCAAAAGACGAGCTATGTTTGAACAACCCGTGTCTTCGGACAAAAGGTGCACCTTCGGCAAGAGTGCTATACCCAAGGCCCCGAAGTACTCCCTTTGAAAGCTGCCAAACCGAAGTTCCCACTTCGGCTTTCTGGTGGGGGGCTTGTGATAGCCGAAGGACCATCTCTTCTCCCAGTGCGTACTTCCTGCGGAAAGTATGATCAGGAAGCCTGGCGTCACCCGAAAGAGACACTATCACTGACCTCGAAAGGAATGAAGCCAAGCACCTCGAACTTGGAACTTCGGCAAGAACGCCAGGGATCGTAAAGATGGTGCCGGCTCCCTCGGGGGACCGAACGGATCGCCTTCGGATGCAGAGAATTAGCTATCGCAAACAGAAGGGAATCTCCCTGAAAGTGGAACCTCCGAACAAGGGAACCCCCTAAAAGCACGAGCATAACTCCCGAAGAAGGGCGACCGTGTCAAAGAACGACCTCGCCCAGAGGACCTCGGGAGTACGGCATGAGCATTTAAGGAGCCTCTGACATGCCGCCCACAGACGCTACATGTCACCTCAAACGGCGATTTGACACGTCTACGCCGTCCAGGTCTTGTCACGACCTATCTCGGTTCAAGACTCAAGGAGCCTGTCACCAGCTACTCGCCCCCTACGCCTAGAAACTCAGAGAACATCCGACCGAACACGTGTCGTCATCTGAATGGGCTGGGCTTCTCTATAAATACCAGGGAACAGACCCTGGCAAACGGTTCGACTCCTTCTCCTTGAGAAAATACAGGCAAGCCCACTAAAAACTCTAGTGCTTCCCCCTTACCTTCTCAGGAAACTTACTTGGGCGTCGGAGGCTCCTTCCCGGAAAAGCACCCTGGGGACCTCCTAACCCTCTTCTCTGAGCTTTTCAGGCACATTCCCCTGGGAAACCTCAACTCCAGGCGCTCTCCTTCATAGGAAGTCCTCCCGGAAGTCACCATGCCTTCTAGTGAAGATGTCTCAGGGCATCATTATGCATGTTGCTTAGTTAGCCCAACTTCTAATCTGTACATGTTTTGGCCATATAATCCCTAAAGTGCCAAATTTTGAACTTGTAAATGTATGTATATAGTAGAGGCCTAGGGTCTTGGAGTTAGCATGTGCCTTACTAGTACAAAGTGGGCTTATAAGTAGGCCTTCTTAGGCACTAAGTGAAGTGGGCAAAAATGTTGCATGCATGGTAGCTATGTTTTGTACTACAATGGTTTAAAGTATGACCTAGAATGCATGTTTAATGAAATTTGGTGAGCACCCAAAGAGGACCTAAAGTAAGCCCTCCTAGGCACTCTAGTGCACACATAGACACACACACACACATGCCCGCTAGTACACTCCAGTAGGCCTCAAAGGTACCCAGCGCCTAAGGCACATGGGCCTACCCTACTTACACGCCAAGCACTCCAAGGTAAGCCCACTATGTATGATTACATAGATCTACTTATGCACACCCATACATACCCCATAAACATCCGTGAGACCTAAAAGTAAGCCTACTTGGGTGTATTCACAACTTAACACATTAAACTTTAAACTTAATATATTTTCATATAATGGATAAATTTGCAACCTTCGCTTAAGTCTTACCTTCATAGCAACAATAATTTAAGTTAAGTATCTTTGTTGTCATGAGCTAGTTTACCCTATGAAACTTAAAAATTGAACAACCTTCTAAGTGTATTAGGGTGGGGGTGAATTGGGGTCTGACATAAATGGGTTTCTCATTTGTTGCAAGTTGGTTGGGGTGGACCTTTATTGGAGGGCTTTCTCCATTTTTATATGCTGGACTTGAAGAAGAATCCTAGCCTTTTCCACACTACACCTCTTAACTTAGGAGGAAACAAAAGTTTTGCCTTCATTTCATGCAAAGACTCATGGTCAAGATGGAAGGAATGTTTTTTCTTTACATTGAGGGAGCATGCTTGGGGTTCCCTTGTGAGTTCTTAAATGCACCTCCACATGCTTTGGTTGAGTTACTACCATTGTACGATGGCTCCGAGGGCTATCGATCATTTTTCAGTCTCGTTGGCTGACTAGAGGGAGTGGTGAGGAACAACAACTTCATGGAGTTGTTCTTCTTCCATTATGCTAAATTTAATGAGACCCTAGCAATTGGGTGAAAGGGCAAAAAGGGAGGCGGGGATAAGTAGGGCCCACCTGACCTACCCTGGTGTGGAAGACCAGATAACTGGGTAAAAGGGCAGGAAGGAAGGCTGGTTAAGGTCTACAGGATCACTAGCAGGGCTCAATGGGGCCCTCCACCAAACCCAAATAGTTGAGTTTGGGATATTTTCATCGTTTGTGTTGTTTGTATTAGGTCCTGTGTCTAATCTTGGTTTTATACCCTTTGTAGGGATGAACAGCCAAGCGAAGGAGTTTATAAAAAGGCGCCGGAGCATCGCTGATGCCTTGGTGGATGCTCGAAACACCAACATTCTCCCCACGGTGCACGCTCCAGGGGCTACCTCATCAAAGCCCCTCGCTGAGGTGGTTGAGCTTTCTGTGTTTTCGAAGGCTCAACTGGTCCACAAGAGGTTGCGGCCTGTGGATCTTAGGGGGGCGATTCCTCCTGTGATGGGGGTTGCGGTAGGGCACCATTAAACAACTTTTCTCACGCTAATTTTATAGACTTGATGTCATTTTGTGCTGACTGTGGATTTTTTTCATCCAGCAGCTCCTGAGAAGTGCATGAAGGCATGTGGGCCCTCTACCCTCCACTGATCCCCCGACTATGAGGGAATTGCAAAGTCAGAAGGGCGTTAGGGGTGTGCCCTGGAAGCAGAAGGGACCCTAAGGTTCATTAGAGGTGGGGCCTTTCTTGTCTTTACCCTCCCGCCCAGGTTCAAAAGGGGGTTGTCTTCGAGAACACCCTTCTTGCTTGGGGTGGGCTTCCTGAGCTGATAGTGGAGGAACATTTCTAACCTCATAATCTAATCCTTGCGTGAGGTCAGGCACAGAAGAAAGACTTGGTGCTGAGGGGGGTTGCGCCTGACCATGTTTTTGAAAGACTTGGTGCTGAGGGGGGTTGCGCCTGACCATGTTTTTGATCCCCAATGGGAAGTGGGTGTCGGCGAGTTGATCCTTGTGGATCGGACCGATGTCACTCACTGTATCCTTGTGGGGTTGAAAACTCTTATGGATTGGCATTTTCTCGCTCACCCTCCCCAATCGAAGAGTGCCCATTTAATGAACATGGGTTGTAGCATTTTTCAAGTGATTCTGCCATTGAAATTTTTGTGTTTGGATTGTCTTCTTTGGTCATTCTTAATGGATTTCTTTCTCATATGGGGCTATTGTTACATATGCCATGAGGGAACGATGGGCAGCCTGTCACAAGGCTATGTAGGGCTAACTTAAGGTTTTGTGCAAGGATGTGAACTCATTGCAGAAGAACATGAGCAGCAAGCATAGTGCCAACAGCGCCCTTGCCAATGATCTCAAGCTAGAGAGGGAAGCCAAGGAAGCAAAGAAGGCTCTGTTAAGGAGCTTGAGGGGATGGTCGGGGAGCTGAAGAAAGCTCTTCGGCAATCACAGGAGAATGAGGCCGAGGCTTGTCAGGTGGCCAGTTGCTAAATGGCTTTGTTGAAGGCGACAAAGTCAAAGATTGGCTTTGTTGAGCATACTTTACAAATGGACCAATATGCTCCCTTGGGCCCCAACCATTTTGGGCGAAGCCAACTCCAACTTGATCGCTTCTATGATGCGTTTTATCGAGTGAATAGCACAGGTTAGCCTCATTGGGCATAAGGGCCATCTGTAGTACCAGTGTCTTCGAGCCAAGGCTAACACTCGAGTTAATAAGCTATGTCTGCTCCTCCAAAAGGCTGAAAAAGGGCTTGGAAAGTCTACCTTCTAGGAGTTTGATAAGGTTTTCTTTCTTATCACTTTCAAGTTGAGTGGTCTAATCCAAACCTAGATCTCTCTTTCCTCTCGGTTTGCGAGGATTTGAGTTTAGATTACGAATCTTGGCCAAAGAATGGGAAATCTAGGATTCTTACCTTCAACAAACCTTGATGAGGGCCCTTTTCCTGATGAATTTTAGGGGGTCTTGCAGCTCGCCATCTTCTTGTTTTTCTGTGGGACATTCCCATCTTTTTGTAACCTTATTCTTTTTGTGTTTAAAAGTTAATGAGAATTTTATTTCATTCAATGGTTTCCTTCTATTCATTTGCGGATTATTTCTGCAATGACCAAATAGTTTGGCCCTTGTAGAGGTCATGTGATTAGGACTGGATTGTTTTTTGCCTTCATAGGTCCTTTAAAAGAAGTCTAGGTTCTCGAGAAGCCTTTCCTGTTTTTGCCAAGAATATGAATTATTCAGGGAAAAGTGCTTTTATTTCATTCAAAATATTCAAAATATAGCAAAAGTACACCACGTGATAATGAAATTTATGAGAAGTGATAGTTTAGTATTTAAGCGATGTAAGGTAATAAACCATCCGAGTGAAAGTTCAATAGTAGCTTATTCCCTTCTAAGGTGTTCAGCTCATAGACTCATTTCCTAAGTTTCTTTGTGACTAGGTAGGGCACATCAAAGGCTAAGCCTCCTACTCGAATATCCTTCAACATAGTCCTTTGATCATGGGAAAGGGCGACTCTCTCTCAAAGAGCTATCATGCGAATCCTAATGTCTTCTCTAAGTACTTCTAGTAGGCTAAGGTTTCCATGAAAGGCTTTGTTGTTCCTACTAGGATCATAAGCCAAAGTTCACAGACTGGGGTAGGAGATTTCCACATGGATAAGGGCATCGGTTCTATAGACCATTTCAAAGGGTGCTTCTCCCATGGGCCTACAAGGCATTGTTCTATAGTTCTATAGGACACTTGGTAGTTCTTCTACCCATTTGCCCTTTGCTTCACCTAGTCTTATTTTGAAGCCCTCATTGATTGTTATGTTTGTCACCTCTATCTACCCATTAGATTGGGGTTGAAACATAGGGGCAGAGCAAAGGTAGATGCCTTTCTCCTTTACAAATTGTCAGACCCGTCGATTGTCAAATTGTTCGCCATTATCAGTGACTATGGCTCGTGGGCATCCAAATTAACAGATAATGTTCTTCCATAATAATTTGATGATTTGAGGGGCCATAATGGAGGCTAGAGGCTCTGCTTCTACCCACTTGGTAAAGTAACCTACTACCACGATGCAATACTTAACTTGTCTTGGGGTTGGGGGAAGTGTAACCCAATCAAATCCAGCTTCCACATGGCAAAGGGCCAGGGATCCACAGCTAAGGAGGCATCGGAGGATGGTAACCTTTGTAATCTTAAGTTGATATGACAGTCATGGCATCATGGGATGAACTACCTAGCGAATTTTCTAATCATGGGCCAGAAGTAGCCTCGACATAAAGTTTTGTGAGCCAACGAATTTGTGCCAATGTGGTCCCCATAATCTCCTTGGTGAATTTCTTAGAGGACGTGTTGTCCCTCATGCATAGATAGGCATCGTTGTAGGGGGAAGTAAATGAGCACCTGTATAGTTTGTCTCCAATGATGAGGAATCACCCTGCCCGAATTCGGGTTTTCCTTATTTCTTCAGGGTTTCTCTTAATGCCCCTTCCTTCTGTTAGAGCCTGACTGGCCTCATCCAATCATCCTTAAGGGGGTGGGGAGTGTATCAAATGGACCAAGAGTTCCATGAGTTCCTCCATTATGGCATCTTCTCATCATCTTCAGAGGGCATTTGCCCTCAAATTTTACTTGCTCGGGATATTCTGAACCTGCGCAAAGTCAAATATCCTTATTAGATCTTTTACCTTGCCAAGGTATTTGCACAGAGTAAGCTTTCTCACTCCTGCCATTCCCACAATCTGGCCTACCCTTAGTTGGGAGTCACTGTATATCTGTACGCATCATACCCCCACTCGACCAACCATTTATGACAAGAAAGTGGAATTGAATTTTGAGTGTTACCTTGGTGTTTGGGCCCCGAGGCCCCATCAATGTACATCCCCTAAAGGGGCTTTGCTTCCAACTATTCTTCTTGGGTGCTTTTCGAAGGTGTCATATTAGCCACAAAGTCTGCAAGTGCTTGTGCTTTTACCGCTCTTTGGGGCTCATAATGGATGTCATATTCCCCTTGTTCAATGCACCATTTAGCAAGTCTATCAACTTATCTGGCTTTTGCAAGATGTCACATAACTGTAATTGTGTCCTTACAGTTATAGGATGTGTTCTAGAAATAGGATCGTAATTTCCAAAAGGCCATAATGAGGGCTAGTACCATTTTGTAAAGTGTAGGGTATCTTGGTTCAGCCCCCTAGAGGGTTCGACTAACATAGTAAACCAGTTATTGCTCCACTACCTGGTCTCTGATGAGTACGGTGCTAACCGATCCCTTAGTTGCAATAAAGGGCTCGTCAAGCTTAGGTTGCTTCATTATATGGACGTGTCGTAAGTAATCTTTTTTCTGCTAGAAGGCTTCATGGCATGCGTCCATCCATTTAAAGATTGCCTCTTTCTTTAATATATGAAAAAAGGGTTTGCATTAGTCACAAAAGTGTGAAACAAATCGCTTAAGTGCAGTTAGCCTTCTGATGAATACTCATAAGTGTATTACTATTAAGGGTTTAAATCATCATTATACACTTTGACTATGATTAATTTCTATATTCTGAGCATTTTTCCACCGGGTTACTATTCACCAATCACTATTTACCAACTTACTATTCATATGCGTCTTTCACTATTTATACGCGTGTTTTACTGTTCACACGCGTTTTCACTATTTATTAATATTAAAATTTTTTTATGCAGGTAAAATAATCACTTGGCGACCCTTCATGAGAAAAATCATATCTGGAGCTGTAGATGTCAGAACTGAGTGATTCTAAATTCATCTGAAAGGCAACACATAGATCTTCAACTCTGCTTCATTTCTCCAGCTAGTTTGATCATTTTCATTACCAAAATCTAATTATAGATGAGACTATTCGTTCTTTCGTGTACTGAAGAGCAGTTTCGGTAGAAAAATCATAACTTAAGGTACGGATGTCCGATTTAAATGAGCAAGCTATCGATTCGAAGCTAAATAAGAGATCTACAAGTTTTGTGCTTTGAGGAAGAGCTGATTCAATATCTACAATGGTAAAAAAAATAAAATAAGTTACAGCCCACCTTTATTTATTTGTATTTACTTACATTTTACTATTTTACCATTTCATCCGCCCCCAAAACTCTATAAATAGGCACCTTAGGGGGGAGGACAGGGGGATGCCATTTCTTAGGCCTCCTTTATGTTCTTGTATTATCTTTAGCTATTGTTCTTTAGTTTTGTTCTAGTTTTCTATACTGAAGCTCTGTCCAAGTGTTTTCTCGTTCTTCTTCTTGTTCTTCTTTTGATCTTTCAATCCATGTTTATGTCATATGTCTACATATTGTTTACTTTTATAATGGCTAACTAATTTTCCTTTGCTAAGGTGAAAGGGTAAAGCTTTTTATGTAAAGTTTATGATTGATTTGAATGGATCACAACGTTAACGGTATTTTATTCCTTAATCTATTTAACTTCCCTCTTTGTTAAATGGAAGTCTTGATTCATCACAGTCAATCATTGGCACAAAAGCTACTTGATTCCCTCTGTAGAACATGGCTTTGCCGGCTATATTAGAATCTTGAGTTATTGTAAACAAAGGTTGGCATGCTGGATACTTGAACCCATTAGCAAGTGTTGGTGTTTTAAGATCAATGAAAGTTAAAATTGATTAAATTCCTCGATTGGGACCTCCTTTATGTGTGGATCCCAATTGAGTGGCAAGATGTGTTAAAATTAATCAAAACCGATATACTAAAGTGAATCCCCTAACCTTAGCTATTTTATTAGAATTTGAATTTTTAATCAACACTTGTTCACACCTTTCACAAAAACCTCATTTATTAAAAATTTGTAATTTGTATTTCTTAATTCACTTCCCTGTGATTCAACACTCGGACTCCCGAGATTTTATTACTTGCGACAACCTACACTTGGGTTACAACTGTTAGAGCACAGCAAGTTTTTGGCGCCGTTGCCGGGGAAGTAAAATTAGAGTACAAGTTCAATTTTTTTTCTCTTTGTTCTTTTTTTTCTTGCTTCATTTTTTTTTTGTTCATCATATGGACGACTGAGTCTCATACCTCTTTTGTTTATTATAAGCAAGGCTAAGCCTCTTGCCTAACTTGTTGTTGATATTTGTTTTTCTTGTTATTATTTTGTTTATGCATGAAAATTTGGTCACATACATCAAGTGGTAGACTGGCAAGAGAATCTTCATCTTCTTCAAATATGGCTGAACATATTAATGAACAAGAAGATAATCATTCTCTACATAATCACCAAGAGCGACCTAGGATGCTTAGAGAACACATGAATCCCATAAGAAATAGCACTCCATCTTGTTTAATCTTTCCTTCTAATACATCACACTTCAACTTCAAGCCAGGTATTATTCAAAATTTTCCAACTTTTCATGGCGTTGATTCTGAAAATCCCTACTTGCATTTGAGAGAATTTGAAGAAGTTTGTCACATATATAACAACCTAAACTGCAGCATGAACACCATCAGGCTTAAGCTTTTCTTTTTTCTTTAAAAGATAAAGCTAAAGCTTGGCTACAAAATCTTAGGTTAGGCTCTGTTAATTCATGGGATGAACTGCAACAATAATTTTTGAAAAGAATTTTTCCTGCCCACAGAACAAATTCTTTCAAAAGGCAAATCACCACTTTCACGCAAAAACCAGGTGAAACGTTTTACCAATGTTGGGATAGATACAAGGATTTACTTAACATAAGCCCACACCATAGTTTTGAAACATGGAGATTAGTCTCATATTTTTATGAAAGTTTAACACCTAGGGAAAGACAAATGGTGGAAATGATGTGCAATAGAATATTTGAGGATAAAGATCCTGATGAGGTAATGAATTACCTAGACTTGCTAGCAGAAAATGCATAGAATTGGGACACCGCTGGTACCTATGAGGCCCCAGGTAAAACTCAAACCCTTGCATCTAGTGGAGGCATATATCATTTTAAGGAAGATAATGACCTTCAAGCAAACTTTGCATCTTTAGCTAGAAAGGTTGAGGTATTAGAAATGGAGAAAAATTGTCATTTAAAATTTGTTGAAGAAGTTATTTATCACATTTGTGAGACCAATGACCATTCCACTAGTAATTGTCCAACCTTGCCCACTTTCAAAAAATGCCTCTATGAACAAGTTAATGCTTTGAACAATTTCAATAGGCCAACTCAAAATCCAAACTCAAAAACTTACAATCCTAGTAGGAGGAATCACCTAAACTTCAATTGGAAAAGCGACAATCATGCTCAACCTTCATAACCACCTTTGCACACCCAATAAAATTTTCAACAATCTCAAGGATATGCATCATATGTTCTTCCTTTTAGGAAAAATCTTGAAGAAATATTGCATTCATTCATTGAGAAGCAAGAGTCCATCAATGCTTAAACAAGTCAAAACCTGATTGATTTGAAAGATACTCTTGCAAAATTTGTATATGCACTCAACATTCAAAATAAAGGACAATTTCCTTTTCAACCACAACCAAATCTCAAAGGTCAAAATATGGATCAAGTGAAGCCAATCATTACACTCCGCAGTGGTAAAATTATTGAAAAATCCATTCATGATCCTTGTGAAGAAAACGATGAGTCAACTTCTAAGAGTAAAGAAGACGATGATTCGACTTCTAAGAGTAAAGAAGGGGTTGAACCTATACCAAGCAAAGAAAAAATTGAATCTCCAAGTGTATCTCCATTTTCTCAGGCATTAACTGTTCCTAAAAAGGTGAATCAAAATCCTGAAATTTTTTATATTTTCAAGCAGGTAAAGATCAATATCCCTTTGTTGGATGCGATCAAACAAGTACCTTCTTATGCCAAATTTTTAAAGAATTTGTGCACTATTAAAAGAAAACTGAATGTCAAAAAGAAAGCCATCTTGGCCGAACAGGTAAGTTCTATTATTCAAAATAACACTGCTTTGAAATATAAGGATCTTAGTTGTCTAGCATTTCATGTTTCATTGGAGAACAGAAAATTGAGCAAGCATTACTTGATCTTGGGGGTAGTGTAAACTTACTTCCATATTCAGTTTACCAAAAACTAAATTTGGGTGAATTAAAATCAACCGATGTAACTTTTTTGCTTGCTGACAAATCAGTGAAAGTGCCCAGAGGAGTCATTGAAGATGTGTTAGTCCAAGTTGATAAATTTATATATTCTGTGAATTTTATTGTTTTGGACACACCAACAGTGGAAATCAAGAATTCAATACCTGTTATCTTGGGACGTCCAGTTTTAGCCATTTCTAACGTTTTGATTAATTGCAGAAATGGATTGATGAAGTTGACATTTGGGAATATGACATTGGAGTTAAATGTTTTTAACTTGCTTAAGCAACCTCCTGAAAAGGAAGATGAAAGAGAAGAGGTCTGCATCATTGGAAAAATTGTAAAAAACTATATCCAAGAAAGGAGTATCTCTGATCCTCTTGAAAAGTGTTTAGTTAATTCAATTGGATCAAGTATGAAAATAGATCAGGATACAACTAATATATGTGCATTCCTTGATTCTTCACAGGTAGAAGCAAACACACATTGGAAAACAAAAGTTGAGGAGTTGGGAAAACCCAAAGTTGAAGAGCAAGATGAAATACCCACACCAGAGTTAAAGCCATTGCCTAAATAATTAAAGTATGCATTCCTTGGCGAATTCTTCTTATCTGATGGTAATTTCATCTACTCTCACATTCGAGCAAGAAGGTAAATTGATTGAGTTACTTAAAAGGCTAAAACTACAATTGGATGGACATTAAAGGACATAAAGGACATTAATCCTTTAATTTGTTCACATAGAATAAATTTAAAGGATAATGCTAAATCTTATCAACAACCTTAGAGAAGACTCAATCCACACATGAAAGAGATAGTAAGATCTGAAGTTCTCAAATTACTTGATGTGGGAATTATTTACCCTATCTCTGATAGCAAATGGTTTAGCCAAACCTAAGTTGTTCCAAAGAAGTCTGGCATCACAGTGGTAATAAATGAAAAATGTAAGTCTTTACCAACTTGAAGACCATCTAGTTGGAGAATGTGCATTGATTATAGAAAATTAAATCTTGCCACTTGAAAAGATCATTTTCCATTACCTTTCTTGGACTAAAATTTAGAAAGAGTAGCAGGATATCCATTTTATTGCTTTCTTGATGGCTACTTATGTTATTATCAAATTCTAGTAGCTCTTGAGGACCAAGAAAAAACCACATTCACATGTCCTTTTGAAACCTTTTCATTTAGATGCACGCCTTTTGGACTTCACAATGCCCCAGCAACATTTCAAAGATGTATACTGAGTATTTTTAGTGACATGATTGAAAAATATCTTGAAGTTTTCATGGATGGCTTAACTGTTTATGGAAATTCTTTTGATACTAGTCTTGAAAACTTGGAAAAGGTTTTAAAAAGATGTGAAGAAAAAGATTTGGTACTAAATTGGGAAAAATGTCATTACATGATCACCTCTAGAATTGTTTTGGGTCATGTGTGTATTTTCAAAATGAATCGAAGTTGATAAAGTAAAGGTGGAACTCATTGCTTAGTTACCTTTACCCAAAACTGTTAGAGAAATTCGCTCATTTTTTGGACATGTAGGCTTTTATCGAAGGTTCATTAAAGGGTTTAGTGAAATATCTAGACCTCTTTACAACCTCCTTGTGAAAGATGTTTCATTTGAATGGACTCAAGAATGCCAAAATTCATTTGATAAGTTAATTGGCCTTTTAACATCCTCTCCAATCATGCAACCCCTGAACTGGTCCTTGCCTTTTGAGGTAACGTGTGATGCTAGTGATTATGCCATTGGTGCTGTTTTAGGACAAAGAAATGAAGGTAAGCCATATATAGTTTATTATGCAAGTAGAACTTTGAACAGTGCACAAATGAACTACACTACAATTGAGAAAAAACTACTTTCAGTAATATTTGCATTGGATAAATTTCGTTCTTATCTGATTGGTTCAAAAACCATTGTTTACACCGACCATTCTGCTGTTAGGTATCTAATGTCAAAGCAAGATGCTAAACCAAGGCTGATACGCTGGATCTTATTACTTCAAAAATTCAACATTGTGATCAAGGATGAAAAGGGCACCGAAAATGTTGTCGCTGACCATTTGTCAAGGCTAGCAACAGATTCAACAATTGAGGTTGCACCCATAAATGATTGTTTTCCTGATGAATTTTATTCTCTATCACTACAGTACTATGGTTTGTTAATATTGTTAATTTTTTGGTGACAGGATTGGTGCCAACTCAATGGAGTGCCCAAGATAAGAAGAAATTTCTGCATGAGGTGAAAAACTTCTATTGGGATGATCCTTATCTTTTCAAATATTATCCTGATCAGATATTCCGGAGATGCATACCTGAAAATAAGGTAAAAAGTGTCATTGAATTTTGTCATTTAGAAGCATGCAGGGGGGATTTTTTTCTAAGAAAACAGCTGCAAAGATTTTACAGTCTGGATTTCTCTGGCCCTCTTTGTTCAAAGACAGACATGCATTCTGCAAAGTCTGTGAAAATTTTCAGAAATTAGGATCAATTTAAAAAAGAAACATGATGCCTTTGACTCCTATCCTTGTGATTGAAATTTTTGACTGTTAAGGAATAGATTTCATGGGACCATTTCCACCATCATTTGGATTCGTGTACATTTTAGTTACAGTAGATTATGTTTTAAAATGGGGAGAGGCAATTCCGTGTCGAAATAATGATCATAAAACTGTGATTAAATTTTTGAAGAAAAATATTTTGAGTCATTTTGGGATTCCTCGGGCCATAATAAGTGGTGGGGGAACACATTTTTATAACAAACCATTCGAATCCTTGTTGAAGAAATATGGTATCACACATACGGTTGCCACCTCTTATCACCAACAAACAAGTGGACAAGTAGAATTAGCAAATAGGGAGATAAAACAAATCCTTGAAAAAACAATCAACCTAAATAAAAAAGATTGGTCTTTGAAACTAACCGATGCACTTTGGGCTCATCGCATTGCTTTTAAAACATTGCTTGGCATGTCTCCCTATAGGTTAGTTTATGGAAACCTTGTCATTTTCATGTGGAACTTGAACATAAAGCTTAAAGAGTTGATAAATTATGCATGTGAGAATTCAAAAATTTATAAAACTAGAACCAAAGCTTTTCATGACAAAACAATTGTAAGAAAAACAATTGAGGTTAGTCAAAAGCTCTTGATGATCAAGTCATCTACATAGACCTCAATGTTACTTCCCATCTGATTAGCAAAGATCTTATTCATCAACCTTTGATAAGTGGCGCCAACATTTTTCAACCCAATTGGCATTCGTAAGTAGTAATAAACTGCATCTCTCGTTATGAAGGCCATTTTCTCCTCATTTTCTGAGTGCATTTGAATTTGGTGGTAACCATTAAAAGTGTCCATGAAAGACAATATTCTAAATTCCGACATGGCGTCAACAAATTGGTCTATAGACAGCAAGGGGTACAAATGCTTTGGGCAGGCGTCATCGAGATTTGTATAGTCAATGCACATGCGCCAATCCCCATCCTCCTTCTTTACCAACACTACATTGGCGAGCTACTCATGGAACTTAACTTCCTAAATGATTTCGGCCTTCAGTGGTTTCTCCACTTCTTCCTTGATGAAGTCTCATCTTTCAGGTACCATGTTACATTTTTTCTACTGCACTGGTTAGGCAGAGGAGTCTATTTACAATCTATGAGTAATTATTTCTAGATCTATTCTGAGCATCTTATTGGTCAACTATGCAAATACATTGACATTTGTTCTTAGGAATTGAATAAGTAACTGTTTTACCTTAGGATAGAGGTGCTTGCCAATCTTTATCTCCCTTCCAAGGGCAATTTCCATGTTCTCTGTATCTTTGGGTAAGGCTATGCTAGGCTCATTTTCTGAGAGCACCTTTTTCCCCTTTCTAGCCTCTGCTAGCTCTATCCTGCCCTTCTTTGGCCTTCATAGCATCATTATGTAGCCCTTTCGTACCGATGCCTGGTGAACAAAGATGGTAGCGTCCCTAATAGAGGTAGCAAAAAGCATCATGAGCCATTTGACATCAGATCAGATGTAAGATTGTATTTACATTGGTCTCCTAAGTATGGCATTATATGGTGATGAAACGTCTAGGATGAGGAATTCAATGGTGTCGCAATCGCAGGTGAGTTTTACCTTGCAGTCCTTTCCCACCAACATAAGGGGTACCTTAATGGTCTCCACTGTATGGACCTCACCTTTCCCTATCCCAAAGGTAGGTCAGTTACAGGGGATAGAGAGAACTTTTTGATCATTATCTTTTCTAGTAAGTAGGCGAAGATGACATTGATGTTTGCACCTGTATCTAAGTAGACTCTTTCCATATTAAAATTATTAATGCAAGCCCTGAACACAAGGGGAACCTGATGCGGGATGACTATCCAGGATTCGTCAGTCCTAGTCAAGATATTAACAGGGTCCACCATCTCCAACTAGGTAATCTCTCGCTCCTGTCTTCTTCGAGCAGTCGAAGGCTCTCCCTTGATGATCATATGAACCACTTCGGCTAGAAAGCTAGGGTTCCTATGGTCCTTTGGGGACCGGGGCTTCTCAGGTTTTTGTCCTCATTCACTGTCCTACTTATCATCTTTTCTTTGAGGCCTATCTTCTTGCTTTCGACAGGGGGATGACTGCTTTAACTGGTGTTCCCTCAGTTTTCCTACTTCAATCATTTCCTCGAATAACTTCTTCAACTACCAATACTTTTTAGTGTCAAGGCCTTTATCTTAATGGTACTTGCATTGTTTCTTGAGGTCATTTTTGCCCCAACGAGGCATCGCAAGGGGCCATCAAGGAACCAGATTCTTTTTTTCTTGCACGTATAGGATGGTTGATCTGGTTTCCTATAGAGGTGGGAGTACGAGTTCTAGCCTCGAGTTAACCCTCCCTCTCTTCCTGGCTCACCCTCTCTAGCGTTAAGTTGGTCCCTTGGGACCATTGGTCAGTTGAGTTTTCCAACATGCATGTACCGTGTAGCTTGGTTAAGGAACTCCTATATGTCCTTAACAGGGTTCTCATGGAGATCCCAAGTGAATCTAGAGTCCCAGGTGAATCCCTGGGTAATGGCCACTAGGTGCAACTTTGGGGACAACCTCTGTACTTGTACATCCTTGGCATTGAATCTTCGCATGAAGTCCCACAGGGGTTCATCATGACCTTGTCTAATCTTTAATAAATGGGCCACTATTTTTTGGCTTGGTCAGCTTCCCAAGAAAGGTCATAGGAATACTTGTGAAAAATCCTTAAATGAAAAAAAACGGCATCCTCGGTTAGTCCCGAACTAGGAAGCCACGACCACCATCAGCGTAGAGCGAAAGGCCCTACCCATGATTGCATTAGAGGCCCATTCAAGCCTCATGGAGGTATTGTACCTCCGTAGATGATTAACTAGATCGGTTAGGCCATCATACAAGTCAATCTTAGGCATGTAGAAACCCCTAAGGGTAGGGGCATTGATAATATCCTCCGTGAAAGGTTGGAGACATATGTACTCCGCGTTGATGCCAAGCTCGAGGCCTTCATTCCAGGCCTTGGGGACCCACATGCGCTACACCATTTGGTCAAGTCTCTGCAGGATTACACAAATGTCACTAAGACCATTTGAATGGTCTGGAACGATTGTCTTTCGTGGATTCGGATCCTCGAGGGCTAGCCTCATGGGGTTGCTAGGTGAGGTCCTTCAACTGCCAGGTGAGGCTCAATGACTTCCTCTGGAGCCTTAGGTTAGGTTCTCCGGATTTCTTGTTGGATCGTTGCCTTCAATTGTTCGAACAGGGCATGTTGAAGGGCCTAAAATTGTTTGTTGTTCAGAGGCATGGGGCCCTTACCCCTGCGGGGGTGTCTCTAAAGCCCTACGAGATTCTACAAGTCATCCCCCTAGTGTGTTTCTTCGCTTACGGGGCTTATAGACCTCATATGTGGCAGCTTTTCTGCTTAGTCCCCTACAAGTCCTGGTTTTCCAGTTGTTATCTTTGAGTGTTCACCACATATGGTTCCCACAGATGGCACCAAATTAATGGTGAAGATGATCTAGTAAGCCGAGCCCAAAAGCTCGGTGAACTGCATATTAGAGTTCTGCGCACAAAGATAATGTCAAAGCCCCATAATGTACTCCCGGGGGAAACCCTCTAGTACTCAAGATAGTTTTCTAGCAAGGAGTAATAGGGAGAGAGAGAGGACAGCTAGAACCTTGTACCACTAGATTGGGGATTTAGGGGGGCTCTATATAGCTACGAGAGCATCTAGGAATTTTCTACTAGATAAGAATCTTGTAGCTTGCCCATAATTATGGGATTCTATTTCCATCTATGGTGGAGTTGCCTTGTGGACCTTATTTGGGACCTTAATAGGGCTTTACAGATTTCAAGCCCTGGAATTGGGCCTGTTTCCTATCAAAACCTAACATGAACTCATCCAAAATAACTATAATTCCTAAATACAATTTTTTTTGTTTCGGTCTTCATATAACATAATCATCCATTTTTGTTATGAAGTTAACTGACATGAAAGCATATGCTTCATTTAAATGAGTTGAGAGGATAAAAGGTAACAATTTATGAGGTTTGAGAGGCGAGTGAACCTGAGTTAAAGTTCATGGAGTAAAAGGTCAGTTTGCAAAGATCAAGGGGCAAAATGAGTGTTAGGCCAATTAAAAACTTCTAAAATTTCCCCTTTATATACTTTTGAGAAAAGCAAATTTCTTGAGTTTTTTCTCTAAGATGTGTTCTTTTAAATCTTTATTCCCTAACAGAGGTAATTTTAATCTTATCTATTAAAATGATGTAGTTTTTGCCAAGTTGGCACTTTCTCCAACAAGCCCGTCCACACTAACACATAAAAGAAATGGTAATTTACATGATTTGACTGCCAAGATTGAACAGATTTTTAATTTCGTTCCTATTGTTTTATTTTTCAATTTCATTATTAAATTTTAGGGCAAACAGGTATCATCCCTAAACTATCCCTAATGTGACTTAATCATGCCAAAACTATGAATTGTCACATGGGTTGTCCTCAAACTACTCAATTGCTGCATCTGCCATCATGTCATTATTTCAGGCATTAAAAGTGACGAAAATAGGGAAAAAATTGCATAATCAGTCCTAATAAGTAGAAAAATTTTCTAAAATGCGTATAATTCATCTCCACCCGCACTTCAATAAGCTTTTTTGCCTTTCATCTGCCTCACCATTGTGCCTCTATGTTTATTCTTTGTTTTCCCTCAAGTTCATCATTTTTTGTAGGAAATTTAACTTGTCCAACAAGCCTATCTTTATTTGTAACATCATAAAAGCCTAGTGAAGGCCTCATCTCAAATGGAATTTCTTTATTGTACTCAATTCTCTTTCTGTTCCTAATTTTTCATAGCACTACTTCCTTAAGTTCCCTTTTTTCCTACAGAGAAGCATGATTTTTGGCTTCTTTAAGTTGCTTCTATCTGGCCTTTCATTTTACTTTTTTTCCATTGATGTTGGCTAAACAAGCACAGGCTTGAAAAGTAGTACGTCCACCAACCATTAGTGCAATGCTTGTCGCTGGTCATCACCTATAGGTTTGCAATCTTGATCTTTCACGTGTGTTGCATAAAGAAATTCAAGAAAAAGCCCCAACACCATCACATCATCGATCAGATTCCTGAGGCTTCCAAATGGGGATGAAGATACAACAAAGTCAGGTTAGGTCCACTCTTTTCATACACAATAAGTGATTCAAAGGCTCACACAAGTCCCTCTTGCCGAATCCGAATGAGTGGACGCAGTCAGTTTCTCACTTTGAATCTACATCGACGCCAATAAATATGGTTTCCCACTGATGTTTGAGAAAATATATTAGAACATTCTTTTGAACTTTTTTAGGACTGAATTAGAAAACCATAAAGTTTTATGACTCAAATAAAAAAGTTTCCTAAGTATTGAAATTGCTTTTGTTATTTTTCCCCTAATTTTCATCACATTTTAATATCTGGTATAACGGCAGGATGATGGGTGCAACAATTGGGTAGTTTGAGGATTATTCTTACTACAATTTGTAATTTTGGGACGGTTAAACAACATTGGGATAACTTAAGGATGATATGTGTCATTTACCCTAAATTTTAATATTTTTTATAGTTAAATCACAATGTTTCTTTTCCACTTTTTAATTGGAGCGTAACTTTAATTGATGTCCCCCTAAAAATTATTTATGAAATTAATAATATTATTTTGTTGTAACACTTTTATTGGAATATAACATTAATTGATATTCCCTTGAAATCATTTTTTTTTCTTTCACCATATTTCTATATTAGTTAAGACCTAAGAACCAATCTTCTTTACCAATTCAAAAACTCATTATTTTCAATTACAATTTACTTAAAGATTTATTAAGTATTTTGGTGTCTTAATTCAATAAATTTTTGAATTCCCAAAAAGATTAGGTGAATTAAATTATTTAAATCATTGGATAACTAGCCTAAAATAATAATCCTCTTTATTATCAATTTTATCAAATTAATTTGTGGCTGAAACAACAAATAAACAAAAATCAAATAAGAATAGAAACTACCAATGCTCTCGGTGCCTATTCTACGACTATAGAAACATTTAGGGCGAAAACAGACTAACATATAAATAGGAGGGCTAAAGGCAAGTTTTACTGAGAAGCAATAATGGACTTGGTCAAACGGGTTAAAGCTGGGTTGGCTCTGGGTCAGGAAACAGGTTCACGGGTGGAGGCGGTTTCATCCTCGATTTGCAACGGCGGCGACGGCAATCTGGCGACAGGCGACCTGGTCTTGGAGGGGGGTAGCTAGGGTGGACTCCGAACAGGGTGGCAACAAGTAGTGGTGGCGGATGGAGCGTGACAGTGACAACCAGTAGTGATGGCGGACGGCCACGGGGAAGGTTTCACGAAGGGTGGTGGCGATCGGGGACGACCGCCAATACTGCTTGAACCAGCTACTCCTATTCGATCTCCACTATGATGGGCTTTGATAATAGAGAAAACTTTAGTCCCAATTGGGGCAAAAGATAAAATTTTAGGAGTCCATGAATACTTTAACCAAAATTAGAAAAGTAGAGGTCCTAACTATAGAATTAGGCCCTAAACTTGGCCAACTCGAGGGAGTTAGTCTCTTAAACTCAGCACTTACTAAAACTTGGCCCTTGAACTTTTAAAAACCATGCAAGTCAGCCCATTAACTACAGGATTAAATGGACGGCATTAGAGCGAGGGTGAGGAGGCTGACTGGGTTAGCTGACTTGCCGTTAAGCCTGGGTCTTTGAAAGAGGCAAAAGAAATCGAGCAAACAGGGGATCCCCAAATTCGTAGAAATAGAGAAAGAAATAGACGATTCAATTTCCTTTGTGTCTGTTTCTTCACTGTTTTCCTGTTGAAATGAGTAGAAGATGAATGGATTGAATTGATTTAGGATGCAGTTGAGCCAGAGGGGAGAGGCTGGAAATTCTTGGACAGGGTTGATCCTTTATTGTCTGAATGTACAAGGGATGTGGTTACCAAGCTCGGTCGGAAGGAGAAGTTGTTTTGTTTTACTCTGCACTAACCTTCCATTCCGAGCTGTTCCTCGTAAGAAGAAGTTGTTTGGTTTTACTCTGCATTAACAAACGGTGTTTAGGAGTTGGGGCTCAGGGGAGGCGAAGGCCAGAGGGGCTTCACCTGCACGACGGACAAGACGCAGCAGTGGCGGAAAAAAAGGAAGACAGACGAAAAGACATTAATCAATGCCATCCAAGGTTTGAGGAGGGATCGAACTAGAAAGCTGATTTCCAGCAGGATCCAAGGTCTGTAACCTTTGACAAAACCGTAAAGCTGGCGGAACTTCCCGGAAAGGGTCATCCCACGAAGCTCAAGGTTGATTATCCGATTCTATTAGGTGTTTCAACAAGTGACTCTGATGAATTTGCAGAGGATACCCACCGTCGCGTTCGAGAAGTCCCAATTGCTCGACTTCCCTTGTGGGTCATGCAGCAAATTCTTCACCCCTCGTAAGCATTTCACGTCGTCTTCGACGATCGTTGAAATAGCCAAGCCTGAAAACAACATCAGGAAGAGCTCCAGAAAGCTAAAGAAGAGCAAGATCGCAGCCTTTTCAAAGACCAAGATTAGATCAGATAAGGAACTTTCCTGGGTTCATTTCATTTTCCGATCTCAGTAGGGGAGAGACCGGCCAGAGTAGAGAATGGGGTTGAATAGTAAAAAATGAAAGCATTGATTTTGATTAAAATTTGAGGAAACATTGATTCTGATAAAAATTTGCCAGTCAATTGGCTATTCCTTCACGTTCTTTTTTCCCTTGTGGACTGGAGAATTTAGTGACTAGTGAGTGGTTATATTGATATGAGAAAAGAGAGAAAAAAAATTCCACCTCAGCCATTAATCACCACGTCACTCTCACCTAAACGCCATTACTTGCTACTGTAGCAATTTGACAGATTCATATAGATTTTCTAAGTTTTAGTGGTTAGTGAGTTTTAGACCAACTCATTCAAGTTGGTAAAGTTTGGGGTCTAATTCTGCGCAGTTGGGCAGGAGGAGCTTTTTCAGACACAACAAGTATTTTAGATTAGTCCGAAATTTCATCCTTGTGCAAACAGTTGCTGCAGCAGCTCCAGATTCACTTCTAACTGTAAGCAGCTTCTCTGATTATTATGAACCATATGCGGATCGTTGAATATTATCTGTGAAAATATTGACCAATCATCAAGGTTTGAGTTAGTTTTGTTGGATTTGATGTTGTTTTCGGAATTTGATGCAGCAAGGAGGTGATTTTGAGACTCCTATGGCGCCGACGACCAAGCCTCGTGGTGTTATCTTCTCACGCCCGCTCCCCAAAACAGCTATTGACAAAGAAATTAACGTGAAGGGAGCGCTTTTGCAGCACTGGTCTGGTGGTCAAGGAGAAGAGTCCACCAGCTTCCGGGTTCAGATTAAGTACAAGGAGAAGGTCTACCCGATGACTTGCCGGAGTCGCCTGGGAGAGAAGTACAAGAAATGGGTTCTATCCATTGGCTGGTTGAACTTGGTTCGAGGGAATGGATTGAAAGAAGGAGGCGAAGTGACCCTTTTCGAGCCGAATGAGGATGGAGGCGCCTTTGTAATGTTGGGTGGACTGGTTTCATTGGAGTTGATTGGCCTGATTTCATTTCGGCGGCTGAGTCGTTGATGCGGCTGCACTCTGTCCCGCGTCTCACTACTGGCGAAGTCGTCCCGGCTCTCACTATCGGCGTAGTGATCGACAACGGCCTTGTTTCTGCAGCTGAGGCATTGCTCACGCTGAACTCCGCTCCGCCAGCGGCACCCAACAGAGCTATGATGATTGACCTGAATTCGACTCCGGCCACCGAAGCGGTGGACCTGAATGCCACTCCGACAGCGTCCGGCTAAATCGCGCACAATCGAGCGATTTAACTGTAGAAGAGTTTTGAGGAACATTGCGCTGGAAGTCGCAAATCTTTAGCTTTAATTGCAAATTAGTCCTCAACCTTTATTCTGTTTCATATTGGTCCAGTAGTAGCTTTGGTTTTGCCTATGGATGGCAATTGGGTAGGTGGGTCGGGTCAGGTTGGGTCAGGTCATTTAGGTTTGGGTCTAATCAGGTTAGCATGAATTCGGGTCTATGTTGGGCTCAGGTCAGTTCATTTGGGCTCGGGTTGATTTCAAGTTGAGTTAATTTCTGGTTCGTGCTAGGTTGGGCCGAGTTTATTTGGGTTTGGGTTCACTTCAGGTCGGGTTAATTTTAGTCTCAGGTAACTTTAGGTTAGCTTTCGGGTCAAATTCAGGTCAACTTTATGTTCACACAAGTTACTGGTGTGAAGTCAAAACGATTGAATCGATTCAATTTTTTTTTTTAAATTTAAATCAAATAATTCAATTTTTGTGTGATTTAATTTAAATTAAATTTTCATTTCTTAGTATATTTAATTAAAATATTCATAAAAATCTTCTTCATTATAATTTAGTACATATTTAAGTAATTTAACATTGTTAGTAATATTTGACTTTTTTTCTAAACTCATACCCTTTAACTATCATTGTACAGGTTATTTAGATCTTCACCTAGCTATCACCCAGATATACACAACGACAATTTTGTTATGCTAATGTTTCAATGAATTTTCTTTGAAATTACAATGAAATGCAAATCAAGTTCACTAGTGACTAAATTGTAAAATTTAAAAAATTTTGGCTGAAAGTGAAAAGATTTCAAAAATTTTAGGACCCATGTTGTAATTATTATGGGTGACTAAAATGGAATTTTTAAAAATTTAGGTACCTTATTGCACTATACTTAAAAGTTTAGGGATAAATGTTGTAATTTTAACAATTACCTATTAAGATCATTAAACTTATTAAATATAAAAATTACTTCTGTTGAAAAAATCCAAATATGGGATTCACTAAATATAGATGGTTTTTCCCCAAATAAGAAACTTGCAATATATAAAAGTTATCAAAAAATAGAAGTTACTAAATATGAAAATCCCTTCTCAAAATATGAAAATTATTAAATATGAACATCTTAAAAAAATAGAAATGAAACTACTAAATATAAAATTTTCATCTCCAAATATGAGACTTACTAAATATGGAAGTATCAAAAAATAGAAGTTACTAATTACGGAAATCATCATTCCTAAATATAAGACATACTGAATATGAAAGTCTAAAAAAATGAAAGTTACTAAACATGAAAACCTCTATATTTAGGACTGACTTAATATGAAAAATAATGAAAAAGGAAAGTTAAGGTTTAAGGTGAGAGTTAAAATCAGGTCTTATCGGGTTTAGTTATCGAGTCATCTCGGGTTCAGGTCAGATCAGTCTCGGGTTTGGGTCATTTCGGGTTCGAATCAATTCAGGCTTGGGTAATTTCAGGTTCAGGTATTTCGGGTTTGAGTCATTTGGGTTTGAGTTTTCTCGGGTTTCCCTTTAATCGAGTTTAGGTTCAGGTCAAGTTGGGCACAGTTGGTTCAGGTCATTCACTTTTTTAGTCAAATCGGATCAAGTCGGACTTGGGTTCGAATAAATTGGGGCAGGTCATCAGATCGGGTCTGATTTTGCCATCCCTAGTTTTACCCGGTGTTTGTATGTTATGTCTTTTAAAGATATGATACTCTTAGTGTCATGGCATTTTCACATGAAGTAATCCGTGATGGCAATTTTTTCTGTTGCTCTGAACGATAAATACAGCAGTATATATATGTGGACAAAGTGACCTAACTTCCCTAAAAATGTTACTCACTATAAGAAAAATAGCTTTTAGTTACTGAAATTTTCATCATAATAAGTAATAATTTTTGACAAAAAAAAGCTACTCTGACTATTCTGAACTCGTCACAAGCCCGTCACAAAAATTACCTGTGACACATTTTGAAGGATCATAAAGTATAAAATTTTAGTTACTAAACAACTTGTAACTTATATGCTTACATTTGTGCCAAAAATTTAGTCACAAATAAATAAAATAATTGTCACGATTATTCTATCACAAAATAATCAGTTTACGATGACATTGTAAATCATCACAAATCATGTGTAACCATGTCAAATTATTTTTGTCACTTCTGCATTGACAAATGTGAATTCTTTTTCAAATTATTTGGTAACTAATGGCCGCTTCTTGCAAGTGCAAGGAAACCAAAAAAGTCGATTTTATTTTTTCTGCAACCAATTTATTTTTTAATTCTTATTTTTATTTATGGTTTTTACCATTTGAAAGTCAAAAATCACAAAGAATTAGGTAATAAACTTCAAAGCATACAATTATTTTAAATTGGATTCAACGCAATACAACTTTTTAAAATTAATTAATAAATAAAAACTACAAATTTATTACAAATTCGTGAAGTAATTCAAGCAAACGGTAACTCCTCCTTGGCAACAACAAAAAACAAAAAAAAGACAAAAAAAAAAAAGGAAGAAGAAGAATAAGAAATCTACACCAGAACTTCTACGCCTTTTCATCATCGCCAACGTAAACTAGGTCTTCCATTCGCTTCTCCCAGCTCGACAAACACAGAGGCTAGTGCAAGTCAAACGTTATTACGGACATAGAGAAAAAATTATGAGCACATGTTAAAAAATCTGATAGTTGAAGGGATCGTGTAGCTTGGCGAATTTCAGACTAGTGACCTGTACATAAAGATAGTGTTAGGGCCTCAAGATGTGTCCCTGGGAGAAACCTTTTGATTCTTAAGTCAGATTTCCGGCAAGTAGAGAGGGAGAGGAGATCCAAAACATCATATCTCGAGATTGCCAATTGAAGAGGTTTATATAGCCAGGGCAGCTCCAAGGAATTCGTCATGGGATAAGAATTCCGTAGATTATAGGATACTGTTTCCATCCAGGGTAGAGTTCTCTTGTGGGTCTATTTGGACCCCCAACAAGAGTTCTTTATTAACTTTGGGCCACAAATTTGGGCCTACTTCACAGGAATAGGTCCCTTCCTATAAGAAAATATAAGCAAAGGATCCTGCATTTTCTTGAATGTCGTCATTTTCTAGAAAAGGAGGTGCGGACCTGCTCGGGAATGGGGTGCGAAACCCCTTTTTCCTGTAAGGTTGAGACGCTCTATATGGTGTCATTTAGTAGGGATGGTGCAATGCCCCTCCTGCTTCTTGAAGAAGCTAGAGAAACGTCACCATTTGATCTCTTTCTTCCATCATACCTATGTGGCTATGACACGTGGCGAGTGTATCAGTTAGGAAGGAGGTGAAGCGACGCCTATTAAATGCACCTTAGGGAAGTGATCGAGCGTGACCGTTTTGACAACTATTCATGGCTACATATCCTTCTACTAGTGAGCAAAATTTTCGCTATTATTGCAATGGCAGTTTTGGGGAGGAAACCCAAAAGCCGAAGGTTTCACTATATATACCGCGAGGGTTTTCACCTCGTTCTTTCACCATTTGGTTATTTTATTGCTACTCTGCGTGCTCTTCTTGTTTGCCGTTTGCTCTGAGTTGGACATTTTGTTGGAACTCCCCTTTTTTTGCCAAGGTCACCTTTCTGCCTCATAATCAGATAATGAACCCTTGTCCTTTATTATTCGCCAATAATGGAGCTTTTGTTTTCTCTTGGTCTTTCTGATTAGGTTTTTTGTTTTTTGTTTTCTATTTGTTGGCTGCTATCAGCCGTTCCTCCACCTCCCCGATGTGTTGGCAATAGCCCTAATATGTTACACAACAGTTTTTCTATATGCCTTCTTCGAACTCACCATCTAGGGCTACTGCTGATAGGGCTAATTCGTCAAACGTGCTGTTTTCCCCCAACGTAGAGGTGTTGAAGGGGATTGTGACACAACACGATGAGAGCACCTTGGTGATGAATCTCTGTCTATACTTTTGGCCTAATGGAGTTGTGGCCGCCCCTTCACTGTGATAAGGTGTTAAGGGCTGGCATTTAGAGGGTGGTAACAAGAGAACAAATGCCATCACTATTTTCACCGACCAGCTACAAGAAGGGCTTCCTTTGTCTCTCCATCCATTGGTGGAGCAGATATGTGAGCACTATCAAATTCTACCATCATAGTTGATGCCAAACTCATTTACCCACATCAAATGGGTTCATCATCTATTGCAAGTTGGCAGGGGTAACTGGTCGGTCGTCGAAACTGCAAAAAATAATTATGGTATCACCAATAAATCAGAATAAATAAATTTGTAGTATAGCAATAAAAGCCAAGTTGAATCCTAAAGGAAATTTTTTTAACCGAAAACTCCCTGTCAAAAAATTGAAATAAAAGAATAGAGGTTTTCTTGAATTGAATGCTAAAATAAATTAACTGTAGAGTTAAAATAAAATTAACCAATACAAAAAATGCTTAGTTCAGGGTTGATTATCCATTTTAGTTACGCAGTTGATGTTGCAGAACGGGGTCCAAACACATTGAATTACTTGGCTTGTAGGCTCTTAGGGACTGTGAATCCCACTTAGTTATTATTAGCTAACTATTACTTGTCAATAAATTAAAATAACTTATGTGCAACTAGTTTCTTAGCCTACCCTGCAAAAAGATATGCATGTTTTCGTCCTCGTGATGCAAATAATTAAGTAAACTATTTCAAAAACATTGCTCGAGCATTTCATTTAAAACTTAAACTGTGTCAAGACAATGAAATACTAGTTATTTCGACTTCAAGTAATAGTTTGTGCACACTTAACATCACTAGCATGCACCCAAAAGTAACTTAATGGTTTTACACCACAATATATCCTAATAGAGGCAATATCTTAGTACAGAAGGTATTATACACACAAGACAAAAACTTAACTAAGATCATTTACTTGAGCCCTACCATTGAGCTATCAAAGTCCAAGTGCAAGCTCTTTCTCAGTCCTTGTGCACCACTTAGCCTCTACATTGTAAAAGCATAACACTTAGCTAGTACATAGCCTAGTCCATAAGTAATCTTAGAATCACAAGGATTCTAGTGAAAGAGTACCTGCAAAAAGAGAAAGTTTAGCCCACAACTATCCACTAGTTGTTAGGCTCGGTGTTAAAACCTGTACAACAAACTTGAGGGAGTGAGTACATGAATGCATTCAGTAAAGGTCCTTTGGGGTACCTGCAAGGAAGATAACAAGCAAGGAAGTATGCAAATATGTCAAACAGACATTCAAGTAATCAACCAACAAACAACATAAGACAAAAACATGGAAGATATGCAATGCATGAATGTATAATATGCAATTCACACAATCCTTGGGAATTTTTGCACCTTAAGTGCCTTATACTTATCGTGAGCTTAAACGGCGAAGATACTTGAGACATTGCCATCGTATCTCGAATAGTTTACCTCCTTTAAGTCCTACTTACGGGTCCCAGAGTAGATCATCACATTCTCTCAAAACTTACCCATCTTACCCTTAATTTATTGTATAAGGTAGCCATCTTATGTGGTTTAGTTTGCCAAGCTCTTGGAGCTTAGCTTAGAGTTCCTTAGTGGTTCACTTACCAAACCAAATTGTTCAATTGGGATCTTCTTAGGCTTCTTATTCAATTCCCTTAGGTTTGAGACCTTTCTCTCCTAGGCCAATGTAGCCTCTGAAACCGACTTACTCCCCCTTAGTGCTCACTTGACAACTTTAGCAACTTTAGCCCTTAGCCACTCTACTTAGCTCTACCTTAACCACAATACTTAGCTACCTCTTAAATAATGCATAATTCTTAACTTAGGAATGAGTCTTGGACCCAACCGAGGCTATGGAACACTTTAAATTAGCCTAGGGATGATAATCAATAGTTTGAGACATTCTTAGGATGCCCCGAGCTTAAGGGACTAATGCTTGGGCGATGTCGTCGGCAACGTGTCGCCAAAGGTATCAACGCTCAGGAATCCTAAGGTTCACCGGTGATGCGTCACTAGTATGCATCGCTATCACCACATGGCATTGCCAACGGCGACACGCCACTAATGCACTACAGCATTGGATGATAGCATGCGAACTTGCAAGAAACTTACTCAAACTTTCCAATCCCAAGGCCAATTCACATGGGTCTTATTTCTACTTCACTCCCACACATAATACTACATTTGTATGTATTATTTAAGCTAAATTAACTTGAATCCTAACCTCAAATTCGGCCACAAAGTAAGAATCAAAGCACAAGCTCACTTGAGCTCAACTAAGCTCTCTTGATTTCCAATCCTAAAACCAACATGATATAGCACCAAGAACCTCAAATCAAGACCATTTCTAGCTACACAAACAACTTAGAACTAGCTCCAACAAAACCAAGAAGCTTACCTTAGGCTTTAGGCTCAATAAGCATCAAAGAGCCATTGAGGAACAAGTACACCAAGAACAAGTTGGAGGCTTGTTGGATTCAACTTAGTACCTTCAAATTTAATAGAAACTTGTGGAATTAGGGAGGTTTGATGCAGGATTTCTGGTGGGGAGAGGGAGCTATGAATTTGGCAAAGAAACAAATGGGTAGAGGAAGTCAAACCTTCCCAAAATATCCTACCCACCCCACTAAGTCACACTTCTTGTTTTCTTGCCCCTTAGCCTTCAAGTTCTCATTTGTTTTAATTTAGTCACTAAACACTCACCCAAAACCATCCTTCCTTGGTCCTAAAGGATGCCTAAAATCTTCCTAAACTTAGCCTCTTAAACATTTACGCCACTTAAGACATAAATGGCTCAATTGTGCACTTAGTGAAACTTTTTACACTTTTCCTTCAAAGATGGTTCTAATTGCTAGGATAACTTATGGTCTTGACCTAGTCAAAATTCCTTTCATGACCTAATTTCATCAAAATTATAGTCATGCCATTCACTTGTGTTAAAATTACTATTTTGCCCTTTTGACTTTTAGGTTCCAAAACCACACTTAAGAACTCATTTTTACTTAAACTTAGCTTGTCCTTTTTGCTTAACAAGGTGCTAACTTGAGGTACTTAAGTAAAAAAAACTTAAATAAAAAAAAATACTTATCCAGCCAAGACCCGTCATTGACTAGGAAAGTTGTCACAGTTGATCATTGAAATAAAATATTTCTTCAATCCAAGCAAATAAACCGGACTCTCTTTAAAACTAAAAAAAATTCAAAGAATTCAGCAGTAAAATTAACCAGAAAAAGCTTCAAATTAATATCTTAATTTTAAGTAACTAGATATTAAAAAACAATTTCTAATCAACTCAAAATTAGCATGAAGAATAATGAAAAAAAAAATTTCGAGGCAATCACCCAAACGCTTGAACAATTTAACTTATTTTATTTCTCTGTATGAACTAGCCAGAAATAAAAATAATCTCTAATTAAATTCACTTGCTTCTATTCAAATTCTTTTCACCCAAGCGGTTTCAAAGAAAATAAAGCAAATTTGCAATCTCAAAAGCAATTTAACAAGTGAAAACAGGAAAATTAATTATAATAAATCTCAACTATGAAGAAGTAAATTCTTGAATTTAAAGAAAGTTTCAGCAAGAAAAATCAATCCTCATAGCCGTTGTTGGCGATGGAAATCGTCCCCTTGAACGGAACCAGAAAACTACTCAGACATGTTTTGAATGAAAGATAAGAAAAATAAAAATAAATCAAAGTACCAAAAAGAGGAGGCTGTGTCACAGCTCACCCTTTTAAGCACCTAAAAAAATTAACCTAGTGCGCTAAATGCACAAAATCCCCCTAAAATTTCTATATATTTATAAAATTACCCCACACAAATAAAAAAGATTCAAAATAACTAGAAGGTTTCAAAGTTGTGAGCTAAGAAATGCTCCAGAATATTAATGGTAACTTCAAGCTGAAATTCAACCTTGATTCAGTCATTATCTCTCAAACCTTAATGCATGAAATTTGTAAAGATCTTTCTTTGCTTCAAAATGACACTGGAATTACATAAAATGAACATCTATAGCCAAAGATATGCCTAAAATACCGCAACTACTTCTAAATCAGAGTTGACATGCAAACTACAATTTTGAAGCTAAATTTGATCCCCTTAACATGCAAAATGTTTTATGGTCTCACATATGATTTGTAGCTCCATATGTTAGCTTCCCATTGAATTAAGAATCACCCAATTTCGATCTCTATAGCTCAGGATATGATTTTTCTACTAGAACATCGATAATCTGCCAAAATCCTGAAAGAACACAACCAAATTAAAACTTGTAAAATTACAAATTAAATCCACTTTTAATAAATTGAATCTAGATATGCTCTAAGCTACAAAACATATCCAAAATAGATCTTTAACGCTCAAAACACTAAATTTTATTCAGCGAGGCTACTAGTTATGGAATTTGGTTCCCTAAGTCTTTGATGCTAGCTCTTATTTCTTGTTGAAACATTTGAATGTTAGTAGTTAAAAATTTCACAATATCCTCTAAAACCATACTTGAACTTGATGCTTCATTCTGTGGTGGAAGGGTAGGTTTGTTATAACCAGCAGATGGGTACTGTGACTGGTTGTGTGGCTGCCCATATCTCAAATTTGGGTGATCTCTTCAACCAAGGTTATATTGATTTGCATAAGGGTCATGCCCTCTTAATTGATTAACAAACCTACGCATTGACTTGAGGTGTTGTATGCTCCTGAAGCTGTGGACACGAGTCAGTAAAATGTCCTTAAGCAAAGCAAATGCCACAAACTTTAGGATTCTAAACCTGTCCCAAAGAAACTTGTCTAATAAGAGAGGTTAGTTCAGAAAGTTAAGCCTCAATACTAGAAGTTCTTGCCTCATTTACCTTATTCGACACATGGTGTACCCTTGTCCCAAATTGCTATGAATTGGCTGCCATTTTAGAAACCAGGTCATTTACTTCTTCGAGCTACTTCTCTACAAAAGGTCCTCCACTTGCAACATCGAACATACTCTGATCCATGAATAATAGCCTTTCGTAGAACTATTGTAGCAACAATTGGTCAGAAATCTAGTGATGTGGGCAGCTCGCACCTAGTTGGTTGAATCTCTCCCAATACTCATATAGGCTCCCTATGTTGTATTGATGAATCCCATTGATTTCCTTCCGAATTGTTTTGGCAGCCTTTGAAGCTGGAAATAACTTCTCCAAAAATTTTCTCTTCAAGTTGTTCCAAGTTCTGATTGAATCGAAGGGAAGGTAGTACATCTAGCTCTTTGCCTTGTCCACCAATGAGAACGAAAAGGCTCTTAGCTTAATTTGTTCTTCTGTAACTCCCTGTGGCTCCATGGTCGAGCAGACAACATGAAATTCCTTCAAGTATTTGTCGAGTCCTCACCTGCAAGTCCATGAAAGGTAGGCAATAAATGAATCAATCTTAATTTTAACTCAAAACCAACCTCAATATCAGGAAAATCAATGCACAATGGTTGTTGAACGACTCGGGAGTTGCCAACTCCATTAGTGTTCTTTGCGCCTGCATCTCTACCATAACAACTACTGTCTTTTTGCTTTCCTATTCACTTTTACTATCTTCTCAATCTCTGGATCAAATATTAATTCACCTGTATGAGAAGATCTTTGCATAAATCAGTTTATTAAAGAAAAAAAAAAAGAAAGAAACTTTAGCAGAAAAATATCTCCTCGGCAACGGTGCCAAATTTTTTGTCGGTCATTGAAATCACAAAAAATAATTCTGGTATCACTAACAACTCAGAATAAATAAATTTGTAGTATATCAGTGAAAACTAGGTCGAATCTCAAGGGAATTTTTTTTAACCGAAAGCTTCCTATCAGAAAATTGAAATAAAAGAATGAAAAGTTTTTTTATGTTGAATGTTGAAATAAATTAACTGTAGAGTTAAAATAAAATTAACCAAACATTCAGTTCAGGATTGATTATCCATTCCAGTTATGTAGTTGATCATCAAAATAAAATATTTTCTCAATCCAAGCAAATAAACATGACTCTCCTTAAAGCTAAAAAGAATCCAAAGAATTCAGCTATAAAATTAACCAGAAAAAGCTTTAGATTAATTTCTTAATTTTGAATAACCAGATATGAAAAAGCACTTTCTAATCAACTCAAAATTAGCATGAAGAATAATGAAAAAAAAAAATTATTTCAGGCAATCATCCAAATGCTTGAACAGGTTAACCTATTTTACTTCTTCATATGAACAAATCAGAAATAAAAATAATCTCTAGTCAAATTCACCTGCTTCTAATCAAATTCTTTTCACCCAAAGTAGTTTGAAAGAAAATCAAGCAAATTTTCAATCTTAAAACTAATTAAATAAGCGAGAACAGGAAAATTAATTGTAATAAATCTTATCTATGAAGAAGTAAATACTTGAATTTAAAGAAAGTTTTAGCAAAAAAAAAATCAATCTTGACAATCGGTGTTCACGATGGAAATTGTCCCCTTGAACCGAACTAGAAAACTACTTAGACATGTTTTGAATGAAAGATAAGAAAAATAAAAATAAATCAAAGTGACAAAATTGGGGAAGCTGTGCCGCAGCTCACCCCTTTAAGCACCTAAAAACATTAACCTAGTGTCCTAAATTCACAAAATCTCCTAAAAATTTCAATATTGCTACAAAATTACTGCACACAAGTTAAAAAGATTTAAAATAACTAGAAGATTTCAAAGTTATGAGCCAAGAAATGCTCCAGAACATCAGCAGCAATTTCAGGTTGAAATTCGACCTTGATGTAGTCATTATCTCTCAAACCTCAAAGCATGAAAGTTTTAGAGCTCTTTCTTAGCTTCAAAAAGACACTTGAATCACATAAGACGGATAACTACAGCCAAAGGTATACCCAAAATGCCACAATTGCTTCTGAACCATTGATGATGCACAAATTGTGACTTTGAAGATAAATTTAACCCCCTTAACATGCAAACTGGGTTTTATGGTCAATAATATGATTTGTAGCTCCAGATTTTAGCTTTCCAATGAATCAGGAATTACTTAATTTTGATCACTGTGGCTTAATATATGATTTTTCTACTGGAACATGGCCAATCTGTCAAAATCCTAAAAGAACACAACCAAATTAAAACTTCTAAAGTTGCAAATTAAATCCACTTTTAATCAATTGAATTCATAAATACTCTACGCTACAAAACATACTCAAAATAGATCTTTAAGGCTTAAAGCACTAAATTTTGTTCAGCGAGGCTGCCAGTTGTAAAATTTTGTTTAGCTTTTATTTCTTACTGAAACATTTGAGTGTTAGTGGCTAAACCTTTCACAATATCCTCTAAAGTCATAGCTGAACTTGGTGCTTGATTCTGTGGTGGAGGGGCTTGTTTGTTATAACCGGCAGATGGGTACTGTGACTGTTTGGCTGCTCATATCTCAGATTTGGGTGTTCTCTCCCACCAAGGTTATATTGATTTGCATAAAGGTCATACCCTTTTGATTGATTAACAAACCCACTTACCTTATTTAACTGAGGTATGGACACGAGTCAGTAAAGTGTCCTTGAATAGAGCAAATGCCACAAACTCTAGGATTCTAAACTTGTCCCAAAGCAACTTGTCTAACAAGAGAGGTTAGTTCAAAAAGTTGAGCCTTAAAACTAGAAGTTCCTACCTCATTTACCTTCTTCGGCACATGGTCTACCTTTGTCCCAAACTGCTGTAAGTTGGCTACCATTTTAGAAATTAGGTCCTTTGTTTTTTCGGTCGTCTTTTCTACAAGTGCTCCTTCACTTGCAGCATCCAACATACTCTAATCCATGAATAGTAGCCCTTCATAGAAGTATTGTAGCAACCATCTATCAGAAATCTAGTGATGTAGGCAGCTCGCACATAGTATAGGCCATCCCCATTGTATTGACAAATCTTACTGATTTCCTTCCAAATTGTTTCAGCCTTTGAAGCTAAAAAGAACTTTTTCAATGAGAACAGAAAAGCTCTCAACTTAATTTGTTATTCTGTAACTCCCTTTGGCTTTATGGTCGAGTAGACAACATGAAATTCGTTTAAGTGTTTGTGGGGTCATCGCCTGCAAGTCCACAAAAGGCAGGCAATAAATGAATCAATCCTGATTTTAATTCAAAAGCAACCTCAATATTAGGAAAATTGATGCACAATGGTTGCTGGACAACGTCGGGAGTTGCCAACTCCCTTAGTGTTCTTTGCGCCTCCATCTCTACCATAACAACTACTGTCTTTATGCTTTCCTGTTCACTTTTACTATCTTCTCGATCTTTAGATCAAACACTAATTCACTTGTACGAGAAGATCTTGGCATAAATCAGTTTACTAAAAAAAAAAAAAACTTTAATAGAAAAATAAATATCCCCGACAATGGTGTCAAATTTTTGGTCGGTCATCGAAACCGCAAAAAATAATTTTGGTATCACTAACAAATTAGAATAAATAAATTTTTAATGTCGCAGTGAAAGCCAGGTTGAATACCAAAGGAAATTTTTTTTTAACCAAAACCTTCCTGTCAGTTCCACACTAACAAGGGTCAGGCCTCCTACTTGTATATGCTTTGGTTTCATCCTTCAATCATGAGTGAGGGGGGTTCATTGTCTGAAAGCTCTCATGTGAACCCTTGTGTTTTTCCTTAGCTCTTCCAATAGATCAAGGTTCCCTTCAAGTGCTTTGTTATTTTTGCTGGGATCATAAGCTTGGTTTCACAAGGTAAAGGAAGAAATTTCCATAGGGATAGGGGCATCGGTCCCATGGACCATCGTAAAAAGTGATTTTTTTATGGGCTTATTGGGCGTTTTTCTATAGTACCATAGGATGCTCGGTGATTCCTCTGCCTACTTATTTTTAGTTTTACCTAGTCTCTTCTTTAGTTATTCCATGATGGTTATGCTAGTTATCTCCATATGCCATTAGGCTGTGTCGGAGAAATGGGGGCAAAGTAGAGGTGGATGGCCATTTTCTCTGTGAATTGAAAAACTTCCTGGTTGTCAAACTACTTACCATTGTCAGTAACGATGGCCTGGGGGCATCCAAACCCATGGTTGATGTTCTTGCACAAGAATTTAATGAACTAAAGGGCTGTGATAGAGGCCAGGGTCTCCACTTCTACCTATTTGGTGAAGTAATTAACCGCCATGATGCTGTACTTGACTTGTCTCGAGGCCATAGGAAGTGCTCCAATCAGATATAACCCCTACATAGTTAATGGCTAGGGGTCAACAGCCAGAAGCACCCAATGAGGGTAGCCTTTATATTCTTAAGTTGAGTTGACAGCTACGGCATCATTGGACAAACTCCCTGACACCCATTCTGATTGTTGGCTAGAAGTAGCCTTAGTGCAAGGCTTTGTGGCCAAAGAATTGACACCAATATATGCCCCATAGTCCCCTTGGTGGATTTTTTGGAGAACGTGCTGCACCTCTTGTGGAGCTAGGCATCGCTATAAAGAGAAAGCAAACCTTCATCTGTATAGTTCGTCTCCAATGATAAGAAATTAACTTGCTCAAGTCCTGATCCTCATTTTTTCTTTGAGGGTTTCATTTAGCACCTCTGTCTCAAGGTAAAGTCTGATTGACTACCTCCAATCATCTTCAGGGACCATTGAATATATTAAGAGGACCGAGGGCACTGTGAGCACTTTTATTATGGCTTATTCTCATCCTTTTGAGAGAGGCATCTGCCCTAGCATTCTGGATCCTCAGGATCTTTTGAACCTGCAAGAGGTTAAACATCTTTATCAGATCCTTTGCCATGTTAAGGTATTTGCAAAAAATAGGCTTTTTTGCTCCTACCATTCCTGTACTTTGGTTTACTATTGACTGAGAGTCACTATATATCTGTATACATCATGCCCCACCCGACCAGCCATTTATAGCCCGGCAAAAAAGGGCTTCGTATTCAGCGACGTTATTTGTTATAGGAAAGCAAAACTTAATTTTTAGTGTCACTTCCAAATTGAGCGAACCCTTAAGTACGATGTCTACTCTTTGGTATTCAAGTCTTGAGGCCCCATTGATATAAATTTTCTGAATGGGTATTCCTTTAATTTGCCCTTCTGAGATTTTTCCACCGATTTCATTTCAGCTACAAAGTTTCAAGGACCTATGCTTTTATAGCCTTTCGGGACTTGTAGTGGATATCATATTCCCCCAGCTCAATGCACCATTTAGGAAGCCTACTAGACTTATTTGGTTTTTGTAGAATGTCCTGTAAAGGTAACTCTATTATGATAGTCAAGTGGTGCATTTGAAAATAAAGTTGTAGTTTTCGAGAGGCCATAATGAGGGCCAGAACTACTTTGTGTAGTGTAGGATATCTGGGTTTGGCCTCTTAGAAGGTCCAACTGACATAGTATACTGACCACTATTCCAGTCTATGTTCCATAATGAGTATGGCACTAACTGAGCCTTCGGTGACAACCAAGTAAAGCACGGGGGGCTTATTGGCTTGGGCTGTTTTAGTGTAGGTAGTTTTCGTAGATAGTCTTTTATTTGTTAGAAGGCCTAACGTCATTCGTCTATCCATTTGAAGATCACATCTTTCTTTAATATTTGAAAGAAGAGCTTACATCGGTCGCCAAAACGCGACACAAATATTCCAAGTACGGTTAGCCTTCCAACTAACTTTTGAACATCCCTTTTATTCTGAAGATCACGCACCGTGAGGATGCCTGCAATCTTATCTAGGTTTGCATCAATCCCTCTTTTGAAGACCATGTGGCAGAGGAATTTACCAATGCCAACACCAAAGGTGCATTTATTAAGGTTAAGTTTCATGTTGAACTGTCGCATTCTTTGGAAGGTTTCCTAGAGGTCATCAAAGTATTGTTTTATGGTTCTACTTTTGATGATCATGCTGTCTACATAGACCTCTATATTCCTTCCTATTTAATTTGTAAAGATCCGATTAATTAGCCTTTGATAGGTGGCCCCATTATTTTTCAGGTAAAATGATATTCGTTGGTAACAATAAACTGCCTCACCCGTTATGAAAGCTATTTTCTCTTATCTTCCATGTGCATTTGAATTTAGTGGTAGTCACTGAAAAAATCCATGAATGATAGTATTTTGAATTCCAGTGTGCCATCGACCAATTGTTTATAGATGGCAAGGGGTACAAATCTTTTGTGCAGACGTCATTAAAGTTTGTGTAGTCGAAGCACATGCGCTAGTACCATTTTCCATTTTCACCAATACTATGTTGGTGAGCTAGTCGGGGTATACTTCCCGAATAATCCTGTCTTTCAGTTGCTTCCCAACTTGTTCTTTAACGAAGCCTCGCCTTTAGAACGCCATGTTGTGCTTTTTCTGCTGTACTGGTCTGGTGGAGAGGTCTAGTTGGAATCTATGAGTAATTATTTCTGACTCTATCCCGGACATCTCACTGGGAGACCATGTGAACACATCTATATTTGCTCTCAAAAATGAATAAATGATTGTCTTACCTCAAGTGGAAGGTTCTTACCAATCTTTATCATCTTTACAGGGGCCATCTCTATAAGCTCGGTGTCCTTGGACAGGGTTATCCCAGCCTCATTGTCCAAGGGCATCACTTTTTTTTTTTAGCATTCGCTACTACGAGCTCACCTTCTTTGGGCCTTCATAGGATCGCTACGTAGCCCTGTCGTACCAAAGCCTGGTCAACAAAGATAGTGGCGTCACCAACAAGGGTTGCAAAGCTCACCATAGGTGATCTAATGTCAGACTAGATATGGAATTGTACCTAGGTTGGTCTGCCAAGTATGGCATTATAAGGTGACGGGACATCCAGGACGAGAAATTTAATTATGTGCAAGCCGCAGGTGAGATCCCTTTTGTGGTTTTTCCCCACCAATAAGAGAAGTACCTCGATGGTCCTAATTGTAGGGGTTTATTCTTTGCCTATTTCGAAGGTGGATCTGGATATAGGAGACAAAGATGACCTCTTGGCCCTTTGTTTTTTCTAACAAGTCAACAAAGATAACATTAACGTTTGTCCCAATATCTAGGTAGACTCTTTCCATGTCAAAACTATTGATGCAGGCTTAAAACACTAGCGGATCCAAGTGTGAGATGACTATCTAGGATTTATTAGCCCTCGTTAGGACTCTGTAAGGGTCAACTACCTCCAGTTGGGCAATTTTTTTCTCTTGCCTCTTTCTAGCCTTCGAGTGCTCTCCTCTGATAATCATGTGGACTACCCCCACTAAAGGTCTAAGATTCTTGTGGTTGTTTTGAGATCGTGGCCTTTCAGGTCTTCAACCTCGATCACGGTCCTCTTAATCTTCCCTTTTATGAGGCATTTCTTCTTGCTTCCGACAAGTCGACAAGGGGAAGACTGTCTAAACAGGTATTATTTTAGCTTTCCCACCTAAATCATTTCCTCGAACAGTTTTTTCATTGCCAACATTCTTCGGTATCATGGCCTTTGTCCTTGTGATACCTATAATATTTCTTGATGTCTTTCTTACCCCAAAAAGGGATTGAAGAAGGCCATCGAGGAACCTGATTCTTCTTTTCTATGGCACATAGGACGTTTGACCTTATTTTCCCTCAAGGGTGGGAGAACGAGTTCTGGCCGCAAGTCACCCCACCTCTTTTTCATGGACCCGCCTTATTTGGCATTGGGTTGGTCCTCTAGGACCATCGATCAATTGAGTTCTTCAGCATACATATATCACATGGCTCGATTGAGGAATTTTTCTATATCCTTTACAGGATTTTCATGGAGATCCCAAGCCAACCTTGAGTCTCATGCCAGCCCCTAGGTAATGGCCACCAAGTGTAACTCCGGGGACAACCCTATACCTATATAGTTTCGGCATTAAATGTAAAGGCTCTCCTAGTATTTCCTCTGCATTAAATGTCGAGGTAAGTGAATCCCAAGTATTTTCCCTCAAAAGTAGTATTAAGCAAGGAAAGCAAGCTAGTTGAGGTTAAATTGAGTTCCAAAGGGTAATTGGCACCTAAGGGGCAAAGAAGGGCAAAATGGTAATTTTGGCCCGAGTCAGTGGCATGACCGTAATTTTGGAAAAATTAGGTCCATGCAAGTGTTTTGAGCTAGTTAAGTTAAGACCATAGGTATTTATAGCCATTTGAACCAAAAGCTTAAGTTAAGGGTGAAAAATGCACTACGTAAGAATTTAAGCTATTATGTCTTATAATGGGTAGGTGACTCAAGGGCAGTGTGTTTGGGTAAGAATAACCTTTCTTTGGGACCAAGGAGTGATAGAAATGGGAGTGTTTAAGTGGCCTAAGTGTTGCAAAACAAAGTTTAAGGGCCAAGGTGACAAGAGGATGAAACTTGGGCTAAATTGGTTTAAATGGAGGAGATGACACTATTCATCATCTCCCCCATTAGCCATTTTCGCAGCTCACCTTCCTCCCTTGCTTTCTTCTCCCAAAACTCCCAAATCACTCAAGTTTACATGGAATTCGAAGGTCCCGAAGCAGTCCCAACAAGCCCTTAGCTCGTTTTGATGGAATTGGTGCATTTGGAGTTGTTCTTGCAAGTTTTTGGTTCAAACCCAAAGGTAAACGTATTTGATCCTTATGGGTTAGTTTTAAGGTTGTTAATTGGTTAGAAATGGTCTTAACTTCGTGCTCTTGGTGTCCAATTTGGTTGATTTCAAGCTTGGAACTCAAGGGAACCCATTAGAGCTTGGAGGTGCTCATAGCTTGTTCTTGCCCTCAAGACGATTTGAGGTAAGGGATTTAAGTTAATTAAGCTCAAATAATGCATAGAAATGTAGTCTTTTGTGTGGGAATGAGTTAGAAACAAGACCCAAGTGATTTGGTTATGGGATGAAGGAGTTTGAGCAGTTTTCGTGCAAGAACGCACGCTGTCGCGCAATGCTGGAAAGCATTGGCGACGCGTCGCCAGTTTTGACACCATTGGCAACGTGTCGCCAGTGGCGACGCGAGTTGGCGACGCGTCGCCGAGAAATGCGAAATTTCTCCGAATGCTGATGCCTTTGGCGACGCGTCGCCAATGGCGCCGCCAAGGCATTTTGCCCTCAAGCTCCGGGCATCCTAAGAGTGTCTCAAACTCTCGGTTTCCATCTCTAGGCTAAGTTAAGACGTTCCATAGCCTCGGTTGGGTCTAGAACTCGTTCCTATGTCAGGAATTATGCATTATATAGGTAGTAGCTAAGTGGTGTGGTTAAGGAAGGGTAAGTAGTGGTGGCTAAGGAAGTTAAAGTGCTTCAGTTCTCAAGTGAGCACTAAGGGGATTAAGTCGGGTTTCAGACTGTTCGTTGGCCGAGTAGAATGTCATAAACCTATGGTCAATGAAAGGGAAACCTAAGAGAATCCCAACCAAACTTTATAGTTTGGTAAGTAAGCCACTAAGGGGCCCTAAGCTAAGCTTCAAAAGCTTGGTAAGTTGAACCACATAAGGTAGCTACTCTGCACAATAAGTTAAGGGAAGAGACGGGTAAGGAGTGAGTAAGTGGAAACTTACTCTAAGTAGCTCGTCAAGGCGGGTAAGGTTGAGTAGGCAAGGTCTTACTCTAAGGTGCCCGTAAGAGGACTTCAAGGGGTTAGTAGTTAAGTGCTAGCATAGGATACGAGGGCCAGTATCCAAGTACCCCAGTCGTAAGAGCTCACGACAAGTCCAGCACCTACGGGTGTAAGGAAGTCCTAAGTGCATTTGCATGTGCATAACTCATTCATCCATCCATCCATCCATCACTTGCATTGTTTGTTGTTTATTTTCTTGCTTCTGGTTATCTTGTTGATTGCTTGTTTTGTTTTGTATGCTGTCTATTTATATGCTTGTTGTGCTTTGTATGCATGCATTGCTTTTCCCTGCAGGTACTAATCCCTTACTGAGTACTTTGGAGTACTCACCCCTTAAGTGTTGTGCAGGTTTAAGCAGTTTTGTTTGGGCTTAACAGTTGGTAAGGGGCAGCTGTTAAAGCTAAGTTTTATTGGTTCAAAGGTATTCTCTAAGTAGGAAACTCCATGTTTTCTAAGTTACTTATGGCATAAGTAAGTACTGACCAAAGTGTTTGCCTTACAGTTGAGGCTAAGTGAGTACAAGGAAAGTGTGGCTCATCACTTGAAGCTAGCTTGCTTGGGTGAAGAGCTAAGGATGGATCTTAGTAGTTAGGAGATGCTTCTTTTAGTATGTATGGTAATTTCATACATAGATTGCCTATACTAATGACCATTGGTGTGTATAACACTAGAGTTACATTTGGGTGCATATAAGTTAGAAATGTATGCACAAAGTTGTTACTTGAAGTTAAAGCAACTAAAGATTTATGTTTTGGCTTATTTGATTTATGTTTTCATTAATTGCCGCGGCACTATTTTCAATGAAGTTTTAATTTAATTATTATTGCATAGCCAGGACAACGCATGCATATTTCTTATGCAGGGTAGGCTAAGTAACTAGTTGCACGTAATGATTTAAGGTATTTTACGAGTAATAACTAGCCAATTGTAACTTAAGTGGGATCATAGTTCCCTAGAGCCTACCAGTGTTAGCAATTCAGGGCACTGGGGCCCTGTTCCGCCACATTAAATCTCCAAATGAAGTCTCTCGAGGGTTCATCTCGAACTTGCCTAATTCTCAGCAAATGGGTTATTATTTTTGGAGTTAGTCTGCTCCCTAGGAAGTGTCACAAGAACATTTAGGAAAGAACCTTGAATGAAGAGAAGTGGTGCCCCTGATTGGTCCCAAACCAGAAGGCAGCTACTCCTATTAGCGTAAAGCTGAAGGCTCTACACATAATTGTATCGGAGGTCCGTTCAAGCCTTATGGAGGTAACATACCTCTACAAATGGTCAACTAAATTAGTAACACCATCGTACAAGTTAATGTTAGGCATGTAGAATCCTTCAGAAGCAAGAGTGTTGATTATCTTATTCGTAAAAAGTTGGAACCACATGTACTCGACATCGATGCCAAGGTTTGGGGCTTTTTTCAGTGGCTTAGGAGCCCACAAGTGCTGTTCCATTTGGTAAAGCCTCTGCAGGATAACACTAATATCACTGCCTCCAGGACCATCAGAACGGTGTAAAGATTATTACAATTCATGGACCCACACCCTTAGGGGCTAGTCTTGTCGAGGAGCCTTACGAGGCTCTTCAGAGGTCAGATGACTTTCGGCAGCCTCCTCTGAAGCCCTTGGTAAGGCTCTCCAAATTTCTTGTTGTAGCGTTACCCTTACTTGCTCAAACAGGGCATGTTGTAAAGCTTGTAATTGATTATTGTCTTGGGGTGCGGGGCCCTTACCCTTCCCAAGGTCCTTTTAGAGCCCCACAGGATCCTCCAGGTCAACCTTTTGAAGTGCTTCTTTTCCTGCAGCCCTATGAACCCAGCAGGGCGATGGCTCTCTTATTCATTCCCTGGCAGGTCTTGGTTTTCCAAACATGACCTCTGAGTAGTTACCATGTTTCCTAGAGGCGATGCCAAATTGTTAGTTGAAGGGATCGTGTAGGCCTAACATAGAAGCTTGACGAATCACGGATTGGTGAATTACACACGAAGACAGCGTCAGGGCTTCGAGACGTGTCCCCAAGGGAAACCCTCCGATGCTCAAGTTAGATTTCCAACAAGCAGGGAGTAGCAGAGAAGGAAAGGAAAGCCAGAACGTCGTACCTTGAAATTGGTGATTGAAGGGGTTTATATAGCTAACGGGAGCTCCGAGGAATTCATCCTGGAATAGGAATTCCATAGCTTATCCCGTAATTATAGGATACTATTTCCATCCAGGGTAGAGTTCTCCTGTGGGTCTATTTGGGCCCTCAGCGGGAGTTCTTTATTTGCTTTAGGCCCCGAATTTGAGCTTATTTTCGACCAAAATTGTACTCAAGTTAAAATTCAAATTAAAAATTTAAATACCTAAAATCAGTTTAAGTACATTACACCACTTGAATAAAACCATAAACCAAGATTTGGGAGGCCTTCACCGCCCTGTAACACATATGGAAAAAAAATAAAAAAAAAAAAAGAAGCCCATGATCTTAAAGCATAAGAAACATAACATTAGCAATTACAATTGATATTGGAACCGTAGAAAGAAACACTGAAATCACATATGAATTTCAACTTATCAAAGAGTGAGCAGAAGTACCTCGAATTCCGGTCTTAGACGATGCGAAAGGGAGAAAAGAATGATAAAAAGCCATTAGTTTCAGATAAAACACCTGAACTTGATCTGTAACCATTTGAATGAAAAAGCATTAACCAATCAGATATCAACTAAATTCAACCCATGAACTGTTCTCAATTAAATAGCTTACAACTAAACAAATTGAATGATTACCGATCGAGACAAACTCAAGAATAAATTTCAAAATTAAAAGCCAAAAAATAGTTATCTACAACTAATACAACAGCCAAAAAATGCAATATTCACAGGATATACCACAATTATCCTAATGCCCCTTAAGTTGGAGGATATGGATTCTGAATGCCCAACTGGACTGTTTCTTCCCTAAAGCTTTAGTGAAAATGTCAACGCGCTGAGCATATGTGGGCACATATCTCATAGCAGTGTTTTCCTTCAGTATTTCATCATGTAAAAAGTAACAATCAATCTCAACATACTTGGTGCACTCATAACTCATAAAAAAAAAAAAAAAGGATTAGCGGCAATATGCAAGCCGGCTTAGCTATCACAGTAAAGTGTTATTGGGGCTGGAAGTATGATTGAAAGAATGTCTGAATTAGAAGTTTCGATATTTGTACTGATTGTCCAATAGTCTAGATTATGGGTATTCATTAGTTTGACCGTGTTGACACCCAATTTTGTCCGGGTATTAACTTTTACTTAAGTTTTAGATTAGAAAAAAAAATTTAGGGGGCATTTTTCATTTTTATGGATTATTTGGTCATTTGTTAAGAGTTTGGGTCATTTTTGTCATTTTAGGGTTTTGCATAGTTAGTTGGTCTAGTCACATTTAGGTTATATTGTTATTTTTTTGTTACAGTGATCATCTAGGGTAGAAATAGGAGTTAATTTAGTTTAGGTACTAATCTGGAGTCTTAAAAGTCTTGTAGGGTCAATTTGGGCAAAAATGAAAGTTTGGGAGGAAACTGGGTGTTTTTAGAAAGTTTCTAGGCAAAGTTGAAAAGTTTGGGGTAAATATGTCAATTTTAAAGAGTTTGGGCCAAATCTGGCAATTTTATGAAATTTCAGGAAAATCTGGGGGTTTTTGCAAAGTTTTGGGCTAATCTAACAATTCCTGAAAGTTTTGGGTCAAATTGAAATTTTCACAGAATTTAGGGCCAGATCAGCAGACTGAGAGTTTTATTGGACTGAAACTAGTAATTTTACCAGATTGCATCCTAATTGATTTAAACTTCTTCAAATCTGATTTGGATGAATTTTAAACTCTAAGAAACAGTATTAATCACGTTTTAAAGTCCCATTAGTATAAATATGGGTCCAGATTTCGAGAGAAGGAGAAAAATCGAAGGCCTAAGCTCCTAACTAGAAAAAAGAGAAAACTGCCGCCTCAAGTCCCTGTTTTCTCGCTACTTCTCTCCCAGAATCCCTAGCTTCTTCCCTGAGCCGCCGCCACCCCTGGGAGTGCTCCCTCTCTGTCCGACGCTTCCAGTCTTCCTCTCCCGTTCGTTGACCACCCTCCTCCGTTGTCACCGTCAGCCCATCGCTGCTGCTTCCCCATCGCCGTTCTCTCTTTTCCCTCCACCGCCTTTCTCTCTTCTCCCTCCCCCGTCGCGACGCTCTCTCTCGCCGTCCATTGCGACACCCGCCCGACCCGTTTCTCTCAAGCAGCCCCCGTTTCTCGCCGTCCGCTCCCTTCCTTCTGCCCCCTGATGTCGCCGCGGTCTCCCCAACACAGCTCACGCCGCCGCTCGCTTCGCCATCGACGGTGAAGGGAGAATCGAAGAGGATCTACCGACAAACCCGTGAACCCGACCCGTTTCTGACCCAGTCAACTATTTTTTGGTAAAACCTCAATTTAGTCCTCCAACTTTCTATTTATTTCACATATGTCATCAACTTTCTTATTGTTTTGCAGATTAGTCACTGACAGCAAGTTTATTTCTTTGTTTTCCTTTGTTTCTTTTCTTTCTTTGTTTGTTTAGCCATGCATTAGATTTAACCATTAAATTCACAAAAGGATATAACTTAGGATATTTATTTATTTTTATTTTATCTCTTTGTTTTCTTTTATTTCCTTTTAAGTTTCTTAGAATAGCTTTCATCTTATTTTTATTTTGATTTACATAATGCATCTAAGAAAATCACACTTAGGAAATTTTATACCGCATGAGTCGAACAAAACCCTATGATGAATTTATGATAGTAAATTTTAAGATCCATATCCGGGTTGTTCGATTAGGATCCATGGTTTGGATTGATAATCAACTAAAATATTTAAAAGATAAATAAGGATAGGTTAAGTTTTTAGGTTCCACATCCGAGTGATCCGATAGGATCTATGGTTTGGAAATATCAAAATTTTATAAAACCAAATAAAATCAAATAGGAAGGTTTAGAAGTCCATATCCAGGTGGTTCGGTTTAGAATTCATGGTTTGGATATTAATTGAAGTTATTTAAAGCAAGCAAAAAAAAATTAAAAATCAAACTATGTACCAATTTTGGGCATTAGAATAAAGTTATTTTAGCATAACCGTACTTCCGAACCTCTCGAACTCTCGTAGACCATTTTTAGGTGTCTAATCAACCTAGGTGAAACCGATTGGTGGCGACTCCCAAAAACACGTTACTACAGACGGAAAGGGAATTGATTAGAATATTCCTAGATTTTATTGGTGGGGTTTGAAATATGATCATGTTACTTGTGAAACAAAAGCCAATAATTGAATGACACTAAGCTTACGAATATTGATGGCGTCTGTGGATACCTGAATATTAACTACTTTCATGTATGTTTTAAACAAAACAGTAAATTATAATCGTTATCATAATAATGACCAAGGAGTTCGAAAGTAGAAATTAAAATTGAATTGTTATATATATATATATATATGACAAATCATGATGAAAAAAAAATACAATATGTATAGAAAGGTGTAAAAAAATTTATTTAATTTATTTCATCTTAAAATAACATTCTAACATTTATTTTACAAAAACGATAACAATATACATAGTTGTATATCATATGGTATATCTTAAAAATATGAATACGGTATAGCTAGTGGTAATAATATTTATTATCTTGGTTCTTGGCTTCTTTTTCTCTTCTTTTATTTACGAACTTCAATATTCTTTCTTCTTGTCTTGTTCTTTTTTCTTTTGATTATTGATTACTATTGTTGACTAATTTCTTATTCTAAAGTTAGGGATGTAGTTTAGTTAAATTATTTTAATTAATTTATTTGAATTTGTGTTTAATTCTATTTCATTTGCAACAATAAGTATTATCTACACTTGATCACTATGAATAATTTATTTTAGGAATTTGAATGAATAAGCAGGAGGTGAAATTTGATCAATGTACTAGGTAAATAGAGTTACAATAATTAGGATAGAGATATATGTATTTATTATGATTTGTCAATTTAAGAACCTAAACTTAGTAAGTTTGATTAATTATATGAGCGATTGAGAGATAGTTGTAAGTTAATCGAACATGTTACAATTGCTCGAAAAAGAGTTGTAGTGCTAGTAGTAATTGTTGATAACTGCTCAAACAATTAATTGGAAGACTCTCAGCTAACTAAAACCCAAGCCTTTGTTATCTCTTTATCATTTTCTTCCCAATTCGTTAATTTCAACGTAAGTTTAGTTTAATTTTATTTAAATTTTTTCATAAAATTTGAACTCATTTATTTTAGTTTTTCTAAATAATTAAATATTTGCTTCTCGTGGGATTGATACTTTGGTTTATTTTAAGGATTAAAATTTACTACAGTTGACACTGTGCACTTACAGAATTAGCCTTATAATCTTGTTAATCGTTATTTACAGATCAAGAGAATGCTAATTTAGGATGTCAAATCTAATATAACCAAATACTTTTTACAATTGAACTTGATCTCCAAGAAAAATCACAAGCTTTTTAACTTATGACATGCAAATCCACAATTCAAGGTTCCTATATTTTCTCTATCTTTTCTTCAATAAAAGAAAGCCCTGTATTGTAGCTGTACCTAAAACATGTTGATTAAAAATTTGAAATGTTGTTAAAATATATTTGAAGTATAACATTTTTTGACACATATGAATAGGCTAAAAATAAAAGTCTCAACTCTAGAAATGTGATCATAAATTGGACAAGCCACCATCACTAACGCAAGCTATGTTTCCCGCTTATACTAAATATAGTCTAAAAGTAGACAAAAATATTTTCAAGCTGAAAATGATTACAACAGCTTTTTAAGTTTTAGATAATCTCACTATTAAAAAAAGGGTTTTACAAACAATTATTAGCGATTGCTAGCCGTTACTAAATCAAATATAGGGATGGTGAGCCATTGCTAAACTCATTGCGGCTAAATTTTCAAATTGCAGTATGAGAAAATGGTAGAGAAAGGAGAAAAACAAAGAGCGAGAGAGGTTATTCTGGGACATGAACTTGAGAAGCAAGTCATGGCAAGTAATTCCATCTGAGATTTGGATTGTGTCATGGACAGGTTAGCTGTGACGTTCTACTTCACAAATTTTCCAGAAAACTGGGATTCCAAACATCGCCGGCCGGTATTTTAACAGTATGGACCACTCTGGATGTCTATGTCGCAAAGAGGAGGTCAAAGAGTGGAAAAAAGTTTGGTTTTGTTAGATTCAAATCTACCAATGCCATGGAGGAGCTGGAGAAAAAGCAAAGTGAGACATGGATCGGGATGTTCAAGTTAAGGGTGAATTTATCTAGATTTCAAAGAAGAGAAGCTAAAAGTATGGCTCCTGTAAGAACAAATGGTTATCAGAGGTTGGAGGCTAAGGGATTAAGAAGGCGAGATAACAGAAGGTACGCTGATGTAGTTGCTGGAAAGAGCAGAGGAAGGCAGAAGGAGAAAGTTTGGGAAGAAGCTAAGGACGTTTGGGCAATAATTGAAGTAAAAGCTAGGAAGGTGGAGCTGAAGTGTCTACAGAGATGCGCTGTCGGAGAAGTAAAGAACTTTCAGACAATCAAATTACTTCTACGTCTCTGTGACAATGAGGGGGTTGACCCGTGTGCAGTCAAATACGTTGGCGGGTTGTGAGTCCTTTTGGAGTGCTCTTCGGTGGATGAGCGAAATGCGATGATAAGGGAGAGAGTCAATTGATAAGGCTAATGCTGCGAGTGCACATTGTCAATCGTAGCAAGTTTTAATTTCTAGGACAAATTAAGGTATTGATCTAATGAAGAACAGATATTTAATTGTTTATAAAAAGCAAAAGAAATAAGTTTAAATTTTAAGGGTGTAAAATTAACTAAAATTAGGTTAAGATTAAACTAAACCAATGACAAGAATAACGAACTGGGAAAAAAACAATTATAGGGTGGCTGAAACTTGGATTTCGCCTACCTAGTCTTCATATTACTTCTTTGGGATAGCTTTTTAGTTGTCAACAATCAATCCCAATAATACAACTCTCTCTCGAGCAATTGTAACGTATTCGATTAACCTACAATTATCTTTCGATCTCTTACATAATTAATCAAACTTATTAAGTTCAAGTTATCAATTTAACAAATGACAATAAATAGGTATTTTTCTATCCTAATTATTATAATTCTATTTCTCTAGTGTACGGATTAAATTTTACCACTTAGTACCTGATTTAAGTCCCTCAAATAAATTATCTATGGTGATCAAGTATAGGTAATATTTATTGTTGCAAAGGAAATAAACTAAAACACAACTCAAATAAATTAATTAAAATAATTCAAGTAGGCTACACGTCTAACCTTAGCATAGAAATTTAGCCCCTCATAATAGATTTAAAATTAAAAGTCATTAATCCCATGGAAAAAAAAAATAAAGCATGAACAAATAACATCCAAATTGAATGCAAAAGTGAAGAAGAAAGAAATATAAAACCAATTTCTTTTGTCTCCTTTTCCTGTCTTGTCTTCTTCCCCAAAAACCAATTTCGTTTACTCACTCGGGTGCAATTGCGCTTCTGCTTCGTTTCTCTCTTTATCCTTGCTCCTGTCCTATTCGTTCCTCTGCTCGCAATCTGCTCGCAATCAACCCCTCCCCTTATGCGGCTGCCCTCTCTCTTTTTTATATTTGTAGAGTTTTTAACCCTTAGCCTTTAGGATTACAAATAACTAAAATACCCTTAACTTAAAATAGAACATATTATTACAAAAGGGTGTTTTAGTCAATTAAGAAAAAATTCCTTCCAATTCCGGTTACACCTTTTGATTCATAATTTCTTGCAATTTAGTCCTTTTGTTACATAAAAATTTACTCAACTCCTTTGATAAGCACTCTAACCTAAATAAAATAAAAACTAAACAAGTGAGGGTAACAAATTATTCAAATGCAACAAAAATAACCTAAAATACATACAAAAATTAACACACAAATTAAGCTGATCAAATTCTTCCACACTTAACTATTTGCTTGTCTCCCAAGCAAACTAAAACAAAAAAATTTGTAAAAGATATATCATACTCTTGAGCAATAACACCATAGGAGAAGATTGAAACTTCAAAGCCTTCAAGAACTCAACAAGAGATATTAAGCCTGTAACCTCTTTGATCCAATGCAACTCAAAACAAAATAAGTTTATGAATACAATTTTTTTTACAAACTAGCAATCACAGTCATTCGAAACTCAATAAGAACATCAACTTTTTATACAAAGTACAAAGCAAAAACCACACTAGATTAGAGCTCATATGCAACTAGCCAACATACCACAAAACCATGGATATTGAGTGATTAATTGTATTTTCTTTGCTGATTTTTTTCTTCTCTATTTTTTTTAATCTTCTTCTTGTGTTTCGCCTTTTAGCAAGTATACCAACAAGCGCTCTGTCTATACCCAAGCTACTAACTTAACACAATCTAATGTAATCTTTGATCATATTCATGTTTCAAGCATCTTTTCGAGCAATGATCGACTTTTACCTTAGAAAAAGACCCCCACCTACTTCAATATTACGAAACAGCGAAGTAGATATTTATTTCATAAAAAGCAAAAATTTTCATTTTTCAATTTTTTTTTCCTCAATCAATCACCCATGTACCCATCAACCAAACAAATCTCACAAACCAAGCATATAAACTCATAATCTAGCATGTTTTGAAACAAAGTACTAAGCACAAAAGTTTGACGCAAAAATAGCTTCAAGACCATCATCCGCTAGCTTGATCCAAAATTGCAAAAACATTTGAAAATCACTTTTACATATGCAAAAAATCTAAAGACTACGTACTTAACATTCAACTCAAGCATTGAAAAACTAAAAAGCAATAATCATCTTCAAGAATTCTAATCCATGCTTAAAAGTATGAAAAAAAAATTAGCTTAAAAATGCAAAAATAAATTAAAAAAATTTAGGATCTAAGCTACCATTCCCCCACACTTAATTCACACATTGTCCCCAATGTCTAGAATAAAAAAGAAGAGATAAAATAAAATTAAAATTAAAATTAAAATAAATACTGCCCTAGAGTCGAAGAGCCAAGATCTTGATGAAAACCAATGGGCTACAAAAGCTGTCAAAGATGTCCGCAACCCAAAATTACAAGAAATTCTAGCAAAAAGTAATAGTGCATTGTACCTGCTCAAAATAAAAACATGCAAATAAAATAAAATATAAAATAAATCAGACCACAATAAAGCAATCAATAAATGATTGGGTTGCCTCCTAACAAGCACTTATTTATTGTCATTAGCTTGATATAACCACTACGAAAATCAAGTTACTCCCTTAGGCACCATATCGTCCACAACGCTTAGTTTCAAATACTGCCCAATGCCCAATTTATTCAAGTTGCACTTCTAACTCCAGTATTTGATTCCTTTTTTCTTATTTTGGTCATTTTGACCACCCTCCAACATAGACATCTCTTCAGTACTTAAAGGGAACAATTTCTTCTCCTACTATACCTCAATCTTTGTTTTAACTAGAGGTTGCTTCAACTCAAGACCTGTCTTTTTAAAAATTTAAGCAATTGGCTTACTAGCACCTGTTCCTGCACCAAGCAAACATAACTTCAAGGAATTATTAGATATGGCATTGTCAAAGCCCTCATTCAATTCTTAATCCAAAACATGAACATGAAAACAAGAATCACTTTCAACTGGATGTTTCATGCCTTTAAATACATTAAAAGTGACTTGTTTATCTTGCACCCAAATTATCACTTTACCTTGTTGAACATCAATTAGGGTCCTAGCTGTAGCTAAAAATGGCCTACCTAAAATAAGAGGAATTTCCTTGTCTTTTTCTATGTCTAACACAACAAAATTAGCAGAAAAATAAATTTATCCATTTTAACTAAAATGTCATTAATGATTCCTTTTGGGATAAATTATTGACCTATTAGCTAAATGCAATGAAATTGTTGTAGCCTTAACTTCACCAGGACCAACTTTCTTGAAAATTGATAAATGCATTAAATTGATACTAGTTATTAAATCACATAAAACTCTATCAAATTTCAAAGTAGCAATAGTGCAAGGGATAGTAAAACTCCCTGGGTCTTTCAATTTTTGTGGTAACTTCTATTGAATGATAGCTGAATACTCCTCAATAAGCTTTACAATCTCATATTCCTCAAGCTTTCTTTTGTTAGAAAGAATGTCTTTCATAAACTTGACATAGCTAGGCATTTCCTTCAAAGCATCTACAAAAGGAATGTTAATGTATAGTTTCTTAAAGACTTCAAGAAATTATAAAAATTGTTCATCTAAATTTTTCTTTATCAATCTTTGGGGAAAAGGGATAGGAGAAACATAAACTTTAACAAAAAGAATGAGAGTTAGAAGTTCCATGTTTGATATCAGATTTTTTTTCTTATGCTAATTTTCTTTTATCATTTCCTCCATTGGAATTCTACCCATCAATGTATTTGTTCTTTTCTTGAAGAACTTTTTTACACCTTAAAGTAACTACTTGAACTTGCTCGTTAGTGTTTTGCTCAATATAACTTGGAAGTGAACCTACAACTCTCTTAGCTACTGCCCTAGCTAATTAACGTATCTGCATCTCCAAATTATGAATTGAAGCTTGGTTGGATTGCATAAGTTGATCAATCTTTGCATCCATCTTTTTCATGATGGCCATTTGATTAGCAAGATATTGCATCGTTAATTCTTCCATAGATGACTTTTTCTCTTCTACAACTGACGGTTAATGTTAAAATTATGATTGGAAATATGGCCTTTATTGCTGTTGAAAACTAGGTGCTCCACTTGGCTTTAGGGCACTCTAATCCTTGCAAGACAAATTAGAATGATTTCTCCAACCAAGGTTATAAGTGTTTAAAAACAAGTCATTTCTAGCCTGCTTGTTTGGAAATCCTCCTCTAACATAACTCATTTGATCAGGTATATGTGTCTCCTCAGTATAATAACCAGAATTTTCATGAGCTCCCCCATTGTTCATCATTAGCTGCATTTGCTTGGTTAACTCAGCTATTTGCATTGCCAAGTCATGAACTGCAGCTCTTCTTCCTCTTATAGCTTATTGCTAAGAGTTGGTGGCTAGCATTTTTAAATATCCAAATTTCTTCAGTAGTCTTATCTCCCATATAGCTACTGACAGTAGTATTAGCAACTGTCTGACAAGTAGTATTTAGTCGATCATAAAAGAATTGAACATAAAGCAGCAAAGAGAACTGACGATATGGACACTAGTTCAAAAGTATGTTGAACCTATCCCATGCTTAATGGAATGACTTTCCCTCCATTTGTGCAAAGCTACAAATCTTACTTCGGAGATCAATTTTCTCTTATGGGCAGTAATACTGGGTCATAAATTTGGTGTACATCTCTTGCCATGTGTCTAGTAATCCTTCCGGCCAATTGATCAACCAGCTTTTGGCTCTTTCCTTCAAAAAATAAGGAAAAAACTTCATTCTCAAATCATCCTCTTCTACACCTTATAGTGGGAAGGTCTGAACACAATTGTAGAACTCCTAAATTACAGACAATGGGTCCTTTGAGCTCATCCCGTGAAATGAAGGCAGCATGTTGAAGTGAATACTTTTCAGCTTATAGTTTCGCGCTGCATCACTCAGTCTAATGCAGGATGGAGAAGCTCCAATAATTGGCCTCTGAATTGACTTGAAATTTATTCTAGGTGGTTGGTGAGCTCCCTCAAGCCAATTAAAGTTACGACCATTCTTTTCTTCCTATGCCATCTTTTCTCTTTTCTGTGCTCCATTTGACCAACAAGTTCTTTCAATTTCATGGTCCAAAGGAATCAGTTCAGCAATTCGTGCAACCCTTTGACCTACAAGGGTTAATAAACTATCTGCAAATTCAAGAAAAAGAACTATCAAGGTAAATTGAGATAAAAAAAAACAAACCTAATAAAAATAAAACAAAATGGAAATAAAATAAAAAAGAAAATAATAACAACAAACAATCAATTATAGCTGTTCCTTGGGAATGGGGCCAAAAACTTGATAGGGCTAATCCTGCAAGTGCATAATGTCAGTTTTAACAAGTTTTAATTCCCAGGACAAACCAAGCTATTGATCGCACGAGGAACAGATATTTAATTGTTTATAAGAAATAAAAGAAATAGGTTCATGTTTTAAAGGATTAAAATTAACCAAAATTAAAATAAGATTAAACTAAACTAATGACGAGAATAACGAACTAGAAAGAAAACAATTATAGGGTAGCTAAGGCTTGGGTTTCACCTAGTTGAGGGTCTTCCAATTACTTCTTAGGATAGATTTTTAATTGTCAACAATCACTACTAGTATTACAACTCTCTCTCGAGCAATTGTAACATGTTCGATTAACCTACAATTATCTCTCGATCTCCTGCATAGTTAATCAAACTCATTAAGTTCAAGTTGCCAATTTAATAAATCACAAATAAATAGGTATATCTCTATCCTAATTATTGTAATTTTGTTTCCCTAGTGCACGAATTAAATTTCACCTCTTGGTACCTCATTCAATTCTATAAGAAAAATTATCTATTGTGATCAAGCATAGATAATATTTATTGTTGCAAAGAAAATAAACTAAAACACAACCCAAATAAATTAATTAAAATAAATCAACTAGGCTACATCCCTAACCTTAGCATAGAAATTTAGCCTCTCATTCTAGATTTAAAAATACAAGTCATTAATCCCATGGAAAAAGAATAAAGCATGAACGAATAATATCCAAATTGAATGCAAAAGTGAAGAAGAAAGAAATATTAATCCAATTTCCTTTGTCTATTTCTCCTGTCTTGTCTTCTTCCCCAAAAACCATTTTCGTTGACTCACATAGGTGCAATTGCACTTCTGCTTCATTTCTCTCTTCGTCCTTGCTCCTATCTAATTCGTTCCTTTGTTTGCGGTAACTCTACTCGCAATCAACTCCTCCACTAATGCGGCTGCCCCCTCTCTTTTTATATTTGTAGGGTTTCTAAACCTTAGCCTTAAGGATTTCAAATAACTAAAATATCATTAACTTAAAATAGAACATATTATTACAAACAGGGTATTTTAGTCAAACAAGAGAAAAAAATTTCCAATTCTAGCTGCACCTTTTGCTCCATAATTTCTTGCAATTTACTCTTTGTACTTAAGAAAAATCTGCTCAACTTCTTTGGCAAGCTCCCTAACATAAATAAAATAAAAACTAAACAAGTGAGGGTAATAAATCATTTAAATGCAACAAAACTAACCTAAAATAGATACCAAAATTAACACAGAAATTAAGCTAATCATTGAATGGATCCTAAAATGGTTGGAGTGGATCTCATCCAGGAATGGCAAAATTTGACTCGACCTGAAGACCTGACCTGACCCATCCGAACCCAAGCCCGACCTGACCCGATTTGACCAAAAAAGTCAACAACCCGAACCTAACTGCACCGAACTTGACCTGAACCCAAACCCGATTGAATTGAAACCTAAGAAAACCCAAGCCCGAACCCGACCTGACCCAAACCCAAAATTACCAAATGACTAAACCCGACAAGACCCGAGTTTAACTTAAATCAACATAAAATATATGGTTGGTAAATACTTTAGAAAATTTATGATTTAATATATGTTAATGAATTTCTTCTATTCTGTTGATTTTTGCGTTGTAGAGCAAATGAGTGAGAGTTATGGTAAATAATTAGTGAGACGGTAATAGAGAGATAAGAATAATTAGGTTTTAGAAATTATAGTACTCTTTCCGTCCTACATTCTTTGAAATATTTGACATTTTTTAATAGTTTGAATTGAATTTATTCATATTATTTAATCTGTCTCAAATTCTTTGCACTATTCATATTTTAACAATTAATCTATATTTTTTTATTTTCAAAATTTTAATATATAAATAAAAATATTTTTATACATGAAATGATAAATCAAGACTTATAGTTTTTAAATATATTTTTAAATTTTTAATAAATAATAATATAAATAAATTCAAGTCAAATTAGTCTGAAAAGTTAAATGGAGCAAAGAAAATGGGATAGGGGAGATTATTTGCTAGAAAAAAAAATAAGAAAATATATATTTAGAAATTATAGGTCTTTATTTATTATTTAATATAATAATTTTTCATTTATATACTAAAATGTTAAAAAAAATAGATTAATTGTTAAATAGTGAATGTTATAAAGAACTTGGCACAAAGAGAGTATTTATTAAATAAATTATATATTAATATAATTTTTCATTTATATACTAAAATGTTGAAAATAAAAAATCATATATTAATTGTTAAATAGTGAATGTCATAAAGAACTTGGCACAAAGAGAGTATTTATTAAATAAATTATATATTAATATATCTTCATAAATTTTATATTATTTTTTTATATCTAGTTAAATTAAATTTTAATCAAAATTAAACAAAAAAAATTGAATCGATTCAGCCATTTCGACTTATGTATCAGTAAATCGAATAAACTCAATAATTAAGTTGAATCTGATCTAAGACTCGATAATCCGATCTGATTGGATCCGAACCCAAATAAACCCAGTCTGATCCAACTTGAGCCCGAAATCTACTCAACCAGAAATTAACCCGAACCCAAATAACCTAACCTACATCCGACCTAAGTCCGAATACATGCTAACCTGATTAAACCTAAACCTGAATGATCTAACCCAAACCTGACTCGACCCACCAATTGTTATCCCTAATCTTATCGTGGATGAAGGAATTGAACAAACTAGGACAGGTTGTCTTTTTTGCTTAACAAGGTGACAGCTTACTTGAGGTACTTAAGTGGAGAAACTTAAATAAAAATATACTTACGTGGTCAAAACTCTCATTGATTAGGAGGGTTGTCACAAGGTTAGCGCACATCTTCCGGTGATGTTCAAAAAATTTTAAAATTCAACCAAGTTTTACACCGGGGAAAAGTATCAGATGACACAATAATAGGAGATTTGACTAATGAGTGTGGTGTGGCAAAAAATGTTGGGCAAACAGGGCTACAGTTGACTAAGTCGAAGCATGGAATCAAGACGAAACTGGACTGGGTCAATACTTGGCTAGTTTTGGGCTATGAGGGAGACCAAGAAGAATGGGAGTTGGAGGACCGTTCTGGGCCTTCGTGCAGCAAAAAGAGGGAGCGTATCAAAACCAGTTCTTCTAGACCGTTGAAGAAAAGTAAGAAACCGTGCAAAATAAAACATTTATATGACGTAATGGAGAGAATAAGGGGATGGGCAGGGAAAATGAGGCTGCAATTAATAAAAAAAGGTTCTGAGGCAGAGGCAATTGATAGACAAGAAGAACAGAAGATAGAATAAGCTCATTAACAAAAACCAAGGGGTGGTGGAGATGCCATTGGAGGGGACAGCTATTTCAGGGCAATCGCTGTCAGATGCTGGTCGGTTATCAAAACAACAAAAAATAATTTCATTATCGCTAGTAACTTAAAATAAACAAATTTATAGTATGACAGTGAAAATCTAGTTGAATCCCAAAAAAAGTTTTTTAACCAAAAGTTTCATATTATAAAACTGAAACAAAATATTGGGGTTTTTTTAAATGGAATATTGAAATAAGTTAATGGTAGAATTAAAATGAAATTAATTAATACTAAAAATGCACAATTCAGGGTTCATTATCCATTTTAGTTATACAGTTGATTATCGAAAAAAAATATTTCTTCAATCCAAGCAAATAAACAAGTCTTTCTTTAAAGTTAAAAAAAAAATCCAAAGAATTCAATAGTAAAATTAACCAGAAAAAGCTTCAGATTAATTTTTTAATTTTGAGTCAACAGATACTAAAAAGCAATTTCTAATAAACTCAAAATTAGCATGAAAAGCAATGAACCAAAAGTTTATTCCAAGCAACCATCAAAGAGCTTGAACAACTTAACATGTTTTATTTCTCCTCTATGAGGTAACTAGAAATAAAAATAATCTCCGATTAATTCACTTGTTTCTTAATTGAATTCTTTTCACCGAAGCAGTTTGAAAAAAAACCAAGCAAATTTGTAATCTCAAAACTAATCAAACAAGTGAGAATAGAAAAATTAATTGCAATAAATTTAAACCATGAAGAAGTAAATACTGAAATTTGAAGAAAATTTCAACAAACAAAATCAACCATCATAACCAGTATTGACGGTGGAAATCGTCCCTAGAACTAAACTAGAAAACTACTCTGACATGTTTTGAATGAAAGACAAAAAAAATAAAGATAAACCAAAGTGTTAAGAGAGGGAGGGCCCATGCGGCAACTGTTGACATCTCTTTAAAAACCTAAAAAAATTAACCTATTGTGATAAAACCCATAACATCTTCCTAAACTTTCTATATTGTTATAAAATTACCTCAAAAAAACAAAAAAGATTCAAAATAACTAGAATGCCTTAATACGTGTTGACACTCAATTTTGTCCGGGTATTAACTATTGCTTTAGTTCTAGGTTAGAAAAAAAATTAGTTTAGGACCATTTTGGTTTTACAAGGGCAATTTGGTCTTTTTAGGTGTTGTTGATTTTTTTGGAGTTTAAAATGTTTATCTAGGTTAGAAATAGGAATTAATTTAGTTTAGGTACTAATTTGAAGTTCTAAAGGTTTTGCAGGGCAATTTAGGTAGAAGGAAAAAGTTTGGGTGGAAGCCGAGGTTTCTTAGAAGGTTTTAGGCAAAATTAGAAAATTTGGGGTAAATCTGTCAATTTTAGAGAGTTTGAGCTAAATCTGGCGATTTTATGAAATTCTAGGAAAATCAGGTTATTTTTGCAAAGTTTTGGACTAATTTGATTAATCCTGGAAGTTTTGGGTCAAATTGAAATTCACATAGAATACAGGGCAAGATCAGCAGCTTAAGAGTTTTATTGGACTTAAACTAGCAATTTGACTAGATTATATCCTAATTGACTTAAACTTATTCAAATCTGATTTGGATGAAGTTTAAACTCTCAAAACCTTGTTAATCACGTTTTGAACCTCCTCTAGTATAAATATAAGTCACATTTGAGCAGAAAGGGGGGGGGAAAAAAACCCTAAGCTCAGCCAGAAAAAGGTCAAACTGCAGCCTCAAGTTCCTATTTTCTCACTACTCTTCCCCTAGAACCCTAAACTTCCTCCCTCGTCGCCGTTACCCCTGCCTCAACTTCTCCAGCCCCGACGCTCCAGCTTCTCTCTCTCCCCCCTCCCGACGCTCCATCTTCCAGGCCTCTGTCCGCCAGCCACCCCATCGCCAGCGTCGCCGCACCCCTCCGAGGGCACCCCGCAGCCGCTCGCTCCTCTCCAAGCTCTGCCCCACTGCAGCCTAGTTGTTTCCGGCTGCCGTTCTCGCACCCCACAGGGTCGCCTGCCGCCGATGAGCCCAGCCAAGTTGGCCTCCCCCTCTATTGTCGCGGGAGGAACGCCTAATAGGAGGAGAACCGCTTTCAACCCGCGAACCCGACCATTTTTTTCTGACCCAGTCAACTATCTTCCTTCTGGTATAACTCCTAAGTAGTCCTTTAACTTTTTATTTCATACACTAAGTCACTAACATGTTTTCCATTTTACAGATTAGCCACTGACAGTGAGCTTTCATTGTTTTCTTTCTTTGTTTTCTTGGTTTATTTGCATGTTTGGCCATGCATTAAATTTAACTATTAAATCCACGTAGGATATAACTTGTAGTTTAAATATAAATAAAAAATACGCAATAAATTTCGAGTAAACAAGAGCAGTATCTTGTTAGGGCTCTAGTGTAGAGTTAGTTAACTTTAGATGCATCCTAATTTAAATGAAAATTTTAGGTTTATTTTCGTTCTCTCATTTATATTTGCTGTTGGAATCTTGTAAACGATCCGTTAGCTAGCTATTTATCGTTGTTGTGTCTTAAGGATTTATACCGTTGCCCATAATTTGTACTCCATATGACATTATTGTTTGAAACATGTTTGGCCATGCATTAAATGAAGACAATTTTTTTAAATACATTCAAATTTCAAAGATCTATTCTTGGTGATTTGATAAAATCCCGACATGGATTATTCGTTCAAATCCGATTGATCTGATAAAGGTCACGACTTTGAACAAGGTGTTCCTTTCAAATTCTTGGTGGATTTGATAAAATCCTGAGATTTTAATAACATCTAGGATTCTATATCCGGTTGGTCTAATAAGATTTACAATTTGGAATTAAATTAAATAAAATTTATAAAAATCACTCTCAATAGAAGATTAGGTTAAGAAATAAAGATGTAGGAAAAGATAAAACCGAATCCCATGGTACCAATTTCCGGAAGCTTTAATAAGGTTATTTTAGCATAATCGACTCATAATCTCATAATCTCTCGTAGACTATATTAGGTATCCAATCGACCTAGGTGAAACTAATTGGTGGCGAGTCCTAAAAAACACGCTACTACAAATACGACCAAGGGATTTGTGTCTTTAAGCTGAAATTTTCACCTACATGGTTGTAAGGCCTTCGAAACTAATCTACATCAAAATTGGTTTCAAAGTTATGAGGCAAGAAATGCTCCAAAACAGTAACAGCAACTTCAAGCTAAAATTTGGCTTTGATGCAGTCAGTATCTCTCAAAATGCAAAGCATGATAGTTGTAGGGCCCTTTCTTAGTTTCAAAATGACACCTGAATCACATAAAAAATCTACAACAAAAGATATGCCCAAAATATTACAATTGCTTCTGAACCAACGATGATAGGCAAATCATAATTTTGAAGATGAATTTGACCCCCCAAACGTGTGAACTGGGTCTCATATGATTTGTAGCTCCAGATGTTAGCTTTCCAATGAATCAAGAATCACTCAATTCTAATCTCTGTAGCTCAAGCTATGACTTTTCAACTGGAACATCATCACTATGTCAAAATTTTCAAAGAAAACCAATAAAACTTGTAAAATTGCAAATTAATTCCATTTCTAATCAATTGAGTCCAAATATGCTCTAAGCTATAAAACATGCTCAAAATAAATGTTTAAGGTTCACAACGCATTAAAACATACTAAATATGAGAGAAATAAATATAACAAATGAAAACTTATCAAATTCCCTCATACTTAGCATTTCCTCGTCCTCGTGCAAAACTCAAAATAACATAATTCTGAGAAAGATAGAAATATACCCCTGAGCTAAATAGAGTAAGATAGTTTCACATCTAAGGGTCTTGAAAGCTCAACAAAAGAAATTAAACATGTAACCTACCAATCAATAGCAACTAAAAACAAAATAAGTCCACGAAAACAATTTCTTAACAAGTTAGCAACGATCACCTCACAAAATTTGAGAATAGCATCAAACTTATGCACCAAATAAAAAGAACAAACTAAGTAAATAAGAACTCAAAAAATGCAACCAATCTTACCATGAACTCTTGGAAGATAAGAAATCAAATAAGAATTCATTTCTAGTTCTGATTTTACTTGATTTTTCTCTGTCTCTCTCTCTCTTTTATCTTTTTTTTTTTTTTATGTTTTGCCATTTGGCGAGTGTATAACAAGGGCTCTGCTATGCCCAAGCTATTAACTCGACATAACTCCAAAGTGGTCTTTGACCATACTCATGTTCTTAGTTCCTTTTCAAGCAGTGATCAGTTTTGTCCTAAGAGAAGACCCCTACTTACTTCAATATTCAGAAACAGTAGAGTATCAACTTTTTATTTATCAAAACACAACAATTTCAAACATTTTTATCTTTTTTTTTCTTCTCAAGTGGTTCAAAGCATCTGTCAACCAAACAAACTACATAATCAACTTAATAAGCTCATAATCTAACATGGTTTAAATCAATATTCTAAGCACAAAAATTTGATGCAAAAATCAACTTCTCAAGATAACCATCAACTAGCTTGATAAAAAATTACAAAAAAATAATTTAAAAATAAGTTGAATAAAGACTAATAAATTGCTAGCTTAATACTCAAGCTGGGCATTCAAGAACTAAAAAGTGAAATTATCCTAACAATTCATATCAATGATCAAAAGTATGAATCAAAAAATTTTAGTTCAAAAGTTTTGAAAACATAAAATTAGAGCCTAAGCTACCCACTTCCGCACATTTAAATCAAACATTGTCCTCAATGTTCACAATAAAAACATAGATAGGAAAAGAAAATGTATTGCCTTGAAAGTTGTTTTCGTGGTGATTTGCAGCTCGGAACTAGACTTTAGCTTGTTGCCCCTATGTTTCACTTCTTTTCCAATTTGAAAAATATAATACCTGACCAAGAAAACCAGTTATGAGAATAAAGAAACTTGAAAAACAAAAGCAGGAAAATAAAAACAAAAATAAATGAAATGAAATTCTTATTGTTTGTGACACAAAACCACGCTTGGGTTGCCTCAAAAAAGAACCTTCTTTATTATCTTTGGGTAGACAGCTTCTTCCTGCATCAACCTAACTCATAGATAGAAGTAGCCAAGTGAATCTCATTCATATAAAAGATAATAATATTTTCCAAAAAAAAAATGTTTTCGCTTGTGACAATTCACTTTAAAAACTTTGCTTGTCTCCATACTTTCAATTTCAACAACACCATAAGGAAATGTATTCACTACAACAAATGTACCAATCCATATGGATCTCAACTTACCTGGCATAAGCTTCAACCTTGAATTTAAAAGTAATACCTTCTGATCTTTAGAAAATTGCTTACTATTCAGCTGCTTGTCATGAAGGTACTTTGTGCGCTCCTTGTCTATGCTAGTATTGTCATATGCTTCTAGACTGATTTCTTCTAGCTCTTGAAACTACAATTTTCTTTCTTTTCCAACTTCTTTTTAGATCCAAGTTGCACTGCTTAATTGCCCAAAAAGCACAATATTCAGTCTCCACAAGTAAATAACACAACTTACCATTGATGTTTTATATGCTTTTTGATATGCCCATCGTCCGTCCTCCAAGCACAGACTCCAGTCCTTTATGTTAGGGTTGACTGTTTTCTCCAAAATGTTTTTTATCTCCTAGTTTGAAACTTCATTTTGGCCGTTGGTTTATGGGCAATAAGTAGTGGCTACTCAATGGTGCACTCCATATTTCCTCATCAATGATTTAATAGTACGATTGCAGAAATGTGGACCCTAATCACTAATACTTGCTTTAGAAATCCCAAACCGACTAAAAATGTTAGATTTGAGAAATCCTACGACAACCTTAGAATCATTAATACATGTAGCATTTGCTTTTACCCATTTTGAAACATAATCCACAGTAAGCAATATATAAACAAATCCAAAAAACTTAGAAAATGGTCCCATAAAATCCATTCCTCATACATCAAAAAGCTCTCAATATAACATTGTGGTTTGGGGCATTTCCTTTCGGTGGAATAAATTTTCAACTCTGTGACATTTTGCACAAGCCTTACAAAACTGCTAAGAATCCTTAAACAATGTTTCCTAATAAAACTCACAATCCAAAATTTTCCTAGCTATCTTTTTAAGACCAAAATGTCCTCCACAAGCATAACTATGATAATAAGTAAGAATGGAATGAATTTCATTATTAGGCACATGCCTACGAATAATTTGATCAGAATTGATTTTCCAAAAATATGATTCATCCTATATATAATACTTAGAATTATTTTTCTTTTGTTCCTTTTTTTCTTTGTTCAAGTGTTTTGGTAAAATTCCAGCAACTAGGAAATTAACAATATCAACAAACCAAGGTTTCTTACCTTGCACCTATAACAGCTGCTCATCAAGAAACAAAACTGAAATTGGCAAAGCCTCTTTCTCATGTACAAGCCGGCTCAAATGGTCAGCTATAGAATTGTCAGATCATTTCTTATCCTTGATCTCTAAGTTGAGCTTTTGCAATAACAAAACCCAGCATATTAGTCTCGATTCAGATTCCTTATTTGCTAACAAGTACTTCAGAGCTGCATGATCAAAAGAAATAATTAGTTTAGATCCTAGTAAATCTAATCAAAATTTATCTAGAGCAAAAACAATAGCTAAAAGCTCATTTTTAATGGTTGAATAGTTGCATTGGGCAAGATTCGACATATTTGACGTGTAGTAGATAACATGGCTATTCCTCCCAATTATTTGTCCCAAGTACATCTCCTACAGTGTATTTACTAGCATCACACATGATCTAAAAAAAATGTCCTAATGAGGAGGCTGTATAATCGGTGCAGAGGTGAACAACTTCTTCAACTTGTCAAAAGTAGCTTTACAGTTCTCTCCGAAGTTGAAAGGCACATCCTTTTGCAATATCTTGGTTAAAGGTTGTTCAATCTTTGAGAAGTCCATAATAAAATGCCTGTAAAAACCTATGTGGCCAATAAAACTATGAATCTCTAGCTCATTAGTAGGATAAGCTGAATTGGCAATTTGATCCACCTTGACCTTGTCAACTTTAATATCCCTAGCAAAAACTACATGACCCAAAACTATTCCTTGTTGAACCATGAAATGACACTTTTCATAATTTAGAACAAAATTTATGTCAATGTAGCATTTCAAAACCAAAGTCAATTTATCTAGACATTAATCAAAATAATTATCATAAACAGTAAAGTCATCCATGAAGATATCAATACAATTTTCAAGCAAGTTAGAAAAAAATACTCATCATGCATCTTTAAAATGTTCCAGGGGCATCGCACAATACGAAGGGCATTCTATGATAAGCAAACGTTCCATATGGATAGGTAAAATTTGTTTTTTCTTGGTCCTCGAGAGTTATAGCTATTTGATAGTAACCAGAAAAATCTAAGAAGTAGAAGAAAGATTTACCTGCCAAGTTTTCAAGCATCTGGTCAATGAATGGAAGTGGGAAGTGATCCTTTCTTATGGCTAAATTCAACTTCCAAAAATCGATGCACATTCTCCAACCATTTTGAATTTTCATAGGAATAAGCTCATTTTGCGCATTAAGAACAAGTGCTAGACCAATTTTTTTAGGAACAATATGTACTGGACTTACTTGCTGACTGTCAGAGATCAGGTACAGGATCCCCTAGCCTTAAAGTTTCAGAATCTCTTTTAAAACAACCTCCTTCATTGTTAGGCTTAGTTTCTATTGTGCATCTCTTACCGGCCCAGCATCCTTTTCAAGAAAAATACAGTGCATACAAATTGAGGGGCTGATTCCCTTGATGTCTGCCAATGTCCAACTAATTGCTATACTGTGTTCCTTCAATACTCATAACATTTTCTCTTCCTGGTCTCCTACTAAATCACTTATAATAATTGCTGGTAAAATTTCATCCTATCCCAGGTAGGCATACTTTAGATTCTTTGCTAAAGACTTCAACTCCAACTTTAGGGCCTATTCAATGGAAGGTAAAACTCTTTCATGAGTACTCAGTAATTGTAAGAATGAACCTACTAACTTGTTGGGCAACACGGTCATCGACTGCAATGATATAATGGCCTTTTTCAGGTTATCACTGATTTTCAGCCTTGCATCATTCTCTGTTTTACTGTTCTTCAACACAAAATCCAACTTATCTCCTACAAAATTTAGCTCAAAACCATCTTGGACAATTGGGCTAATGCTATCCACAGCGCAAATAGATTCAAATTTTTTCAGGTATTTCATAGCTTTAAAAATATTGAAAGTTACGATTTCTCCATTAAAGTCAAAAGATAAAGTCCCTCCATGAACATCTATTTTAGTTTTGGCTGATTTAATAAATAGTCTACCTAGTAAAATGTGAGCTGAATTTCAAGTAAACTCATCATCCATATCAATAATATAGAAATTAGCAGGAAAAATAAGCTCATTTACTCGAACTAGAACATCCTTAATTACCCCTTTAAGATATGAATTAGACCTATAGCTAGTTGAATGACCACTCTTGTATTTTTCAAAGGTCCTAAATTCAAAGCCTTGTAAATTGACAATGGCATAACATTAATCGATGCTCCTAGATCAAGCATAGCTTTTTCCATCTTAAAATTGTCTATTATACATGGTATAGTAAACATGCCAAGGTTCTTACACTTTTGAGGTAACTTTGATTGTCTCATCAGCATACAACATTTTTTTGTTTGTGCATAGTTCATTTAGAAACTTGGCATACTGAGGCACTTGCTTAATTGTATCCAGTAAAAGTATGTTCATTTTGACTTTCCTAAAAGTCTCAAAAACTTCCTACTCAGTCATCTCTTTCTTTGATTTTGCTAACCTTCCAGGAAAAAGAAGTGGGATCAGAATTTTTAAATTTGGAAAAATTGGCTTGTTGCTTACTTCCTCAATTTGTATGTCAGAAGTTGCTCGCTGAGGACCATTTTTGTCCTTTTTAGGTGCTGCCATTTTTTATGTGGTGGTTTGTACTTCATTGCCACTTCAAAGGGTCATAGCATTAACATGGTCTCTTGGGTTAATTTCAGCTTGAGATGGCAATCTCCTTTTTCAGCTTCAATTTTGTTCAACGTGGCTACCAATTGTGAAATTTGATTCACCAAGTCTTTGATGCTAGCTCTTGTTTCCTGCTAAAACATTTGAGTGCTAGTGGCTAAAGCTTTTACAATATCCTCCAAAGTCATACTAAACTCGATGCTTGGTTCTGTGGTATATAGGCTAGTTTGTTGTAACTGGCCAATGGGTACGGTGATTGGTTGTTTGGCTACCCATATCTCAGATTCGGGTGGTCTCTCCAACCAGGGTTATATTGATTGGCATAAGGGTCATGGCTTATTCGTTGGTTAACAAACTCACTTACTGGATTCACTTGAGGTGTTATATTTTCTTACAGTTATGGGCATAAGTCGGTAAGGTATCATTCAGTAGAGCAAATGCCACAAACTCTAAGATTTTGAACCTGTCCCAAGGCAACTTGTCTAACAAGATAGCTTAGTTCAAAAAGTTGAGCTTCAATACTAGAAGTTTCTACCTCATCTACCGTAATCGATGCATGGTCTACCCTTGTTCCAAACTGCTGCAAGTTTATTGCCATTTTAAAAATTAGGCCATTTGCTTCTTCAAGCATAATTTCTACAAGTGCTCATCCATTTGCAGCATTTACATACTCCGATCCATGAATAATAACCATTTGTAGAAGTACTGCAACAACAATTGATTAGAAATCTGGTAGTGTCGGCATCTAGCACATAGTTGGTTGAATCTCTCTTAGCACTCAAATAGGCTTCCATTTCGATTTTTTCAGCCCTTGAAGCTAGAAAGAATTTCTCTAAAAATTTTCTCTTCAAGTCGTTCTAGCTTCTAATTGAACCAGAAGAGAGGTAGTACAACCTGTCCTTTGCCTTGTCTGCCAACGAGAACAAGAAGGCTCTTAGCTTAATCTGTTCTTCTGTAACTACTTGTGGCTTCATGGTCGAGCAAACAACATGAAATTCCTTCAAGTGTTTGTAGGGGCCATCGCCTACAATTCTACGAAAGATAGGCAATAAATGATTCAATCCATATTTTAATTTAAAAGCAACCTTAATATCAGGGAAATCAATGCATAGGGGTTGTCGGACAACATTAGGGGTTGCCAACTCACTTAGTGTTTTTTGTGCCACCATCTCTACAATAACAACTGCTTCTTCTTTGCTTTCAAAGTCACTGTTCACAGATGTCGAAGCTGTAAGATTGACCGCTTGCCTATTTGCTTTTATATTTGCCTTTGCTATTTTCTTTATCTTTGGATCAAAAACTAATTCACATGTATAATAAGATCTTGGCATAAGTCAATCTACTTGTGAAGGAAAAAAAAAAAACTTTGATGAAAAAACAAATCTCCTGGGCAACGATGCCAAATTTTTGATCGGTCATTAAAATCACAAAAAATAATTCTGGTATCACTAACAACTTAGAATAAATAAATTTGTAGTATAGCAATGAAAACCAGGTTAAATCTCAAGGGAAATTTTTTAACTGAAAGTTTTCTGTTAGAAAACTGAAACAAAAGATTGGGGGCCTTTGTTGAATCTAATATTGAAATAAATTAACTGTAGAATTAAAATGAAATTAACCAATACAAAAAATGCTCAGTTCAAAGATTAATTATCCATTCTAGTTACACAATTGATTATAAAAAAAATATTTCTTCAATCCAAACAAATAAATAGAACTCTCTTTAAAACTAAAAAGGTCACAAAGAATTCAACAGTAAAATTAAAAAGCCAAAAATAATTCCAATATCACTAACAACTTAAAATAAATAAATATGTAGCATAGCAATGAAAGCCAAGTTGAATCCCAAGGGAAATTTTTTAACTAAAAGCTTCCAATCTGAAAACTGAAACAAAATATTGGAAGGTCTTCTTGAATCGAATGATGAACTAAATTAACTGTAGAATTAAAATAAAATTAACCAATACTAAAAATGATCACTTCAGAGTTGATTATCCATTCCAGTGTAGTTGATAATTGAAAGAAAATATTTCTTCAATCCAAGCAAATAAACAGGACCCTTATTAAAGCTAAAAAGAACCCAAAGAATTCAACAATAAAATTAACCAGAAAAGCTTCAGATTAATTTTTTAATTTTGAGTCAACAAATATTGAAAAGCAATTTCTAATCAACTCAAAATTGGCATTAAGAACAATGAACCAAAAAGTTTATTTCAAGCAATCATCTAAAAACTTGAACAATTTAACATATTTTACTCCTCCTGTTTGAACTAACTAGGAAAAAAAATAATCTCCAATCAATTCACTTGCTTCTGAATTGAATTCTTTTCACCCAAGCAGTTTGAAAGAAAAGCAAACAAATTTGCAATCTCAAAACCAAGCAAACAAGTAATAATAGGAAAATTAATTGTAATAAAATTAAACCATGAAGAAGTAAATACTCAAATTTGAATAAAATTTCAACCAACAAAATCAATTCTCATAACCAGTACGATAGAAATCGTTCCTAAAACCAAACTAGAAAATTACTCAGACATGTTTTGAATGAAAAAAAAAATAAAGATAAACCAAAGCGCCAAGAGAGAGAAGCCCTATGCAGCAACTACTGGCTTCTCTTTAAAAACCTAAAAAAATTCACCTTCTGTGGTAAAATCCACAAAATCTCCTTAAACTTTCTATATTGTTATAAAATTACCCCACACATAAAAAAATTCAAAATAACTAGAATATCTTAATACGACCAGGGAATTTATGTCTTTAACCTGAAAGTTTTTCCCATATGGTTTAGAGGCATTTGGAATTAATTCACAGCAAAACTGGTTTCAAAGTTGTGAGCTAAGAAATGTTCTAGAGCATCAGCAGCAACTTTAAGCTAAAATTCAACCCTGAAGCAGTCATTATCTCTCAAAACTCAAAGCATAGAAGTTTTAGAGCTCTTTCTAAGCTTTGAAATGACACTTGAATCATATAAAACAGACATCTACAACCAAAGATCTTCCCAAAATACCACAACTATTTCTAAACCAACAATGAAGCGCAAGTCACGATTTTGAAGATTAATTTGACCCTTAACATGTGAACTGGGTTTCATGATCTTATATTATTTGTAGCTCTATATGTTAGCTTTCTAATGAATCAAGAATCACTCAATTTCGATCTCTATAGCTCAATATATGATTTTTCCACTAGAACATCGTCAATTTGCTAGAATTCTGAAAAATAACCAATAAAATTTTTAAAATTACAAATTAAATTCACTTTTAATCAATTCAATCCATATATTCTCTAAGTTATAAAACATCCTTAAAATAGATCTTTAAGGTTCAAAACGCATTAAAACATATTAAATATGAGAGAAATAAATATAATAAATGTATGCTTATCATATGTGAACCTTTAGAACATGGAAAGAATAGTTGGATTGAAGCGAATTGAAGATCTAGTAGGCATAAAAAATAACATATCTTTGGAGGCTGATTCAATTTGTCAAATTGGCAACTTGGTGGGCTTTGACATGAAGGCAGTGAAGGAGCAAGTTTTGGAGCAACTAAAAGATACATAGAAAGGTAAGGGTGACAAACCTAACTTACGAAAATTTTATCAATAAACATTCATGGGTTAGGAAAATCGTGGAAGAGAAGGGTGGTTCGAGAGTTATGTGGAGTAGAAAAAGTGGATTTTTTGGGTATGTAGGAAACAATTTCTGGTGGTGATATTAGGTTGAAGGTGAGATCAGAATGGGGAATGGATGATTTTGGGTTTGTGCAACGGAATGCCATTGGATTGTTTGGGGGTTTAATTAATATATGGAATATTAATGTTATTTAGATTATGGATCATTTTGCTAGTTATGCATACCTAGGAGTTTTAGGATTTTGGGTCAATTGTATTGAGCAAGTCAACCTGCTGAATATCTACACTCCTCAAGTGCCTAAATAGAAAGAAGTGTTGTGGCTGGAACTGTGCAAGGAAATGGGAAAACATTTTGGAATTTGGATCATTTTGGGGGATTTTAATGTTGTTAAAACTACAAATGAGAGAAAAGGTGCAATTGTGACAGTAGGGCAGCTTTAGCCTTCAACTCTTTTATTAATCAAACCGAGTTGATTGATCTTTAGATGGGAGGTAAGAAGTTTACATGGTATAACAAAGTGGGATCTAAAATGAGTAGGCTTGACAGAGTTTTGGTATCCCGAAAGTTCATAGAGCAGTAGCCTACAGCTCAGGTTATCGCCTACAAGTGATGTATTTCAGATCATTGCCCTGTTATTTTGAAGTTAGATCGACAAAACTTCAGCCCAACTCCATTAAGAGTTTTTAACACTTGGATGGGTCATATTGATTTTCCTGAGTTAATGACTTTAGCATGGAGTGAGAATTCTGGATAGGGAAGACCAGGAATTGTGCTCAAAACAAAATTAAAAAATCTAAAATAAGCAATCAAAAGGTGGAAGGTCATAGTGCTCAATTCTAAATTAAAGAAAGTAAAAGAACTTAAGTCCAAATTGGAAGTGTTGGATCGACTGGCTGAGCAGAAGGATCTTAATGAAAAGAAATTTAAAGCAAGAGGCGAGTTACTATATAATATTTTGAAGTCAGAAAAAGTTAAAGATGAAGTAGTCAAATAGAAAGTAAGAGTTAAATGGGCAATGGAAGGTGATGAAAACTCTCAGTTTTTTCTTGATGTAGTAAATGGGAGACATTGGGAAAACAATCTCAACGGTCTTTGCATTAATGGGATATGGAAGGAAGAACCAAAAAAGATTAAAAAAGAGGTGTTCAAGTTTTTTCAAAAGAATTTTAAGGAAGATAATGTGGACAGGCAATCTTTCAAGAGCAATAGATTCTAAAAATTAGACTCTAGTAGGCACCAGATGTTGGAGGCACCTTTTCTAGAAGAAAAAGTGAGGGGAGTGATATGGAGTTGTGGGGGGAGTAAGTCCCCTGGGCCGGATGGTTTCTCTTTCAATTTCTTGAAGTGATTCTAAAATGTTGTAAAAGAATATGTGGTGAATGTTGCAAAAGTTCAACCAATTTGGCGAGATTGAAAAGGGTTATAATTCATCCTTTATTATGTTGGTCGCATAAAGAATAACCCTGACATCACAATGTGATTATCGACCGATTAGCTTGTTGGGCTGCTGGTATAAAATCATTCCTAAAGTTTTGGCTAATGGGTTGAAACGGATTATACCATTGTTGATTGGTGAGGTTTAAACAGTTTTATAAAAGGAAGACAGATACTTAATGGTGTGCTTGTCATCAATGAGCTAGTAAGGGTTGCAAAAACAAAAACACAAATTGTTGATGCTGAAAGTGGACTTTGAAAGGGCATATGACAACATTAACTGGAAATTTTTAGATGCTGTTATAGAGCAAATGGATTTTGGCCCAAAGTGGAAGAAGTGGATATGTGTGTGTCTAGATTTTTTTATGGTGTCATTGTTGGTGAATGGGTGTCCAACTGCAGAATTCAAGATGGAGAAAGGAGAAAGGAGTAAGGCAATGAGGTCTATTATCTCTTTTCCTTTTTTTTTTGGTTATTGCTGAAGCCCTCAATGCTCTGATGATTGAAACAGTGGACAATAAATTATTCATAGGTATGAAGGTAGGAGATGGAAATTTGACGATATCACACTTGCAGTATGGGGATGATACAAATATCATTGAAGATTGGAAGGAGAAAAATATAGTGAATTCATTGAGGATGTTGAGTTGTTTTAAATTGGCTTCAGGTCTACAAGTGAGCTTGACTAAATGTAGACTATTTGGTGTTTGTGTGACGAATGAAGAGGTTTACACTTTGGGAAATAAGGTGAGTTTTAACAAGGACAACTTGCCAATGATTACTTGGGGCTTCTAGTGGGTGAAAACATAAAGAGGTCAAAATCTTGGCAGTTGGTCGTAGAGAAAATAGAAAGAAAGTTAAATTCCTAGAGGAGTAAAGCCTTAACGGTTAGAAGAAGGTTGACATTAATCAAATCTATTATGAGAAGCTTTGCCTTTATATTTTTTTCTCTTTGTTCCTTGCCCCAGTCAGCGTCATCAAACATATTAAAAGTGTGAGGAATCATTTTTTCTTGGGAGGCCTTAAGGAGGATAGAGAAATAGTTTGGCTTACATGGAAAAAAAATCTTATCTAGTAAAGTGGCAGGTGGTTTAGGAGTGAGCAGCTTATATGCAAAAACCTTGGGATTATTGGGAAAATAGTGGTCAAGGTTTAGCAAAAATGGTGAAGCGTTGTGGATCTAAGTTATTAAAGCTATCTCTCAGGAGAGTGGGGGTTTGAGTGAGTGTTTGTTTTGGAAAGGTGAGTGAGATTGTTGGGCGAGTTCAAGGGAATTAGAGTTGAGAATTGGAATGGTTTAAATTTAACTACATTTTTTTTTGTATATTCGGGTCATTTGTGTGTGAAAAGTTGTATGGATGGTTGTTGGGTTTTTGTTGGATGTATGGATGTGGTTAGTTTTTGTATGTCGGTGGAGAATTGGTCTAATGTTGTAGGAGGTGCTTGTTCCAATCTGGAAGTAATGGATTCTAGAATGTATGGTTTTTAGAACTTTATGTACTATTGTGACTGTTTTATGTATGGTTATGGTTGTATGGTATTGGGATTAAAATTGTATTGTTCTGTGCTTATTATGCATGGTTCTAGGAATGTAACTGTGTATTGTTCTATGCACAATATGCATGGTTCTAAGGTTGTAGGAAGTTTCTGTTTGAAAGTGGAAGTAATGGATCATGGAATGTATGGTTTTGAATATGGTATGTATGGTTTGGTTGTATGGTCTCGGGGTAAAAATTGTATTGGTCTGTGCATATTATGTAAGGTTCTAAGAGTGTAATTATGTAATGTTTTGTGCATGATATATATGTATGGTGTTGAGAGTGAAATGTCGAGTGATGAATTGGGATATGTGCATGTTAAGGAAAGAGTAGTTGTGAGGGTGTTATGTATGGTTCTGAGGGTCTAATGTATGGATCTGGTCGCTTTGCAGAATTCAAGTAAAAAAACATATTTAAAAGGTAGAAGAAGATGAAACTAGAAAGTAACCAAGCAAAAGAGACAAAACGTCTTTCCAGCAGGCTATAAATGATTTCGAAACAAGTCTTGACCAGTAGTAACAAAAAAGGATAAAATCCCCCCAATCAATTTACCGTATCTCCCAATAATTGGAAAATGAAAAATATTAATAAATATAATGAAGACATATATAATACGTAGAAATATCAAATTTGCATTAATATTTTGGGTTGGGAGAGAATATGTCACTACAACTTTTTTTTGCTTAATCTCCCACTTATATTTTAAAATAGGCCAAATATGTCACTGTTGGCTAGAAATTAACAACAAATGGTAAACATATCAAGTTTTGAAATCTTGGGATTAAGTTTTTCCAAAAAAAATATCAGGACCTTTGAGATTTTTCTAAAAAAAGGGTCTGATATCTACCATCAGCGTTTTAGCTTTGTCACTGTCTCCATCACCAGTGCCCTGGCCCCATTGCCTCCCTTTCTCTATCTCTGATGTCGAATCTTCTTGCCGGCATTCGAAAGAAAAAGAGAGCCTAATTGCAAAAAGTCTTTGAAATTTATTAAAACTTGCATTATCACCTTAAAATTGCAAAACTTGTTATTTTTAATATTTTTCATTAACGTTTTAACATTTTCCATTAGATTTTTAATAGTCAATGTTATATCCACTTTTAATTTGAAATTTCAGAGGCATATTTGGCTCATTTTAAAACATTAGTAGGAGATTGGGAAAAAAAAACTATAGTAGTATACCCACTTCCAACCTAAAACATTAATGGTAAATTTGATATTTTTACCTATATAATAGCACAAAATTCACACACCGACCCCAGCCCTATGTTGACTCACGCAACTCACCCAATCCTACCTTAGTGGAAATACTAAATGGTCACTAACATGGAGTATGTACACATTGTGTACCTCAAACTGGCGGAGTCAGAGATATGATAATGTGGAGTATTTACACATTGTGTACCTCAAACTGGCGCAGTTAGAGATATGATACTGTCTGCCATGGGGGACATCAGCCATTAATTGACAAATTAACGTCATTAGTATGTAATCGTAGGTAAATAGTGTCTATCTTAAAGTGTCTGAAGCTAGGTTGCTAGTGACTGTGTCTGGTGTTTAGGTGTCTGCTTCTAGTATATAAATGTCTGCAAGTTGTTTTCCTATTGGTGAAGATAAAATACTTTGATTATTCAAATTTTACCTTTAATTAGGAGTATAATAATGTTATTTTAAGGGATATATACCTGAAAAATTATGTCATATTTTTATAGCTTCCTATATGGTTGTATCTTGTCTGCATGTAGATGAACTTAAATACACTTTATATGTACTATACAATATGTAGATAGAATTGAACATTTTATTTACAGAATTAGACATCTCATACATAAAAATTGACAACAGATCACTGATATTTATTCTAAATACAATGTGTCTTACTCCATCTTTTCTTTTCTTTTTTTAATTTTTGTAGTGTCCAAGTGCCTAAATGTGGTAGTTGCATGTCTAGTATAATAGCTCAAGTGTCCAAATCTAGTAAAAAAGTATCTAGTCTACCAATTTGAGTACGGTGTCCCAATTGTTAGATTGAAAAGTTCAAAAGCCTGATTATGGTTGGTGAATGTCTAATATGATAAGTTAAGTGTCTAAATCTGGTAAAGAAATGTACAATCTACATTATTGTAGTATCCAAGTGTTTAAGTATGACGCTCTACAGGTTTCCTTCATTTTATGTAAAAATAAATACCACTTAAATTTAATTGGATATTAAAAAAATAAACATATTTTAAAAAAGAAAAAGGACAACAATTTTATATTTTGATGCAAAAAAGTTATGTAGTGGTGTCTAACATATTCTATAGGAGTGTCTAATTTTGTTTACGATGATATCCAATATCACATATTGTGGTATCTAATTTCTAATTAAAAAATAAAAATGTAGACACCACTTTTTTTTTATATTATCACAATTTGTGTGTTGGTTAGAATGTTAATATTTTTGTGTAAAAATATTAAAAAATAATTAACTGATTTGGATCCCTAACAAGTAATGATAGGAATAAAAAAAGAGATTTTGTAAAATAAGAGAATTGTTTTATATTAAAAGTAAAAAATGGTAATTGATTTAATTCCCTCAAAATATGAAAAAAAAAACTTTCAAAAATATTTTCATAAAAATATATTTAGAAAAAAATATAATTATTTTTTAATTAAATATAAAATTAAAAAAAGGTAATTGAATTTTGAAAAAAAAATACCAATGGAGGTGTAACGCGTTCCGTCCTGGCATACTTCCGTCAGGGCGGACACAAGAATTATCCCAAATTTTCAAAAATATTTTCATAAAAATATCTTTAGAAAAAATATAATTATTTTTTAATTAAATATAAAATTAAAAAAAGGGTAATTGAATTTTGAAAAAAAATACAAATGGAGGTGTAACGCGTTCCGGCCTGGCATTACTTCCGCCAGCGCGGACGCAAGAATTATCCCAAATTTTCAGCCTTTGTCTGTTGTTATGTAAGAGTGGAGCTAGAATGAACTCACATATCAAATGATTTTTGTTTTTTTCAGTCTAAAGATGCTAGGCCTAGCTTCCTGGTCAGGTAGACTCCTACTCAAAATTTCGACTAAACATGCATACTTTTTGTCTACCACACCCAATAAGCCACGCCATTCTTAGGGCCACACACAAAACACAGCAGTGAAGGAGCTTCAGATCTTCAAAAACTTTTATTTTTATTTAAATATATTATTCCTTAAATTTTAATTTCAAAAAAATAAAAAATATATTTTTTTAAAAAATATTCTAAAAGTAATTTTTAAATTTTATGTGATCCCAAATGGTGCAAAATATTAATATGAAAGAAGATTTGATAATATTTTTCACTACAAAGATGAGGATTATTTCCTACAGTCACTTCCTATAGAAAAAATCATAGAACTAAGTTTCGCAGGAAAATTGTTAGATAAAAAGGTGTTGACTGGCCAATATAGATTCTTTCCGACAGTTTTCCTGCAATAAAGCTGTGACAGAAATCGTAGCATAATTGTCAGAATAAAATGGTGGGGAATTGTAGTGCCAAAGCATTTGACGCTTTTCCTATGAATTAAATGGATAGGGACCACATATATAGGAAAAGCGTCGGACACATTATCCGATGCTTTGCAAATTCCTTTTCCTGCGCTTTTGAGACGAACGAGGATATGAGCGTCTTAAAAATGTAGGAATTTATTCCTTTGATTTTCTTACAATTTAATTTTCCTAAGTTTTTGTAACGTAAATTACTACATATTTACTACACTAGTCTTGTAGTTTGACTTTTCATATTTATCCTATGATTTTGCTACAGATTTTACTAATAAATATCTCCCCTCTTCCATTTTCTTCAGGTCTTCTCTTTTACTTCCTTGGCATCCGCTTTGGCTTATATTTCAACTTCTGTTGTAGTTTAGCTGATTCTTCTACCATTTAGTCGAGGGTTCTCTCTTGTGCTCTTTTTCTTCATCGATTCAATGTTTTTCAATCAATTTTTCGATTAGAATTCGATTGTTGTCTTACTTTTGCGGTTATATCTTCTCATGGTTTAGCAAATTTTTATGAGCATAGCGACCGATTGAATTGCTTGAATCTCACATAAGCTCTACCGAATTTTGTACAAGGTGTTGAAGTTCACTAAGAGAAGTAAGATATGAGGCTGAGTTTTGTTAAGTTGTTGAGCCAGTTTTTTGCGAAGAAGGTTTATTGAGGGTTTTTACTATTTATTTTACAAGGGAACCAAATGGCTGCTAATAGACATGAATGGATATACTAGAAGACAGATGCAGATGGGTATATGAATCTTGGATTTATAGCTGGTGTTAATGAGTTTTTGTAGTTTGTGTATAGTGGGACGAAGTAAAAAATGATTAAATGTCCTTGTCGCAAATGTAATAACAGATTTTATAGAATAGAAGCAAAAGTAAGAGAGCATTTGTATCGATATGGATTTACGTCAAACTATTACATATGACACTGTCATAATGAACAATATGATAGCAATTTGCACAATTTTAGTATAGCCCATAGGTATTTTCCATTACACTCATATGGAGCAATAAGTGGGGAATCAAGTAGTGTAAATACGTATGAACAAATAGTACGTGAATCAATAGGTCAGTTATCATCAAATGTAGGATCTAGAAATAGTGAAAGAATGTTGGTGGATGAAAAGTTTATTGATGTTGATGTTGAAGAAGCTGATAACATCAGTGATAACAATGGTAATGCGTTTGATGTGTCAAAAATGAGAGAGAGGTTACCTAATCCGATTGCACAACAATTTTATAATTTGTTAGATAATGCAAATGCACCGTTGTTGGATAGGTGCACTAAACATAAACAATTGTCTGCAATGACCCAATTGTTGAGTTGCAAAAGTAAGTTTAATGTGACGGATTCTTGTTTTGATCGAATGCTGGAGCTTATGAAAGAAATGTTGCCTGAAACTAATAGACTCCTAGACACACTATATGATGCAAAACATCTTAGAAAAGGACTTAGGTTGCCATATATAAAAATTCATGTTTGTAAGAATAATTGTATGCTATTCTATCGGGAAGATGAGAAATTAATACATTGTCGTGAATGTGGGAGTAGTAGATATAAAGAAAGAGTAACCTCCGAAAGAAGGAACTTGATTCCCAAAAAATTGTTACGGTATCTACCAATAACCAGCAGGTTGAAGTGCTTGTACATGTCATCGAAAATAGTGACTCGCCAGACTTGGGATGCCAATAATAGATCATGCAATGATGGAAGTATGGGCCATCCATGTCAGTCTGAATCATGGTGGCACATAGACCGAACAATCCCATCATTCGCTGTTGAAATAAAAAATGTTAGGCTCGGATTGTGTATCGATGGATTTACCTCGAATAATGCTATTGGTGGAACATACATGATATGGCTGATCTTTATTATATAAACTATCTATTTTTAGGTTGACCATTTCACGGATAAATTAGATCTTCACCTTGTGCAATTAGCCCAGGGTCCTACTCGAGTTAGCACTTCATACAATGGATGTATTGTGAATAGATTCCATTTCCGCAAAAATCCTATGGCAAAGACAAAGCGATACAGAATTTTTATGGCCTTATTGATTAGATTATACGCATTAAGTACAACGGGAGTGGCCATGAAGTTATAATCTTGTTCAAATGTACTTGGTTTGGTTCGACACATGGTGTTCGAAGTTGCACACATACTGGTGTTATTGACATTAAATGGAAGTTTATATTGCCACCACCTGAACCATTTATCTTTGCGATACAAGCTCAACAAGTTTACTACTATCAATACCCTAACAATACTCTTCACCAATGGTAGGTGGTTGTTAAGATGAAGCCATGAGCTTTCATCGATTGTTCATAAAATAATGATAGCGATAGGTCTGAGGACAATGAGGATATGTCTGATGAGCAAACACGTGTGTTACAAAGCATAAATGAGCTATTCCAAGAAGCGATTTTAAGTGAAGTACGCATGGTAACAACTGATGGCACTGCCCTTAATGAGATTAACATTCTTGTCAATTTCACGTGTTATCTTGAAATCGTTCAAAACATGGATAAAAATATTGAGGTCACACAAGACGATGGGGATACATTAGATGATGAGGCATCATTAGTTAGTTTAGATTTAGATGAAGTCGAGGATGTTTGATTAACTATAATTATTCAAAACATTTGCATGTTTTAAGTAAAGACATAATAACTTTGAATGCTTGTGCATTTGGGACTGAAATTATATTAAATTTATTAAATTTAATCATCCTATATATGATTACATATGTTGAAACTTATATCTCAATTTTTTTTGGTCTAAAAATATAATAATGATTTTAATAATAATGATAATAATTTTAATAATTTTTGAAGATTCAATCTGATCGACCATATACATTAAAACCATAAGTTTAAATTTAAGTATATAACTATTATCATTAGTTCTACAACTAAAAAAGTGAACCAATTGACTTCCAAACATAATAATAGTTCATACACATTATAAATTGTGTGTGTGTGTGTGTGTGTGTATAGTTATTATATATATACAATAAATATGATATATATAATATATATAAATTTATTACAAAATATAAATATTCTAATATATATTTAAATGTAAATATTATACAAAAATGATACCAAGGATAATGTGCTGTCCGACAGTTTTGAGTTAATATTAGTCTGATGGTTTTGAGTTAATATTAAAAAATGTTGGAAAAATGTAGGAAACGTCACCTAGGCCAGTGCGCTATCCTACGGTTTTGTGTTAATATTAGTTTGATGATTTTGAGTTAATATTAAAAAACATAGGATAAGTGTATGACAACGTCACTTAGGACAGTGCGCTATCCAATGATTTTTAGTTAATATCATCTAGGGCAATGCACTGTCTGACAGTTTTAACACATTTTTAAAATCATAGGAAAGGTGCAAGAAACAAATTTGTGAGTTAGAAATCCGTAGGACAAAAAATAGGAAACCGATTTATGGTGGGACGATTAAATTTTTCATTTCCTACGTTTTTGAGAAATCTCTAAATTTTCGTAAAAAAAACTGTAGGAAACTTTGCTATGATTTTCCTATAACTATAAAATCTGCAGGAAAATTGTAGGACTTCTTGGCAGCTTAATCGCCAGTCTTTCCCTTTAGATTTGTGAGAGCTGTCTCTAGTTCCTCACAACTCTTCTCGCTTTCTTCTGTGATGCTCTCCTCCAACCCTTTCTCTAAATCCCCTCCAAAGCTCTCTAAGATAGGTAATTTTTATTTTTTAAGTAGTTTTGTTATTATATAATTAATGTTTGCTATTATAGTGGTGGTTTACATAATGCATGTATTACATGTTATATTTTTTAATGACAATTTTTATATTATATTTTTGTAGTAATTTTATGTATGTTGTTAGTAATATGTAGGTGGTTAGTTATAAATAATTTTTAGTGTAATAATGGTAAGTTATATATATATATAAATGCATGTAATATGTATGTGGTAAGTTATAAAAAACTGTTACTTCAATAATAATGTTCGTAGTTTAATAATGTTAGTGTAATTAGTCAAAGTTAGTACAATAATGTTAGTGTAATCAGTTAATGTTAGTTTAATAATTGTAATTTATAAATAGGTATTACTCGAATAATTGGTAAATGATAAAAATTGTCAATGCAAAAATGGTAATTTATAAATTATTAATTTTACTGTAATAATGAAATTTAATAAGTAAATGTTGGTGTTAGAAATGGTCATTTACAAATAAATGACCATGACATAATGGTAATTTATAAATAAATATTTATGTAATAAACGGTTCTACAATAACTAAAAAATTTAAAAACATGTTATCCTTTAATTTTAGGATGGTTCATCCCAGACAGCCAGGCTCGAGCAAATGCCCAACTAAGGAGTCACATGATCCAAGACATAGTCGGGGTCCTCGCGGGCTTGCTGTGACACTTACCCAAGTATCACAGATCGAGACTTAGACGCAAGTGTCATAGACCCCGGTTCCACATACCTAGGCTCAGACTTTCATGGCACAGAGCTAGCCATAGACTCAGGTGCCACGCACTCAGGTGCCTAGACCTTACGTGCCCCAGACGTTTGACGCATCAAGCTCCACATTTCATCAGTTTCTAGACACCCAGCCTGATGCCTATTACCTAGATATGAGCGGAACATCTGGTTGTCTCATTACCAGCATACAGGCATCGGGGATACCACATGGAAGCTCAATCCTAATTCATTCCTTGATCCAAATAAGATTAGTACAGCCACTCATCTAGCTAGTCCACACCAAACTCAGTAGTAACAGCAGCAGCAGTAGTCGTCTCAGCATCAACAGCAGCTAGATGATGGCAGCCGAGCCATCGTACATGACGCGTAGGCAGCTAATAGTGCCCCCCTCGCTAGAAGGCGAGGCCCACGGGTAGCTGACTTAACTCCACTCTACCTCTGCAGGACTGTCCGATGGTCATCCATCGAGAGTAAGTGTTACTGACTCCTATAAATTTAATTGTTGGTATAATTATTTACTGTTTCTAATTACATCACTTTAACATATATATATATATATATATATATTACTATAAGTTAAATTTGTTACAACTTCCTCATTGATGAGTCCGTTTGTTCCACCGTAGCCTCTATTCATAGGAGGTTGTGGAACGAAAGTTTTGTCACATGCATTTCGAGCCATACAAGATGGGCATGTTACCAAGTTATAGGTAATTAGTTTCTATACATTTGTAAATAATAGTTTGTATATGAACTGATTTGTATTTTTCTCTCTTTTGATATTACAGCACTATTATACATGGGACCCCAAAGACTTCAGCCACATCTACCGGCTCGTGTTTGACTATTGCTCATAGTCCATCTGAAACCGTGTCTATCATACGTTGTGATTTAGAAGATCCCCAACTTCCATGCCAGCTTCGACTACAATTTACTGCGGCCACACGTTCCACCTTGCTACAATCAGCAGGTATGGAACCAGTTGTGTGACCAGTGGTAGCATGAGGGATGGAAGAAGGTATCAATAGTTGGTTCCCATGCCAAGCACACAGCAAATACCTTAGGTGTTGTTTTGAAGCACACAATGAGTTCAATCCCAAAGCGAGATGCACTGGGATCGTATGGTACCAACTTCTCCCTTCTATACATTACAGTTTTTATATGATTTATTAATTACTCAAATTTTTAATGATATGGAAAAATGCGCAGAAAAAAGCACAGGATGGAGTTGAGCTATCATTTGATGAGTGGTGGTCTCATACTTATAGACGCAAGAAGGTCAGTCAGCCCATCAATCTAATTGCACAGCAACTACAGGTAATACATTTTCATTTACTAGTACTAACAATGTTTTCAAAATATATTAAGTGTCTTACTAGCTCTAATTTTTTTTTCTTATAGGAGGGATACGTTTAGTCGATTTAAGAAAAATACCATAATTCGAATGATGCAGCTCGATGCACAGGTATGGAGCAATGTACGAGGCCCACAAAAAATGGGTCGACTACTGGGTATTCCGTTCCGATTCATTGATCCTCACACTTTTGGACCAAATCGGGTAATTTTTATTTCTGCTTAGCTCCATTCATTAATTTATCACTTTAACATTGCTAATTGCTACTTACCAAATTTTTTAAGCTCCACGTGCTGATTCGGCTTAGATTACTCAGCTGAGAGCAGAGAACACCCAACTACAGAGTGATTTACTTGGTTACAGACAGAGGTTCACAATCAGGTCTAGCGAAAGATTGAGGTTGCAATGAGCATCATGCTTAACAGGTTGATTTAGCAAAAGATTATACCTACATCAACTCTCTCAAACGACCTATGGATCGGATCCTCCACTTAGCATCATGACGATGATGGTAGCCAGTGAGATGGCTATGATCAGCTCAACACTGCACTTTATTAATTTTATATTAAACCTTTAGTTATTTGTAATTGACTTTTTTCTATAAAATTTGATTACTTTTATACTTTTATGTATAGTGAATTATTGACCACTTTGATCAATTGTTATATATATATATATAATATATATATATATATATATATATATATATATAAATATATATAATGTCTATAATATGTATATATATAATGTTATATAATGTCCCAATTTAATTGAAACGTATTCCTTTTTGGGAAGTCCCAAAAAGGTTGAAACGTTTCCTCTTTTGGAAAGTTCAAACAATTAAATAATCCTTTTACACGAAACCCAATAAAGACTCTCTTTTTTAATCTCCACTCAACCTCTCACTGCACAAAACCCAAAAAAGAATCTTTCCTTTTTTAATCATTATTTAAACTTTTACTACATAAAAAATTAACACAAATTACATACACCTTAATCTCCGTGCCCAGCCAAATGTTTCAATTAAAACGGGACGGAGGGAGTATGTTTTTAATTTGCCTATAAATTAATTTATAAAAATCTTTAATTGGTCACAAAATCGTAGGAAGTGCATTAATGCCAGAAAGCCATTGGATATATTTAGTTAGAAAAGTGTAGGACATTTTTTGTCACAAACCGTAGGACGTTAGAGGTCACAAAAGCATTAATTTTCGACACTACTTTTTTCTACAGTTTTATCCAATGATTTTAAATGTAGGAAATCAACATTTCCTATTGTTTTCCTACTTTTTTTCCCTCATCTTAAATGCGTTGTTCTCTTGTAGTGTTTTAAAGAGCTATCTAAAACTTAAAACGCTGCATGCCATAATCATTTTCAGCTTAAAATGTTTTTCAAGCTTGCCCTGATGATGGTGGCATATTCAAATTTCTATAGTTGAGACTTTGTTTTTATCTTATTCATATGAGTCAAAAAATGTTATACTTCAAATACATTTTAACAACATGTCAAATTTTTAATCAAATTTTTTTAGGTACATAGCTACAATAAGGCTTTCTTTTTAATCAACGCCATTAGAAACACTAAAAAAAATGTACAAGACTGACGCTAAGTTCAAGTTCATTTTCATTTTGGTCCATATTGTTCCATTTTTCATTTAATTTATTAGATTTATAGACAAAAGACAAGAGGGATTGTGCTAGTACTGGTTTAAAGGCGTTTTGATAACAACCATTAGTCTTAATAAAAATGTGTTACAAAAGTTACATAAAAGTTTTTACACATTATTAAATTTTTTTGTGTAAAAAAACAAAAGTCTTTATCTGAACTTAATTAGATTTTTTATAACAACCACAAGTCTTAACTATAAGAGAAGGAGTTTAGTTGTTTTTACACACTCCTGAAGTGGAAAAATTTATTTACCTAAAAATTTGTATCATTTCTTAAATTTTTCTTTTCTTATGAAAGATCAAAGGATAGTAGAAAAGTTAAATATCCAAGATATTTCACAACAATAAAAGAAATGGAGCAAAAATTCAGTACCAAAAATACAGTCGAATTTCAAATCTTTCTAAGTTATGCAAATTAACAAAGACTCAAGGTTTAAACTTTTAATAAGACGCAAGAACAAAGCAAATGCTGTTTAAGCAAACCTGATTTGATATTAGTACATGACTCAATGTTTAATTAAACATTCAATTATTGTGCGTTATTTTTATTTTCACTATTTTTTTTGTCCAGGAGCAATTTCATTCAAAATTCAATACTATATAGGTATGATAATCATTTGAGTAGCATATTTTTAAAAAGTAACCAAACTTTCAATAATTTTTTTATTTACCAAATCTGAAAAATAAAAAATTGATAACAAATACTTATCTTTTAAAAAAACTCTTTTAAAGGTACTTTTCAGAATTTCTACTTATAGAATTTCATTAATCATACAATTTGATAAACACTAGTAATATGTTGTTATTAATCCAAAATTATTTGCCCCTTAGTCTTTTCGATCTTTCTACTCCTTAAAACTTTTTATTCATCATAACTCTTAAAAAATGAGCTTAGAAACATTTTTTAAACATTTTCAGTGATTACTATTGATCAGTGTTAGGTTCTTAAGGTATTACCTATTAATAATTTTAGTTCAGTTTATTGTCTTTTCAACTCAACAATAAGTCTTATGTAATTACAATTATGTGATTTGGGTGATAGAGTAACAAAAACTTTAATAATTATCATTAATTGGCGTGCAACGGTTGGATACAAGAAAAAAAATGGCGTCACATAGGAGAAAATAAGTAACGTCACCAGTTTTGTCTCCATACGAGGTATGTGTTCACAGCAGAGATTCTCATACGTATCAGTTTGACTTTGTCCTTTGAGTGTTGGCTCTCTGCGCGCATTTGTCGTCTTCCCGTTGCTTTTCGCGCGGCGGTCCTTTAACATGTTACTTTTTCTTAACCCTCGGTATTCAAATGATGAAAATGTGGTTCTTAACCTAACAGAGAAATTTTTATTTATTTATTATAATGTGGTTGTTTTGCTCCAATAAAAAAACGATCAACTCATTTAACAAGCTTCTTAACCTAAATGATATAAAAATTAAATAAATAAGAATAACAAATCACTTAATTATAACAATACTAACCCAAAATGGGTATAAAAATTAATACATAAATTAAGCTAATCACAAGACATAATGACATAGTCTTTCAAGTTGGCTTGAAATGGAAATGGTACAGTCGCAAAAAAAAAAAGAAAAAAAGAAACTGTGATTTCAAATGTTTATTTTTTTTCATTAGAGTGTGTAAATGACGATTGATGCAACCCACAAGTCTTGAAGCAAAGCTGGAATAATTTTTCCAAGAAATGACAAAAAAAGAAAAGAAACTGGAATAGGTTTAAATATGGCAAACTTGTAATTACAAAGAAAAAAATGTCATAATGGCACACATGTATGCTTGATATACACAAGAATCGGCCATTTTTTTTAATACAACATGCTAGGAAAGAAACATTCATTTGCACTGCATTCATCTAGACACACCATCCATGCACACACAAACTTGTGCGTTTGATGCACACAAGAATCGCCTTTTTTTTAATACAATATGCTAGGAAGAAAAGCATGCATCTACACTGCATTCATCTAGACACACCATCCACGCACACACAAACTAACTTGTGCATGGTGCATACAAGAATCAGCCATTTTTTTAATACAACATGCTAGGAAAAAAACATGCATTTGCATTGCATTCATCTACACACACCATCCACGCACACACAAACCAAACAGCAAGACTTACAGGAGAAACAATACCCAAAACAAAGACTATTTCCAATAGTGGTAGATACTCGGGTCAGCTTTATACAGATAAAATGAGTTCTTCTTTTGCACTCAATCAGCATTTCCATAACCGAAAAATAAATATATTCTAAAATTTAATTAATGTTACTGACACATTGTTTTTGCTCAACTACTCGAAAATGGCATGCTTGGCCTTAGTTCTTTGAAGATTCTGTTTTATGTTGATGCTCTGTCTGCTACATATAGTGCCCTTAATTTTTTCCTTGACCTGTTCAGAACATGATACCATTATATATCTATGTGGTCCTGTGAAGGTCTACTCATATATTTTCTTGCCTTGAACTAGCATACGAATGGAAGCCTATTAGCTTTATTATTTTGCCTCAAATCCAATTCATGAAATGCTTGTTATATAATGGTCCTTAACATGAATATAGCATTAGAATCCCTTGTATCTTTTTTTAATTCGGTTTGGTTTGGACCAAATTAACTAAACATTTAACGAAAAACTGTATGTGAGCATGGCTGAAAATCAGAGAGAAAGGGGCTACGATTAGGGGAAGAGCTACAAGGCAAGGAATTCCGTTCAACATTTGAGAAGGATTATGGACAAAATTTCAACCCCATTCTTCTTCACAAATTTTCCAAAGGATTGGGAAGCGAAACACTTGTGGAACAGTGGAAGGTCTTTCAAAGGTTTGGAAATGTGGTTGATGTGTATGTGGCCAGGAAAGTATCAAAGACAGGACAAAGGTTTGGTTTCGTTAGATTCAAGGAAGTGAAGAACATACAGGAGTTGGAGACAAACTTGAATAATATCTGGATTGGCATGTATAAGATGAGGGCAAACATGGCTGATGGCCCGCTTCCAGAAGTTGCCAGAAGAGGACAGGATCAGCCACAGAGTTGTGAAAAGAGGAGAGGGTGGATCGGGGCTTGGCGCTTGGAGGGACGATCGAAACTTTGCTGAAGTAGTTAAAGGAAAGAAGAAGGAGCAAAGTACTAAGAAAAAGGTGACGGAAGAAAAGGAGAGTTGGGCTGCAATTGAGATAAATTCGAGAAATGAAGAACTGAGTTGGCTACATCCTTGTGCAGTAGGGGAGGTAAAAAGATGTGAAGCTATTAGGGAGCTTCAAAGACTGTGTGAGGAAGAAGGTTGTATCGACTGCCAAGTGAAGTATCTGGGAGGTTTAAGAGTACTACTAGAATGTAAATCGAAGGAAGCAGTAGATGTTATGCTAGAGGACGGGGAAGATTGGTTTGCGGAGTGGTTTGAGTGGGTGATGCCGTGGCCTACCAATCTCAATCGGCCCTCAAGAATTGTATGGTTGAATATTGAAGGGATGCCAGTACAAGCTTGGTGCAAGGCTGCGTTCGCTACTGTAGCTGTGAGATGGGGTAGAGTGATGTTCGTGGAGCATCTTACACAAGAAAAAGCGCAGTTGAATATTGGCAGAGCTTGCGTTTTAACGCCAAAGATGGAATCCATTTCAAATGTTTTAAGGATTAAAGTGGATGAAAAATTATTCGATATCAGAGTTTTTGAAGATCTGTCCTTAATTATTGACTTTGGCCCAAGATATGATTCTTCAAGTTGGTCGGAGCCGGAAGCAGATCACCCTTCTGAAGACTGGAGCAGTGATGAAGACGATGTTGAAGATGACGATGATGAGTTGAGCAAGATCGAAGAAAGTTGAGTTCTGGAGTTGGTGAGAAGCGTATCAGACGAAATGGGAAATCAGGAGCACGGTAAAAGGTGGTGTCAGAGATCCAACGATTCATTCAAACGGAAAACAAATTCAAATTCAAACGAAAAGAGCAATAATTATGATTAGGGTTGGCAAAATCTGACTCAAAAAAGTTAATAATCTGAATACAATCGTACACAACCCGAAATGAACTCGAACTTAATTAAAGAAAAACCCAAGAAAATCCGAACCCGAATGACCCAAACCCGAAAGACCCGAGCCTAAAATGACCGAACACGAGATTAACCTGATAACTAAACCTAATAAGACCTGGTTTTAACCCTTACCATAAACCGTAACTTTCCTATTTCATATTTTCATATTTAGTAAGTCCTAAATATGGAGGTTTCCATGTTTAGTAACTTCCATTTTTTTAGATTTTCATATTCAGTATGTCCTATATGTAAGAAATGGTGACTTTCGTAATTAGTAATTTCTATTTTTTTAGACTTTTATATTCAATATGTCCCATATGTAAGAATGGTGACTTTCGTAATTAGTAACTTCTATTTTTTTTTATATTTTCATATTTAGTAAGTCTTATATTTAGGGGAATGGACTTCCATATTTAGTGTAGTTTCATTTTTTTTACAAACGATCATATTTAGTAATTTTCATATTTTGAGAGGGAATTTTCATAATTAGTAACTTCAATTTTTTTTATGATTTCTATATACTGCAAGTATCATATTTGGGGAAGAAATTCCATATTTAGTAAGTCTCATATTTGGTTTTTTCCAAAAAAAGTAATTTTTATATTTAGTAAGTTTAATGATCTTAATATGCAATTATTAAAATTAAAACATTCATCCCTAAACTTTTTAGTATAGTGCAATAATGTACCTAAATTTTAAAAAATTTCATATCAGTCACTCATAATAATTACAACCGAGTCCTTGAACTTTTGAAATCTTTGCATTTTCAATAAATTTTTTTCAAATTTTACAGTTTAGTCACTATTAGTGAACTTGATTTGCTTTTCGTAGTAATTTCAAAGAAATTAATTGAAACATAATCATAGAAAAATTGTCGTAATGTATATCTGGGTGATAGTTGGGTGAGGATTTGAATAACCTATACAGTTATAATTGAAGGGTATGAGTTTAAAAAAACAATCAAATAGTACTAACAATGTTAAATTAGCTAAATATGTACTAAATTATAATAAATAAGATTTTTATGAATATTTTAATTAATATACTAAAAAATGAAAAATTAATTGAAATTAAATCACACAAGAAATAAAATTTTTTGATTTAAATTTTAACAAAAAATTTAAAAAAAATGAATTGATTAAATCATTTTGGCTTATACACCAGTAACCCGAGCTAACACAAATGTTGATATGAATTTGACCTGAAACCTGACCTGAAGTTACTCGAGATTGAAATTGACCTGACATATAATGAACTCGAACCCAAGTAAACCCGGCTCAACCCAACTCGAACCCAAAATCAACTCAACTTGAATTCAACCTGAAACCAAATGACCCAAGCTGGACCTGAATGTATGCTAATTCGACTAGACTTGAACCTGAATGACTTAACCCAAACCTGATCTGACCCACCCAATTATCATTCCTAATGATGATGCAAGTAAGGATTGGGATGCCGAGGCAGGAAAGAGCAAGCAAATTATGTTGGGCGAGTTGGGCCTGCAAACTAGTGAAGAAATAGTTCAATTGGGCCTAAAACAGATCAGGTTAAACAAGTGGAGAGAAAAGAAAAAGGGGTAGCAGAAATTATATTAAAGAAGAGTGGGCCGATTGAAGCCCAAAGTGTTAAAGAGGTAAAAATCGTTGGGTTTGACGATCGGGTCCGTGAAGAAGTTGGAAGACGAGATAGAAACGTAGTGGCCAGGAGAAGGCGTAAAAACTAACTAGGCTTTAACGTTATGGAAAAATCGGGCGGTTGGCCAGGAAACAAGCATCAGATTGATGAAAGCGGTGGTGCGTAGCAGAAACGAGAAACGGAAGCCAAAGAAAGCTGGGTCAAACTTCAGCGGAGAGAATTGTCAGAGCCAGACGAAGAGTAAAAAAAGGACTACATCGCAGGTCAGTCGATCTTAGACACTAACTTTGTGTGCATGAATAAGAAGGCTATCGAAATTGTGGGGGAAGAGTTAGAGAAGTCTACAGAAGTAGAAGATAGTATTATAAGAGAAGCGGAGCTGACGAAGAGAATTGGGCAAACGGTGGGGGTTGAATTGGGAAATTTAGACAGTAGGTTCATGGAGCAATTATTTGGAGTGGCGGTACAGGAGTGATCATATGATCGAGAGAGGCCTGCTGGTGTTTGGGGGTTTTAGTAAATATGAGAATTTTATATTTAAATTGTAGAGGAATTGGGAAGTCTTGGAAAAGGAGATTAATAAGGGAGCTCTGCGTAAAAGAAAAGGTGGATTTTCCTGGGTTGAAGGAAACAATTTGTGTAGGGGAGGTATCAAAGAAAATCAGGTCTTTTTGGGGGGGAGGTGATATGGACTTTGTCAAAAAAGATGCAGTTGGTAGATCAGGTGGTCTGTTTTGTATATGGATCTCTAAATCTTTTGAGAAAGTGGGTGAATTTGATGGAGATGGATTTTTGGGTGTCTATGGCCGTTGGGAAGGAAGGTTAGAGATGGTTGTGCTAGTAAACATATGTGCGCCACAGGATGCAAATCAGAAAAAAGAAGTTTGGGACAGATTGATTCATATAAAAAAAAATCAATTAGCTGGATGGTGGATCATGTTTGGCGACTTCAATGCAGTCAGAACAAAGGAGGAAAGAAAAGGCAGCAATTTTGATTCTCAAGTGGCAGAGGACTTTAACAACTTCATTGATCAAGCTGAATTAAAGGAGTTAAGTACGGGAGGAAGAAAATATACTTGGTATCAAAAGGATGGTTCTAAAATGAATAAATTGGACTGTTTCCTTTTTTCAGATGAAATTTTAATTCAGTGGTCAAATTTGAAGGTGGTGGCCTTGCAAAGATATATGTCAGACCGTTGTCCCCTGTTATTGAAGGAGGATGGTGCAGACTTTGGTCCAGTCCCATTCAGGTTTTTGGACATTTGGACGGAGCAAAACGATTTTCCTGATTTGGTAAGAAGAGCTTGGAAAGATTTTGAGGTTGCAAGTAATCCAGGGGTGAGGTTGAAAGAAAAATTGAAGCAGTTAAAAAGGGAAATCAAGAACTGGAAAAGCAATGTTTTCATAGATGTAGATAGACAAATTGAAGATCTAAAAGCAGACTTAAATAAATGGGACCTTGCTGCAGAGTTAAGGGAGTTAGGGGAAGATGAAAATATATATATAAAAAAAAAAAGGACTATTCAAATTCTTAGAGAAAGAAAAAATAAAAAAGGCAATGCTAAAACAGAAGGCTAGAGTTCGCTGGGCAGAGAATGGAGATGAAAATTCCAGATATTCCATGCAGTGATTTGAGGAAGAGAACAAAAAAATAGAATAAATGGTCTTCGCATAAATGGCTACCGGAAGGAGGATACGGTTGCTATAAAACAGGAGATCTTTAGCTTCTTTTCTAAGAATTTTGAAGAAAAGTTGCCTTGCAGGCCAAAGTTCAGAAGCTGTTACTTTAAAAAGTTAACTAAAGAATTGAGGGATAGCTTGGCGGAACTTTTCCTGAAAGCAGAAATCAGAGATGCAGTGTGGTTGTATAGGGTAGGACTGTAAACGAGCCAAACGAACATGAACAAGCCCTATTTGTGTTCGTTCATTTAGGGTTTAACGAACACGAACAATAAATAAACACATTTTCCTTGTTCGTGGTCATTCGTTTAGTTTTAGTACGTGTTAGTGTTTGTTCGTTTATACGAGCTTAAACGAACACAAATGAACACAAACGAACGAACACATTTGTGAACATAAACAGACCATAAATGAACGAACACATTCATGAACACGCATGAAACTATTCGCGAACAACATAAACGAACACAAATAAAAACAATCAGTTTAAAGCATTCGTTAACTACTTAAACAAAGGTAAATGATCATAGTCACTAATTTGGGTGCTAATTTGGTGTGTAGGGTGTACGTAGGGTAGGTTATAATAAATATATAATATACGATATATAAAATATATATAATAATAAATGTATAACTAGTATATAGATAAAGAAACAAACGAACATAAACAAACACTAACCAAAAAGTTCATGAACCTAAATGAACGAACAAGACTTTGTTCGTGTTCGTTCATTTAACTAAACAAACAAAAAAATTTGTTCGTGTTCCTTCGTTTAACTAAATAAACAAACATAAACGAACTCCCGTTGAACTGTTCACAAATGGTTCTCTGAACGTTCTGTTCGTTTACACCTCTAATGTGGGGCCTCAAAGGCACGGGGACCAAACAGGTTTACATTCAATTTTCTGAAGGAGTATTGGGAGATTATGAAGAAGGATATTATAAGCTTTGTTAAGGATTTTGAATCAGTTGGAAAGATTGAGAAGGGGTGTAATGTTTCTTTTGTGGCTTTGATTTCGAAGATTAAAAATCTAATTAATCTAAAGGATTTTAGACCGATTAGTCTTATTGGATGTCAGTACAAAATAATCCAAAAGATCCTAGCTAAAAGATTGAAATTGGTGATTGTGAAAGTAATTAGTGAAGAGCAGAGGAGCTTTATTAAAGGGAGACAGATTCTAGATGGAATCCTAGTGGTAAACAAATTGATTGATTATGCCAAAACAGAGAAAAAACAGACTTTTTTATTTAAAGTGGATTTTGAACGTGCTTATGACAGTGTTAGTTGGAATTTTTTGGACTCCGTAATGGAACAAATGGGGTTTGGAGCAAAATGGAGAAGATGGATTAAAGCGTGCTTGGAGTCTACAAGTTAACTATATCAATGTATGTGAGTCTTACTCTTGAGTTCTAAATGTTGAGAGGGTTACGTCAGGGTGATCCACTATCATCATTTTTGTAATTAATTGTGGCGGAAGCGTTGCATGTGTTAATGGTGGAGGCATGTGAAAAAAAGTTTTTTACTGGCCTTGTAACGGGAAAGGAAGACTTGGAGATCTCACATCTTCAATATGCAGATGACTCATTATTCATTGGGGAGTGGTCAGAAGAAAATGCCTTGAATTTAATGAGACCCTGAAGTGTTTCCAATTAGTTTCTGGTCTAAAAGTAAATCTAAATAAAAGCATACTATGTGGAATTGGGGTGTTGTAGGGAGAGGTGGAAAAAATGGGCAGAAGGATGAAATGTATAGCAGACAAGCTTTTTTTTAAATACCTTGGGTTGCCAGTGGGTGCAAATATAAGAAGGGTGGAGGAATAGTAGCCAGTGATGCAAAAATTAATTGGAAAATTAAGCTGTTGGAAATTGAAAATGCTTTCTGCAAAAGGTCGGTTAACCCTTATTAAATTTTTTATGGGAAACTTGCCTTTGTTTTTCTTCTCCTTATTTTGTGCCCCGGTGAGAGTCTTGAAAATGCTTGAAAGTAAAAGAAGCAAATTCTTTTGGGGAAGTCCAGGGGAGGGTAAATCTATAAGTTGAGTAGCTTGGAGTAAGGTGATAAGTAGAAAGGAGATAAGTGGGTTGAGTGTGGGTAGCCTGGATATAAAAAATTTGGCGTTATTAGGAAAGTGGTGGTGGAGGTTTTTGGTTGAACGAGCTTTATGGGTTCGAGTTATCAAAAGCTTATATAGTGAGAATGACGGTCTTGGTGAAAGTTCAGTGATGGGTTGGAGTGGCGGGATGTGGTGGAGTATAGTGAAGGTAAGGAGCGAGTTAGAAAAGGCAGGTGAAGCATTTAGGCATTCTTTCAAAAAGAGGTTGGGAGGAGGGGTTTCAATGAAGCTTTGGAGGGATTGGTGGGTGGGGGAGAAACCATTGATGTTTCATTTTCCCAAGTTATATAACTTAGAATGTGATAAATCTTGTATGGTGAAGGATAGATTTTGTAGCATTGATGGAGAGAAGGGCTGGAAGTGGGAGTGGAGGAGAGCGTCAAAAAAGAGAGAGTGTGGTGAATTTGAGGAGATTTCATCTTTGTTGTGTAATGTTTAGGTTCATAGTAATTCCGAGGATGGATGATGGTGAAACCTAAATGCAAATGGCACATTTTTTGGTAAAAAAGTTTACAAGATTAATTGAAAAGGCTACTTTTCCAGCTACAACAGGTGCTCGACTTATAAGATGGCTATCATGGATACCACAAATGGTGAATGTCTTTGTTTGGAAAATTTTGAAAAATCGATTGCCAATGAGAAGCAATCTTCTTCAAAGAGGAGTAAAGTTAGCTAATGTTGTGTGCCCAATGTGCTTGAAGGCGGAGGAATCAACGAAGCATGTTCTGTTACATTGCAAAGCAGCAGTAACAACATGGAATCAAGTCTGTAATTAATGGACCGTTGAACAGCTATCAGCTCTCAATATTGTAGAAGTCCTAGAGGAGGATGTAGATCGGCTCATGAACAAAGGTCAAATGAAAGGTTGGCAAGTGATATGTAGCATTACCCTTTGGTCCTTGTGAAGGAAAAGAAATAGAAAAGTACATGAAGAGCTGCAGGTAGATAATGAAAATATGTTTAGAGAAATTTATGCTTTGTCATACTTATGGTTGAAAAATAGATGCACAAGGTTAAATTGTTGTTGGGAAAGATGAGTGTTTAATCCTAGATTAGTCATTTCAAATTTGTAACAATGTGTTTTTGGGAGTCGCTACCAATCTGTTTACACCTAAAAATGGTATACGAGAGTTCAAGAGGTTCAGGAGTACGGTTACGCTAAAATAACTTTATTCTAGAGCTCAAAATTGGCACCTTAGTTTGATTTTAATTTGTTTTGGCCACCTTAAATAATTTCAGTTAATATCCAAACCATGGATTCTAACCAAACCACCAGGATATGGACTTCTAAACTTTACTATATGACTTTTTATTTTGGTTTTATGAAATTTTGATATTTCCAAACCATAGATCCTATCGGACCACCCGGATATGGATGTTAAACTTAATATATTTTTATTGAAAATTTTCAATAATTGTTCATCCAAACCATGGACCCTATTGAATCAACCGGATATGGATCTTGAAATTTACTATCATCCTAAATTCATCCTAGGGTTTTATCGAACCGATACGGAATGAAATTTCCTAAGTGTGATTTTTTTAGATGCATTATGTAAATCAAAATTAAAGCAAAATCTAGCTATTCTAAAAATTAAAAGAAAATAAAAGATAACAAAGACATAAATAAATAATAATAAACAATAAACACCCTAAGTGAATTTAATGGTTAAATCTAATGCATGACCAAACAAACAAATAAAGAAAGAAAAATAAATAAACAAAGTGAAATAATCAACATCAAAAGCGTGCTGTCAATGGCCTATCTGCAAAAGGAGAAACATGTTAGTGACTGAATCCATTAAATAAAAGGTCAAAGGGCTGAAAAGGAGTTCTACCAGAGAAAGAGTTGACTGGGTTGGATCTGGGCAAGAACGGGTCGGGTTGCGATGGGGGAACTGGATTTGGTCTTGATTCTCTCCTCTCCAGCGACGTTTAGGAGAAGCATAGCAGTTGGGCTTTGATGGCACAAGCTATAGCGATGGCGGGAGGACGGGCCAATACTCCTCCTGGGTGTCTTCGGCGGCTAGTGCGGTGGCACGGCGTGGAGGGCGACAGCGAGGGCAGGCTAGAGCGGCCGACGGTGGGGGTAGTGGCGGCAGAGTTGGGAAGTTGAAACGTTGGAGGGAGGTGAACCGTTAGGGGTGGAAGGCGAAGCATCGGGCAGCCAAAGGAGGGAGATAGGGATGGCGGCACTGTGGGGAGAAAACTAGGTTCTTCTGTGAGGGGCTGCAAGAAACCAGGGATTGAGACTGCAGTTTTACCTTCTCTCGATGATTTTCTCCCCCCTTTCATCAATCAATGGCCCATACTTATACTATAAGAGGCTGAGCGAGATTAGCTAGATTTAACAGAGTTTAAACCTGATCTAAATTCAATTTGAGAAGATTAGGATATAATCTGGTAAAGTATCAATTCAAGTCTAACAAAACTCTCAAGCAGCTGATATTGCCCTAAATTCTATGTGAATTTCAATTTGACTCAAAACTTTAACAATTTGTCAATTGAGCCCAAAACTTTCTAAAATTTTTCAGATTTCCTTAAAATTTTAGGATCTTAACAGATTTGTCGCCAAACTCTCAATTTCTGACAAATTTACCTCAAACTTTCCAATTCTTCCCTAAAATCCTCTAAAAATTCCTAGTTTTTTTTCCCAAACTTTCCCCTTTTTCCTAAATTGACCCTACAAGACATTTAGGATTCCAAATTAGTGCCTAAACTAAATTAACTCCTATTTCTACCCTAGATGATCACTCAGATCAAAATAACAATATAACCTAAATGTGATTAGACCAACTAACTATGCAAAACCCTAAAATGACAAAAAAGACCCAAACTCCTAACAAATGACCAAATAGTTCCTAAAAATGAAAATGCCCTCTAAATGCCCGGACAAAATTGGGTGTCAACAAAATTGATTAATTTAGGTCTGTTTCCTTGGAAGTAGGGCTCAAGGGTAGTTTTGGTGGAGTGGTTGCATCAGCTGTAGCATCTTACTGGAGCTGACCTTGTGCTCTTGTGCTTTTGTACCTTCCAGTTCCTTCCAAATAGTAGTTCTTCTTGCAGTTCAAAAAAAAAAAAAAACAAGCATTGGAATTCCTTGTACTTCAACGCCTTCCTTATTTAATTTGTGTCAATGAAGATGTGTTATGGAGTATTCTTGACTATAAGTACTAATATCAAGTTGAAGTGTGAAAGTAGTAATTTCATGTCCAAACAATTTTGATGCGTTGGCCACATCTTTGTTAATTCTGTAAGAATACGGAAAAAAAAAAGAAAAAGGCAAGTTACTTGCCGTTTATCTCGTAGCTTTTCTTATAACTTGCACAACTCTAGCCCATTGGTTCAAAATACTGGATTTTATTTTCTGCCTCCAGTTTGATCGTGAAACTTTTCGGATGAGCAAAACGCAGTAACATCAAGTTTGATCATTATTGTATCTGTGCTCGTGCACTTCTTCATTTTTTTTTCCCTTTGTTCTTATATGTGCTTTTGGATACAATGATGTAATGAAACTACTGTTTTCCAATTTAATATAATTATGTATTATTTAGTATTACGTAATTTTATTTTACCAAGTGTAATAAATGGCATGCAAAACTTATAAAATATCTTAAAAATTAAGGCAATAAATAAATGTAATGAAATAAAAGGCTAATTGTAGAAAGAATTACTAGTACTGATGAAAAATTTTGGTATGTCGAATACTTTGAAAGTAGTCTATCATAACGACATATGATTATTACAGGATGCGTTTCATAACTAACTAATAAAAAATTGTTACAAAATTAATTTTGCAACAATATAAAAGTTACTTGGAAAAGAGTTACGTAATGATACCAAATATTGTTATAAAAAGGTTATTGTAATGACTCAATGTAATTGTTGTGTAAAAGTTAGACAACGACACTATAGTTGTTACATAATTAATAAAGTAATGACATGAATGTCGTTGCAAAAAAGTGCATATTTCATAACAAGTTACTGAAGTCATTACATAAACTTTATGTGACTGTTTCATTAGTAACTAAACTTGTAATGACAACTTGTGGTAATATTTTTTATGACGAGAAATAATCTTTTATCAGCGATTTTTGTTGTTGCCAAAGATATGTTTTCTTGTAGTACTATGAAAATGATACATTTAGAAGATGCAAAAAATGAAAAAGTAACATATTATAAGAAATTAACATATATCATACAACATAGAGTTTTTTTTTTCTTTTTTATTGTCTCGAATCAACTTGTCTCTATGTCTCTATCTCATCTTTGCATCTTCTATAATGCAGCTTTTAAGTTTGTCCTTGAATAGTAAAAAGATGAAAAATTAATATTTTTTTTAAAAAATCTAATAATATATAGAAAATTTAGTTAGAATTGCAATTAAAAAGAAAAAATGTCATAATTCAAATCTTAAAAATATAAAAAATGAGAATTTCATAGGATTGAAATGTATAATAATATTGTATCAATCATAATAGATTCCCAAAATGAAAAAATACATACAGACATGCATACATATTTAAAAAATTGATTTTTCAAATTCAATCGATATATATAATTTTTGGAATTAGTATATAGTTGATTTTCCTTTTAAATATTATGGTGACTAAAAAGGTCAATAGTCCAAGTAAATCTGAAAAAGAAAAAATGTAATTTTATAGCTAATGAAATGATAAAATTGAAACATTGGTACAAAAGATGAGATGTGACAATATGAGAGTAAAAAAACATCGGTAAGAGTTAAGGGAAAGATAAAAGTGAGCCTGGTTTAGTACATAATAATATATTTGCACCGTCACATAAAAAAATCACCACATTTATGCAAAATAATTAATATAAATTTATACATCCCATGTTCTTTAATAGTAAGTTCGTTATCCCATTTTAAGCTTCACCTTTCACTAGGTAAGTACATAATAGATAAAATAATTCTCTATTTTTTGGCATCCACGCAAGGAAGGTTTTGGTTAATTAGCACGTGGTGGTGAGGCAAATAAGTGTAGCACTTCGATTTTATGCACATGTAGATTTGATGCTTCTAGTAACTTAAGTTAATTGCTTCAAAATAGCTTATTCTTATTTTTATATCTTTTTTACCTAGAACTAATTTTAATTAGAGGACAATATTATATACTTGCAATAATCCATTATAAATATAATTTTTATAATCTTACTAAATTTTTATGAATTTTTCTAGTTTATGACATTAAAATATAAAAATTCATAATAATTTAAGAACATTGTGCAAATTTACTTTCAATTGGATTATTTTATCTACATACTATTGACTTTTCAAATGAAATTGGCTTCAAGAAAAAAAGATGTAAAAGTAAAAATAAATCAGTTGACTTACGTTAGAATAAATTGGCATGTCTTTGGTTCAATTAAGCCATGTTGCCAAAGAAACAAAGTGACTAGTATCATAATAGGGCAAGAGATTAAAAGAGAGGGAAAGAGTACAACAGCTGTAGGATTCGAACAAACATGAGTAGAAGAAGACAAAGATTTGAGATTGAAATTGGATTGTAATAGGTGGGTGAATAGAATAAAAGATAAGTGCCAGTACTTTAATCTAAAATTTAAATCTAGCTAAATTGACTATTCAATAGTATTATGACAATTGAAAATCATAAAAAAATAGGCAGCATCAGTTACTTAAAATATTATATAAACTTTAAGTGGCACTGAATATAGTAACACTTATACAGTATTTGCTAAAAATATTTTAGGCAATTTGGAAGGCAATGAATAAGCTATTTGGGCAATTTGGAAGACAAGGAATAAGCTAATATTTGATAATCAGCAGGTCTCTTGTTTGAAGATTTTCGATGACATTCAATTCTATTCCGTCACTTGGGTTGTAAATGGGAGCTCAAAAACTTAACTACATTGGAGCAATTGGTTGTTGAACCCTTTACAAGCTATACACAATGTCTAGTGATAGGTTTGTTTGTATTAGGAGGTAGTCTATTGGGTTAAGTTATTTTGAGGTTGTGAGCATTTAGCTCCTAGCTAGATTTCTTCGTTGTAAAGCTTTATTTATTTAATATATTTCTTCTTCAGTAGTAAAAAAAAAAACATTTTCTAAAAATGTTATAATAAATCTATAATGACATTTTTTTGATCTCTTTTGACATATGACAAATATCACAAAATACCTTTTTTTGTTGTAGATGGTGAATTAAAAACTATACATGAATCAAATAGTGATAATGGTAAGAGAGCTCAAGTTAAAGATGATCTTCCCTTCCTTAAGGGTAAAAAATGAACAAACAACAACTTATGTTCCGCTCAGCTTAAAACTCGTTCATGACTCGTTTAAAAATTTATCAAGCCAAGTTTAAACAAAATTACAAGCTCGTATATAATTTAAGAAAAAAAAACTCAATTTGCTTACTACTTTGCTCGACACAGTTTGATTTTTCTTTTTCTCCTTAATTTAAGCAAATAGCTAGAGCCTAATCAATTAAAATCTTGTTCATATTGCTTTTAATTAAATCATAAACAAAATATCAAACTTGATAAATTATTCAAGGTAAACATGATTAGCCCACTACTATACTCGGCTTGTTTTCAATCCTACTTCCTTTGATAGTTTTAAGAGATGGATTGAGACGAGGTTCACCAACATCCACCAGGAGCATATGCTCTAACTTAACAGAAATTATTCTTAACGTCTCCTATGCCTTGTGGATTATAGTTTAAAACAATTGTAAAAAATTTATAATTTTAAAAAGATATAAAGCCCGAGATTTGTGGAGTAAAATAAGGAACGAAACATAATTCCATTCAAAATATTTCTTAATATACCTCCACCAAATTAAATCCTATCTCCACCCTCCATTATTCCATATATAGCGGCTGCCATTATATATATAGTATATTTTTAGGTTTTATATGTATGCTTTTGAGTATGTTTCCAAATTTTATATGTATGCTTCTAAATTTTTTTGTAATGAGCACGTGCACATACAAACTTTTGAATTTTATATGTATGCTTATATTTTTTATGTAAGGAACACAAACTCAACATCTTTATATGCATGTTTCTACGTCCAAATTGTATGAAACTAAGAAACAATTGTATAAAATTGGTTGTTATTGTATGAAACTAAATTTTTTAAGGAAATTGTGATGTTAGGTTTTGCATGAATTTGGGTTACTACTATGTGAAACTATGCTCCTTTTGTATGAAGCTGAGCTCCTTTTGTATAGAATTGAGCTCATTTTGTAAAAAACTGGGCTCTTTTTGTATGAAGCTAAAGTCTTGTTATATAAAGCCGAGTTACAATTGTACGAGAGTGGCTTCTTGATGTATTAAGTTAGATTTTTATTTTATGAAATTGATAAAATGACGTACAAAACTAAATTACTATTGCACAAAAAAAAAAGATATATGAAAACAACATATATGATAGTTACCATATTTAATGTTCTAAAAAAGGAGTTACGTAACTTCTTTGTGCAAAATGAAAAATGAAAAATGACTTTGATATTATTTTCATTTGTTTCATTAAGATTATCTGCATCTGGAGCAGTTTCATTTAAATTTAAAATCAGATTTTGCCACTATTTGGTATATTGGTTTTGTTAAACAAAATATTTGAATAATAAAGGAGAGAGAGAGAGAGAGAGAGAGAGAGAGGGAGAAATCAATGGAAGAAGGTGCAAGGATGAACACGGTGGATGGTTAAAGCACAATTACGTGACTTATTCCAACTAAAAGCAAATTTCCTTTTTATCTACAATTAACGGAAACATCACGGTAACTTAATTGGGTGTACATCCACCCGGTGTATTTCAAACTTTTCAGATTGAGACTGTACTCATGGAGCATATGCTCACTCAATAGACGTTAGCAACCGTTTCTAGTGTATAGCCGTTTCTACTTCGAGTTAATATGGAAGGCGCGAGTTTAGAGGAGAAAAAGGAGGAATAAAGAACCAAATGACATGATTTCATACAAATCCTGAATTTTCCATTAGGCTTCTAAAACGAATCCTAGTCCAATTATGTCCATCAAGAAAAATCGGCGCCTCTTTTTGTTATACAAATCCACCTCCACCGAAGACATTAGGGCACGATTGGGTGAAATTTTGTTTCGTGTGGAAATTGCATGTTGCTGGGTTTAGTTTTGGATAATGGATGACTGTTGTGTGATGTCATAAGCTTTGTGACTATATAGTTGTTAATTGGATATATGTAAGTAATCATGTTAGAAGTATAATTGTCAGATATGGGGACATTTGTTCATGATTAAATCGAGTTATTTATGTTGTATTAAATTGGGTGCCTAGAACATGAGTTAGTACTAAACTAATTTGGGTTTTGATAGTCTATAAAAATAAAATTATTTGTTCAATACATTTGTACAAAAGTGGTTACCATTGCATGAAATTGATTTACATTATATGAAATTAAGTACATATTATATGAAACTAGATTGCTATTGTATGAAATTGGTTTTGTTTAAGAAACACACACACACACATATGAATTTGAGTTATTATTGTAGGAAACTTGTTTACTATTTTACAAATTTGAGTTACTAATGTACGAATTCGTGTTTTAGTGGTGTATGAAACTGAGAAATATTTGCATGATATTATGAATTGTTTGTATGGATAAGTATCGAGCTCATCATTTATGAGAATGAAGGCTGGTGCCTACTTAGCGGATGGAAGATTGTTGGGTTAATGTATGAAAGCATATTCATTTCTCAGTAGTATCTGTTCTAGCATATTTAATTGGTTATTGTATATATGGAGAAAATATCTCTCTGTAGCAAACTGTAAACTTTATGTATGATTCCAAAGATGTGATGTGTTTTTGTGTAAAGGTAAATTTTACGAAAGCGGGATTCCTAAATTATTTGAGTCTGTAAGCCTTCTTTATTTGTTTGAAAGTGACATTGTACTGAGTTTTTCTGAAATATATATTTAATGGCTATAAAAGTATAAGTGTATGAAAATGGGAAAATGTAGCATGCTTTTGAGAACAAAATGAACGAAAAATTATACAGGAAAAAAATCATGTCCTAAAATAAGGGAATGAAAAAGCAAAACTTGGCATGGCTTCTCTAAAATATTTAGATCTATGTTGTGCACAACAATTTTAGACCAATGACCTAAGGCCCCTCCAGCGGTGGAGCCAAGATTTTTGGTTCTGAGGGGCAAGCCTGGAGGAAATAGACAGCGTCATGGTAAGGCAAAGCTGAAGATTGGGGCTAAGTCATACTAATGCCAAGCTATGGGAGCAACTCGTATGAGTTAAAAAAGTTAGAGGACTGATAGTGCATTTAGGAATGTGTGTTTTCAGACTGTATCACTATTTAAACTTTCCTATTGATTTCGAGAATTCATTTTTTGTAGTTTTACTTATGTTTGGTATATTGGGCTGGAAACTATCTCGTGCTGGTTAGCCGTACTGTTGGGCTGGGAAATCTTAGTAGAGAGTCTGGCTAATAACAACACCACGTACTAAGTTTTAAGCTTGTTTTTTAAATGATTTTATTACTGGGCTACCTCAAAACCCATTTGATCTATGTAATTGATGACAATGATGTATTATCAAAATCATTTTAACACAATTTGCTCAAATCATCAAGGATAATGGAGTTATGTTTTCCCAAAGCAAAATGGTGATTGGCCAAAACATACATTAAATTTCTTGGTGCAGCCAATGTTCACATTGGCTGAAGGAAGCTGGAGGAGTTCTATCTGTTGGTATTCCCCAAGACGAAGATACCATTGCTTTAGAATTCCAGTCATGCCGGCAATGAAAGCCTCGATAACTTTGGCTATAGTAGCGCCTTCTCATTGGAGTTGAACAAGGCACCAAGCATGGAACTCAAGGAATTTAAAATGCCATTAACTTGATAGTATGCCGTCGAGAGTTAGAAAAATGGCTGGTGATGAAGGATTCAAGGAGGGGCTGATATTTACAAATGGAATATTTTCTTCCATGGCCACATGAGGTTGTGGTTGTGGATCTGGGGGTGGAAGAAGATGTGGTCCTACTAGAGGAGGAGGAGCTTGTGGTGGTGGTGCCGAGTGTGCATCGATTGTTGCAAATTCAGCGGGCTGAGGCTACTTACTTGTAGTTCCTTGGAAAGATTTGGCTACTTACTTGTATTGGAGGTGCCTTTTATATGCTTGACATCAAAGTTGAATCGGATGAACCATTGTTGTCAGCGAAGCAATAATGCATATCTAGTTGTTAATTTCTCTTGAATTAACCAATTAAATATCCATATCTAAATCTTTCAAAAAATTTCTAGAAAGGTAGCAGCACCCCTGCCCCTATCATGGTCCACCACTGGGTCCTTCAATGGTATTGATACTTTATTTGTCCCTCTAAATGGTACTGGTGGATAAGCATTCGATGAAGCTGATGAGTGATAAAAAAAATTATTAGTTTCTTACACACACACACACACACACACACACACACACACAAAGATATCAGGATTTGTCCAAGAAACTCTACCATAAGAGAGATGGTAGTATTTGCTGACAGTTCCACAAAAACAAAGATTGAGAAAATCACAAAATTAAGACATGCTTGAAAAATGAGATGGGAGGAAGAACAAGATTCCTCTTTGAAACTTTTTCTAGAGGTTCAATAAATTCAAATGTATGCAGTCAATTGTTGGATCCCACTCGAAAAAGTAATATGCAAGGTGTTAAATATAATCATCGTAAGGTATACAGCACCTTGAACTTTTAAGGTATACTGCATGGTATACCGTGCCACATACTATTATCGTTTTCATAAAAAAATAAATGTTGGAATATTATTTTAAGATGAAATAATATGTTTAATAATTTATTTTTACACATTTTATATGTATTCTAATTTTTCTCATCATAATTTGTCGAATATAAATAAAATATATATGATAGAAGATATTTAGTTGGGATAGCATGCACCAGAAATCCAATTAAGGGATATTGTTTAACACCACAGAAGCCTTTAAGGTGCTATCATACATTAAATTTTTATATTAATTAAGAAAAGTAACAAAAAAATAAAAATAAATGTTTATTTTATGATATGTGTATTATTTATATTTTAATATTTTTTATATTTATGATATTTTTTATGTAAAATGAAAAAAATAACTGTAAAAAATAAAATACCGCGATCCGTACCACGTGGTATTTACGGTATACCACGGTATTTTGAAAAAATGTATATAAAAAGTGAGTGATATACGGTATACTACGCGGTAAAATGACAAAATGTGAAAACATTTATACCGCATACCGCGTACCCATGTTAAACGGTATATCGTGCGGTATTTAACACTATGATAATATGACATGGCAGTACCATTAAGCGAGTGTTGCTAGGCGGTTATTTGGACTCCTGCCTCTAGCACCCTTCTAAAGGGGCAGAACTAATGCGAATAAGCCTCAAACCCAAGCACGCAACCCTTAACAAAGTGACCACGCACTAGGATCCTATGATCCTATCTATGTTTCCACTTCTTTGTTTTCATCTTAATAAAGTTTTGTTGATTTTCAAAGGAAAAATAATCCTATGAAGGAAAGGTTACAATTATCCCTGAGATTTACCTTAACATACAGTTTGCTCTCTTTATTTTTAAAAACCTACATTTTGCCCCCCGGTTCTTTTATAATGTTTGATAACGACTTCTTAAACTGTAATTTAAACTGTATAATAGTCATTTTCTAAAAATGTCAGTCTCTCCAATATTTTTTTTATAGTTTATAGACATTTTAAATTATCAATTTTTCCTTTTCGTAAATACATTTTTCTTCCTATAAACGCATATTACTCCTTTCGTTCCAGGTTTTTTTGCTCCATTTGGGTTTGGCGCGAAGTTTAAGAAATGATAAAAATATGTATGTTTGGACAATTGTACCCATGGCCTATTTTTTTCCTTCATCGCCTCCACTAGAAGCTCGGCCCCTCGTAATCTCCTCGCGCAGCGTTGTCCTGTGGCCAACTCTCTTTCCCCCTCCTTGATCTGTCACTCCATCCATCACTCCCACTGCCTCCCTCGCGTCCAATTGCGTCCTTTGCATCTGATTTCCCCTTCGCGTCCGATCTCTCCTCACGTCTAATTAGCTCATTCGCGTCCGATTTCTCCTTCCCATTTGATCACCTTTTTCACGTTAGATCTCTCCACGCATATAGGCCATTGTTTCACTTGGCATGGCAATAAGTAGATGGGTTCGCAATTCCGGTGGCAACATCGAGATGGATTCGTGATTTTAACGATGATGAGAAGATGGGTTCGTGATTTTGGCAACAATGAGGATATGGGTTCATGATTTCGGCAACGACGAGGATATGGCTTCGCGACTCTGGCAACAACTAGGAGATGGGTTAGTAATTTTGGCAACAACAAAGAGATGAGTTTGTGATTCCAGGGACGAGGAGACGAGTTTGCGATTCTGGCAACAACGAACGAATGGTGTCAGGATGATACCATCAATGGCCACCAGAGGTCAAAGAAGCAATGGACAAAATAGGGCAAAACAAAGCAATTTGTATCTGCTGAATAAGTGTAGAATGGGAGGGGTAAAAGTGTAAAGTTGATTGGTAAAATTTACTAAAAAAGAAAATTGTACAAAGAACTTGGGACGGCCCAAAATAACAAATGGAGCTGAAAACTTGGGACGGAGAGAGTAGTATTTTTTAAAGGACTGTTTAGCTATGAGAAAAGTATAAAAAATCTTAAAATTTCTGAAATATGATTATTAGATAGTTTAATTTAAAGTTTCAAAAGTTGTTAGATACTCTAAAAGAAGTATGGGGGAAAATGTAGATTTTTGAAAATAGGTAGGGAAAGATTAGGTAAGATAAAACCATATGGGGGCTTTTGTAATTTGCCCTCCCACAAACCACCTCAACCCCACATACATGGCCGATATCCCATCGATATGCCACAACACATGCGTTATTGAGAGAAATACAGTGGTAGTATACCGCTTACTACAAGTAGTACGTGGTATAACTGTTTTCATACTCTTTCATTTTATCTCGTGGTATTTTATGTTATTTCACATACTGTTTACTTTTGTATACATTTTGTCCAAAAACCGCGGTGTACCGCTAATACCATGAGATACGTACTGCGGCATTTTATTTTTTGCATATATTTGTGAGATATTTTTGTCATTTTACATCAAAATATCATAAATATATAAAATATTAAAATATAATTAATGCACATATCATAAAATAAATATTTAATTTTATTTTTTTGGTTACTTTTCTTAGTTAACATAAAAATTCAATAGTTACTTTTAGCCACCTAAGAACTCAATGTGATATTAGAAAATATATTGTTATTATTAAAGTATTATTTTTTTTTATCTTATATCAATAAATTAGTTTCTTTTCTAAATATTATTTATTTTTCTCTATATATAACATTTTTTTATTTTTTTTGTATTAAAAAAAATATCTTCTATTATATATATTTTATTTATATTTGAATAATTATGATGAGAAAAAATTAGAATCCATATAAAATGTGAAAAAAAATTTATTAAATTTATATCATCTTAAAATAATATTTTGACATTTAATTTTTTTGTGGAAACAGTAATGATGTACAATAAAATATACCTTAGAAATTTAGGATATGATATATCTAATGATAACAGTATTTAGCACATTGATCCTACTTGATAATTTCTAGTGTGAATTGTGATGAAGAGAACATCTTAAATTACGCCAGTCCTTGTTAATAGACCAAGAGACTGAAAATGTAATGATCACATATCCTTGATATGGCTGGTCAACCATCGAGTAAATTTAATGATCTTGACATTCTAGAAGTAATTAAATTAAGTAGAACTCTTTCTAATATTCTATCCTTTATATGACTGGTTGTCATTTGCAATAATTTTATTAACATTTCACTTCACAAACAAAAAAGAAATAGTAGTGGTATGTTATTGAGCATACCTCCATTTCTTTCATTGTCATGAAATATCTTGAATATTTAACTTTTCTACCACATTTTCAGACAGCGTAAACAACTGCTTAACTTGTAAACTTTTAACTGGTACATCTGTATATTGGGGATAATCATAATAGAAGCCATCAATTCTACATGTTACTAATTATAGTTCTTAAAGTTTATTTTCTAATTTATTATTTCTTTGAAGTAATAATTATTCAAGTTTTAGAAGATTTTATCATCATATAATTAAATATCATTATTAAAGTTTTTGTTGGTCTATCACCAAAATCACATAGTTACAGTGCACAAGACTTGTTATTGAGTTGAAAAGACAATAAACTGAAGCAAGATTGTTAAGGGGTATCAATTTCAAAAATAAATACTGATCAATAGTTACTAATGACTCAATTTTTTTTTAAAAAAAATTGTTTCTAAGCCCATTTTTAAAGCGATATGATGAATAAGAAGATTTAACACTAATCAATAGTTACTAATGGCTCTCAATTTTAGAAAGTTTACCTAATGTAACAAAATACTTGTTATAATTGAACTTGATCTTTGAGAAAAATCACAAGGTTTTTAACTTGTGATGCATGAATCCAGGATTCAAGCTTCCTATATTTTCTCCATGTCAACTGTAGTGGGAAAAAAAAAAGCCTTATTGTAGCTATGTACCTAAAACAATTTGGTTAAAAATTTGAAATGTTGTTAAAATATACGACATCGTAAAAATATGATTAAGCTAAAATCAAAGTCTCAAACCTACAAATGTAATCATAAATTGGGCAAGCCATGTGTGCCACTTATACTAGATATAGTCTAAAAGGGGAAAAACATATTTACAAGCTAAAAATGTTCGCACATGGTTGATTAAGAGTAGTTAATCACATAAATATTTTTGTATACTTTGGTAGTTTTGATGGTCAATTTTAATGAAATGACATGACAAAATGTTATATTCTATTTACTTTTTTCACTATTTAAGTCAAAGCTTTACTCATGCACGATTGCATAGTTGGTTAATTAACTAGAAACATGAAGGTTATAACTAATACGCATGTAATGAATTAGCCAATTGTAACTAGTGTAGGACACATTCCCATAAGGTTCCTGGATATGCCTAAGAATGGCTGTGTCTTTTGAAATGTAGTAGCTAGACATAATATGTAATTGAATGTGAAATATGTTGATAAATTAGCAATTAAATAATTTTTTTAAGTGTTGGTGGTGGTGGTGGTAGTAGTAGTAGTACTAGTAGTAATAACCTAAACCAATTCAATAAAAAATATCAGAACAAAGAAAAAATGAAAAATGAATTATGGAATTTAAAATATGGATGTGATCAGACAGATTTGATGTATTTGTCATGATAATAGAATGGCAGGTGTTAACATTATCAAACCTCTATTTTTATATTCCACATTCAACTACATATTGTGTCTAGTTATTATATTTCAAATGCTACAATTGCGATGCAATTTTTAGAGAGTAAAGTTATATATGTTAAGTTTCATCAACAATGTTTTATTGATAACTGAAAAAATAATTTTTATAATATATAATTTATACAAGTTTTTAGTTAATTTTGTAAAGTATTATTTGCTCTTAGAGGCATTATTAGCTTATCTAAGGAGATAAGAAAATGACATTTTTGGTTCTTAGTGTTATAGAATGGGGATAAATAAATGATTCATTAAACCTCATACGATAAAGTAAAGAATTTTCAAATAGAATGGGTAAGTAAAATTTTCATTAAACCTCAGGAGATTTCTTGAAAATTTCCCATTATCAAAAGCGGCTCTGATGTATATTTAATCTTTGCCTCTTCAAGTAGATTGAGCACGAATCTTTCTAATATTCCATCTCTTATGTGACACAAATTCTAAGGGACCAAAGCACGTAATGGACCGTGCTAAAACTCATCAACGATAAGGGAAAAAGAAAAGGAATAGTGCCTGAGGAACTCTAGAGAATTTGCAATAATTTTATTATTTTACTATTTTTTTAATTGTTGTCTGATAATATTATCTTCCCAAAAGAACAGTGCCTAAGCAGGCTATCGAATTTCGATAGAGATGTGAGGTTGAAGGTGGAGATGATGATGTTAAATTAGAGCTACTCTTTTTGTTTGGTTCAATAGAAAATTAATAAGTGTATTTTCAGAGAGGATGAAGCATATGGAGAGACTTGAAGTTGAAGTTGCAGAGACATAACAATTTAAACGATGGAGCGAATATCTTCAATTCCTACAAAATTGAGTTAGGAGCCTTCAAAGAGGTTACGTGAAATTTCATCATATATAACTAAAAATTAGTGAAGAATAAAAGAATCATTAAAAGAAAAATCTAATGAAGATTATAGAGAAATGAAAATCAAAGAGACAAGATGGGTATTTAGGATTGTGACCGGCTAGTGACTGATTTTTTCGATCACTAGTATCAATCACTACACCGGTTACTTCTCCTCTGTGACCAAAGATTTAGCAAGTCGGTCACCAAAAAGTAAATGGTGACCATTTAATAACTGATTTGTTGGTCAATTTTTCTTGTAGTGACAGTCAAATGAAAAGAATGATAACTGGAATTTCCAAGGGAATACTTTATTTAGGCTTATCTAAGAAATCTAACAGATGCTCTTAAGAAAGCAAAACTATAATGGTGATGCATGGAATTGCCCGACAAGAAAGGGATACATAAATAAACACACACATATATTGACACATAGAACATATCTTGTAAAAGTGGGAAAAGTATATTGGTTGTCAAAATAATATAGCTGAGATTTTTAATAAATTCTATTAGCATAAATTACAACTAATTAATTAATGCTATATTAAAAATTTCCACCGTCGCATAAAAAAATCACCACATTTATGTAATATAATATAAATTTATACATTCCACGTTCTTTAATAGGATGTTAGTATCCCATCTTAAGCTCCACCTTTCACTAGATAAGTAGTATCGCATCTTAAGCTGCACCTTTCACTAGATAAGTACATAATAGATAAAATAATTCTCTATTTTTTGGCATTCACGCAAGGAGGCGTTTGGTTACGCACGTGGTGGTGAGGCAAAAAAGTGCAGCACTTCGATTCTGTTCAAATGTAGATTTGATGTTTCCAGTTTTCAATTAAGCCTTTGGTTCAATTAAGCCGTGAAGCCAGAGAAATAGAGCGACGTGTATCATAATAAAAGAACAGTTGTAGGATTCTAACAGACATGAGTAGAAGAAAGAGATTTGAGATTGAAATTGGATTGGAATAGGTGAGTGAATAGAATAAAGATAAGTGTCAGCACTTTAATCTAAAATTTAAATCTAGTTAAATAGGCTGTTCACTTGTATCATGACAATTGAAAATGTTCTAAAAATTTGTAGCACCATTTGCTTAAAATATTACACGCATAAACTTTGAGTGACATTGAATATGGTAACACTTGTACAACATTTACTAAAAATATCATAATAAATCTACGATGACATTTTTCTCATCTCTTTTGACATATGACAAAAATCACAAAGTATAATTTTTGTTGTAGATGATTAGCCGAAAAGTATACCTTTTTTTTTAACAGCAGAAAATAATGAATTATGTTTCTGAACAGACAAAAAATTGTACATGCACACACAACTAGCAAGAAGCTACCCATCAGTGTCCCCCAACACTTTCTTATAACAATGCTTACATCAAAAAGTATATACTTGAATCATCTATACACAACTAGCAAGTAGCTAGTCCCAGCTACCCATTGATGTCCCCCAACACTCCCTTATAACAATGCTTACATAAAAAAGTATACATGAATCCAGTAATGATATAATAGTGGGAAGAATCCTGTTTTCAACCCTCAAATAGACATGTGGGACAAAGCTCAAGTTGAGAATGATCTTCCCTCCCATTGATCTTTTAAAGAGAGCTGCGAAGTTTTCCCAACCCTTAGCAACATTAAAGACAAAAGCTTGCCTTGATGTGTTGGGTCGTCAAAGGCGAAACCAAGTGCCCCGGAGTTGCCCACATGAGTGTGTCCTCTCCCAGGCCTTTCCAACACCGAAAGCTACTTTCTTTGTCTTATACTCTCTCAACAGTCACGCTCAACACCACTCATGTTAAGCAAAGACATTTTGATAACCTTTGGACCTATTAAGTGAAAATATGTTAATTTGGACATATTAAGTAAAAATATGTGGATAAATTGGTAAATGGTAACACTTGTCTAGACAAAGGTCAGGGTTAAAGTGATGGTCATATTTTTCATAAAAAAGGAAAAATCTAATTTAGAAGTAGTCCAATTACAATAAAATTTTTTAGATTTCACTCAGTAGACACTCCACTTTCTAAACTTTCTAATAATAACTTCCTCTACTTTTCACCTGTAACAAAATTCCAAGTATAAAAATAATGTAAAAACATGTTAATCACACTATTCTCGACTGCCTACTCATGTGGATAGTTGGGTACCCATTTACCCGAGTCACTGATAGATACCATACTAGCTATTCATATAGACACTTCTAATATTGACTTCTTCAAGTAAGTAAATTGAGAATGAATATTTCCAATATTCAATCCAACATTTGAATATACTATTGTCTGATAATATTATCTTCCCAAAAGAAAAAATAAATAGTATTGATATGTAATTGACCATAGCTCTATTTTTGTCATTGTTCAGAAATATCTTGAATATTTAACTTGCCTGCTGTCCTTCATATTTTGTGATTACAAAAAATATACTTTTAAATGAATTATTATATTTACATAATATTAAATTTTAAATAAAATTTACTACTGATAAAAAAAATATAAATAAAAATAAATAAATTAACTTAAATTAAAATAACTTGATCCTTGAATTCCAATAAAAAAGAAGTAACATGTCGTAGATAAAAAGGAGGAGCCGCCGCGCGAAAGAAAACGAGAGAAGACGAGTGCGCACTGAGAGCCGCGCGAAGAACGAAGTTGCGAATTGGGGCTGTGGACGAAGTCACCGCAGAAAAACGAAATTGGGAACAGACAAGGGCACGAGGTGCCCGACAAGAGAGACAGAAACAACTTGGTTCTTAGATTCTTTTTCTCTTCCTCTTTTATTTACGAATTGGGATTCTGTATTCTTTCTTCATGTCTTGTTGTTTTTACTTGGCATTACTGATTGTTATTGTTGAATTTAGTATGAGAGGCTAAATACTTATGCTTAAATTATCAATGTAGCCTAATTGAATTATTTTAATTAATTTATTTGATTTTGTGTTTTAGTCTAACCTTTTCACAGTAATGGATACTATTTATAGGTGATCATCATAGATAATTTATCCTACAAATTTGAATAAATGACTGATAAGTAAAGTTTGATCCATACACTAGGGAAATAGAGTTGCAATGATTAGGATAGAGATATATCTATTTATTATGATATGTCAATTTAATAACTTAAACTTAATGGATGCAATTTAATTATATGAGAGATTGAGAGATAATCATAAATTGATCAAATACATTACAATTACTTGAGAGAGAGTTATAGTACTAGGAGTAATTATTGATAACTAAAATCATGCTCAAATAATTAATTGAAAGACCATTAGTTATGTAAAACTCAAGCCTTAATTATCCCACAATTATTTTCTTCATGATTCGTTAATTTCATCATTGTTTAGTTTAATCTTATTTAATTTTATTACCATAAAATCTGAACTCATTTATTTTAGTTTTCCTACACATTTAAATATTTTTTTTCATGAAATCGATACCTTGATTTATCATAGAAATTAAAACTTGCTATAACTGATCCAGTACACTTGCAAAATTAGTGTTATCATCTTGTTAATCGTTATTCAAAGATCAAGAGAGTGCTAATTTAGGACGTCAAATCTAATATAACTAAATACTTCTAATAATTGAACTTGATCTTGAGTAAAATCACAAGGTTTTTAACTTATGACACATGAATCCATGATTCAAGCATCCTATATCTATCTACACTTCAATAAAAAGAAAGCCTTATTGTCAGTGGCGGACCTAAGTTTTTAGGCTCAAGGGGGCTAGGGGCTAGGTGGAGGCGAGACGAGTGACAATTACTAAAGCAGACTAAAGGAGAGAGAAACAAAGAAATGTTGAGAGAGAATAGTTTGGGATGGATATGCAATATTTCAGAGATTAGAGGCAAATTTGTAATGAAAGGTAAAGATTTAGCACTATTGGAGCTATTCACCCTTTTATATTCTACAGTTAGTTTGGCGTGCAAAATATGGACCTAGTCCTTAGTTTCTCAAAAAATAGCTAACTTAGTATCTATTATTTACTTACTTTCAAAATACTCGGGGGCAGCAGCACCCCTGCCCTAAGGTGGTTCCACTACTACCTATTGTAGCTGTGTAGCTAAAGCAATTTTATTAAAAATTTGAAATTTTGCTAAAATGCATTTGAATTATAACATTTTTTGACACATATGAATAAGCTAAAATCGAAATCTCAACTCTAGAAATGTAATTATAAATTGGATGACAGCATCAGTACGGCAAGTTATGTGTGCTACTTATGCCAAAAATAGTCTAAAAGGAGAAAAACATATTTTCAAGCCAAAAATGATTATGGTAGTGTTTTAAGTTTCATCTAGCTCTTTAAAAATTATTATCAGATCTTCTTTCGTAATAATATTTTAAACCATTTGGGGTCACATAAAATTTTAAAATTATTTTTAGAATAATTTTATAAAAAACACATATTTGAATTTTTTTGAAATTAAAATCTAAGGAATAACATATTTAAATAAAATTAAAAATTTTTAAAGATCTTCTCCATATGCTATGCGTTATGAATCAAGTGTGAGGTTTGGTGTTTGTTTTGTGAATAAGGATTCCTAGTTCATTAGGATGGAGTTAACATGTTTTGGTTAACTGGATGTGGGGCCCAAAATCAATATTTTTCTAAATTATAGTTCTTATAAGAAATTTGATCAATTTCAAGGAGTGGCCCAAATACTTTTTCCTTTAAATTCTATATGAAACTACAGAGATTTTACAATTTTAGGGGGCCTAGGCCCTACTAATCCCATTTAGTTATACCAATTTTGACAATTAAGTCTTACCAGTACCACTACAACATATACCTCATATGTAGACAAAACTAGTGACCCCATATAAGAAATTTAGGGCCAATTCATTTCGTCTTAAGTCAACTGACTTTTTTTAACTTTTTCATCTTTTTTATGTGAAACTAATTTCATTTGAAAGTCAATGTTATGTAGATGCAATAATCAATTTGAAAGTAAATTTTTAGGATTTTGTTAAATTTTTATGAATTTTTCTTTTTTAAGACTTGAAACTAGAAAAATTCATAAAAAATTAGTAAGATTATAAAAATTATATTTTTAATTGATTATTGTAACTACATAATATTGGCTTTTAATTAAAATTAGTTTCAAGTAAAAAAGATGTAAAAATAAAAAAAAATCATTTTGTAGCCAATTGGCTAAAGTCGAAACGAATTGGCTGTTAGTGTGAACTGTGAAGACAAAAACCATGTTAACACGTGTTACCCACATTTTTCTTAAATATTTAGAATCAAGAAAATAGTCTAAGGGAAAATAGTGGCTACTCGATTGCGTGCCAAAGAAATACGTTATTGCGGAACTATAACAAATGAACAATGATTAAGCTTCTCCATCTCATCAATAACCTAGACTGCTAAGCTTACCAAGGCTGGATCTGATGGCTTTCAGGTATGAAAAACATCCATGACCTATGAACAATCTGAAAGAATAGTAATATATTGTAGAGAAAAAGCCTTTGCTGTAAGAACTGCCTCTATATAGCTTCCAATTTTGCTTCCAATGTTAAGGAGCAATTTGGCCACACTTTCCCTTGATGATATTCAGGAGCCGGATTCAACCCAATCCATACTCAAGCCACTGTGGCATGCATTGTCAACCATAAATATTATAGGTTTTTAGTTTGAGACAACAATTTCCTAGATCCACATAGATGACATTGTTTGTTTGAAGGATTTGTGTAAAAGACCCTTTACACAAATATGAAGTCTCTAGATAAAAAAATCTGTTGAATAATTGCTTCTCTCCTAATTCTCAAGGACCAGGAATCAAATGGTGCATTACAAAAACTGTACTCATTTCATCCTAGCCAAATAATCCAAAGAGTAAAGACTAAGTAAGTGATATAATCAAAGGACCATTTAATGGAGGAAGCTAGGAAAGAAGTCAATTAGGCAAATAAATAAAGTGATGTCATTTCTGCATGATTACATCAATAACAAATGTGGCTTTGAAGACCACCATGAGAGGCAATGTAACTAACTTTCGGAAGGGCATTTAGAAGACACTTCCATAAGAAGATCATAAGTTTTGGGGCAATTGTAATCCCCATAGTATCTTCATAACTCTAAAGAATTCTACGTTTGGAGAATATCCTACCAAGCCTCCCAAAGAGAGTAATAAATGTTTAGACCTCTAGATCACAAGTTGAGCATAACCATTCTTAGTAGTATAATAGCCTTTGGAATTTCTTATCCCAACCACAGTATCTCTCATTTTGATTGCAGTATGGGGAGAAAGGGTTAGGATATGCTGGACAATATCTTTTGGACAAAACTATCCAAGAAAAAGCAAATTCTACCCTTAACCATTAGCAAGCCTGATATCTGCCACCCAAAGTCTTCAGCCAGGTCAAAAAGGGGAGCAAGAGAGATTAACCATCGAAGACCTTTTTCCAGGATCCACTGATCCTCCCAAACCCAAACAAAAGAGCCATTATCGATTTTCCACTGGTGAGACTCCTTAAAAATTTATCTTCCATAGATTAGACTTTTCCAAACTGGGGATGTTGAGCTATTAACTTATGGAGTGAGCTGACCCATATTTAGCAATGAGAACCTTATAAACTAGCCTATTTTGATCTCCAATAAAATTCCTCCAAAAAGTTTTTCCCCATAATGCTTGGTTGAATAATGTTAAGTCCTTTATGCCTAAACCACCAAGTCCCTTGAGAAGCATTAGCAATGCTTTCTGCTTGAGGTGGGCACTTTTTATATTACTATAACCTAACCACCAAAACCTAATGAGATTTTTTTAGATAGAATCTAAAAGAGTAACAGGTACTTTAAAGATTGACATAATGTAAACGAAGATTGAAGATAATGTGCCCAACGTTATTGAACATTCTTCATTTCCAATTTTCCAATTGGTTTTTAACCTTACATGCCAAGAAATGAAATGTTGCATTCTTAGAGAAATCTCGGCATGAAGGTGGGCCTAGGTAATGAAGTATTCTTGTATTGATCTAAAAATGGAGTACTTGACAAAATTCTATCTATTGAGATAATGCAACATTTTTACTGAACGTCCATTCAGACTTCCTAAAGTTGACTTTTTGACCCACTACCTTAAAATATAAATCCAATGTATTCTAAAAGACTTGGACTAAGTCTTTATTAAGCCGAAATAATATGACACAGTCATTGGCAAAAAATATATGATTGATAGCAGGAGCAACCCTAACCTTTAAAGTTGAGACATGTAATTGGAGAAAGCATCTGCATAAAGAATAAATAGATATGGAGAGAAAAAATCTCCTTGACAAATACCTACCACTAGAGAAAACCAATTTGTGGTACATCCATTAACCAAAACTGATTAGGAGACCATTAAGACACATTGGTTGATCAATTGAATCTATTTAGTTGGGAAATTCATAGCAGTTATTACATTTTCAATGAAAGACCATTAAAAGGTGTCATGGGCTATCCAATTTGAGTGTTGCTCTATACCCTCAAGGCCCACTCTTTGAATTCATGGTCTTGATAGTATGGAAGGTTTCATGGGCTATGATGATATTATCCAGAATGCTTCTTCTTGGTGCAAAACCAAACTAATACTTTAATACCAAGCTAGACATTATTGGCTTAAGCTTGTGGACCAAAGTCTTAGCAATAATTTTGTAAAGATTGTTGCAAAGGCTTGTTATTATATAATACTCAATCATCTGAGTCTCCCAAATTTTAAGAATCAAAGTGATAAAGGTACGATTGATCTGGTAGAAGAGAAAACCCCATTAAGGAAAGCTAGATCCACTTTGACAATTGAATCACCTATGATTTGCTAGAATTTTTTGAAGACAATAAGGGGAATACCATCTGGACCATGAGATTTCAAACTTCATTACTTGAAAGTTGCACATTTAATCTCTTATTTGGAGAAAGAAGCAGAAAGGGTTGTACATCGATGGGTTGATAATTTGCTTAATATAGCTGAACATAATATATTCTGTGCTTCCTCCCCATGCATTGGCAGATTACTAAACAGCCTAACAAAGTAGGACCTGATATGGCCTATAATGTCATCATCTGAGTATATCCATGTATCCTGCTCCTTTTTAATAGCTAAGATTCGAATTCTAAGACATTTACTTTTGGCAGCCATATGGAAGGATCTGGTATTTTCAACCTTTATGGCTAGCCAGGAGATAGGAGATTTCGAGGCCCACATGTATTCCTCATCCGCAATAAGAGAACTTTGTTTCGTTCTCAAAACAGAAATTTGCTCATGATTGGCTAGCACATTTGGCCTTCTCTACTTCTCAACCAATTGTTGCTCTATAAGAGTTAATTCTATGCTGAAGATTACCCAGCGATGTTTTGTTCCATTGTACAAGCATAGGAACCATTCATGAACATTTGTAGGTGGCCTGAAACATCTTATAGTTGGCTCATTCAATTGAACTCTCAAACTAGTTAACCTACCACCTAGCCTTCTCTCTAAGGTTCGCTCTTCGGGATGAGCCTAATAACATTGCTTAAAGAACTACAGCTAGCAAAATCTGAATTCTTCTTTAATTTTTATCCCCTCATCATTGGGACTTGACGGATGATGAAAACGTATGTTGCCGCTTGGTAAGCCTAAAACAACCCTTAAATGGAATCTTCTCTGGCCTCCCTTCATTCACACTAAGAAACAGATACTTCGCCTTCTCCCTAAATATTTATTGGGTCTCTAATTCACAATGAACCAGTGGAATGACATATATGCCCTTTTATTTCTAGTCTAAATATGACCAATCATTTTGTGAGTTGAAAAATTACCTAGAGTTTCTTTTCTAGAGAATCTTAAAAGAAAAATTGGGGCCAAAATTGAATAAAAATTACCCAGAGAATCTTTTCTAGTGAAAATAAAAATAATGCACAATAATTGAATGTTTAAACTTTGAGTCATGTCCTAATATCAGAATCATGTTTGCTTAAACATTATTTACTTTTTTTCTTGCGTATTATTAAAAGTTTAAACCTTGAGTCCTTGTTAATTTGCATAACTTACAAAAGTTTGAAATTCTGATTGTATTTTTGGTATTGAATTTTTGCTCCGTTTCCTTCATTGTTATGAAATGTCTTGAATATTTAACTTTCCTACTATCCTTCAATCTCTCATAAGAAAAGAGAAAATTAAGAAATGAAATGATACAGATTTTTAGGTAAATAAATTTTTGCAAATGATTAGGAGTGTGTTAAAACAACTAAAGTCTTGATCTTGTAGTTAAGACTTGTGGTTGTTATTGAAATCTGATCAAGTTGAATTGACCATGGCTGAATTATCAAGATGTTATTTGTATCTGACTCATTGTTCGGAGGGTACCCTACCTGATAAGTTCTAAGGTAGTCTGCCAGAAAGCTAGGCCAACAATCTTTTCTGTTTTGAATTGGTGCATTTCTATGTTAGGGATAATTACAACGGAAGCCATCAATTCTACCAATTACTAATTATACTCCTTCAAGAGTATTTTCTATTATTATTTCTTTGAAAGTAATGATTATTCAAGTTTTAAAAGATTTTATCCTAATATAATTAAAGATCATTATTAAAGTTTTTATTGGACTATCACCCAAAAGACGTAATCACAGTATGTAAGACATGTTATTGAGTTGAAAAGAATAAGCTGAAACAAGATTGTTAATGGATAGTATTTTAAGAACCTAACATTGATAAATAGCTACTAATGCGTAGAATTTTTAAAAAATGTTTCTAAGCCCATTTTTGATATGATGAATAAGAATTTTCAGGGAGTGGAAAGTTCGAAAATACTAAGGGGCAAATAATTTTGGATTAATAATAATATATTACTAGTGTTTACCAAATTGTGTGACTAGTGTAACTCTATAATTAGAAATTCTGAAAAGTACCTTTAAAAATTTTTTTGTAAAAGATTCGTATTTGTTATCAATTTTTTTTTTTAGGTTTGGTAAATCAACAAATTCTCAAAAGTTTAGTTACTTTTTAAAACTATGCTACTGAAATGATTATCATACTTATATAGTATTGGCGTTTGAATAAAATTGGATCGGGAGAAAAAAAAAGTGAAAATAAAAATAACACAGAATAATTGAATGTTTAAACATTGAGTCATGTACTAATATTAGAATCATGTTTGCTTAAACAGTATTTACTTTGTTTCTTGCGTATTATTAAATTAAACTTTGAGTCCTTGTTTGCATAACTTAGAAAAGTTTGAAATGCAGACAGTATTTTTTGTACTGAATTTTTGCTCCATTTATTTTGTTGTTATGAAATATTTTGAATATTTAAATTTTCTACTATCCTTCGAACTCTAATAAGAAAATAAAAAATTAAGAAATGATACAACTTTTTAGATAAATAAATTTTTGCACTTGATTAGGAGTGTGTAGAAACAACTAAAGTTTTGATCTCCTCCTCATGTACCCAAAAACAAATGTGTAAAATGTTTTATCTAACTTTTGTAACACATTTCTGTTGGGAAAATATTTGAAATTACATTTTCTTGTTCATTTTTTTATAATTTAACATTTTTCATTTCAAGTCAACTTAAAATACTATGTATTGTTAATCGTTATTTAAAGATAAAGATAGCACTAATTTAGAACGTTAATTCTTTTGAAAGGAAAAACAACACATATTAAAAATAATATTAAGGCCACATTTACAGAACCATCCCCAGCAGGCTGCTGGCATTGATCCCTCCCCTGCTGAACAAGAGAACTTCCTATCTCAAATGATTTTGGACTACAAGCTAAGGAATTAGGATCAAGAAACCACTCCACCCAGCTGCATTTCAACCACCTAGCTAGTTCTATTTACACACCATAATATGACAATTTCTGGACTTCATGAAACACCTTCGATGCATTTAAATTCATATCCTTGAAGAACTTAAAGTTCCTTCTATCCCAGACACACCTGGCAATAATGAGTAATATCGTCTTCCAAACAAGCAGCAGCTTTTGACAGATATTAATTCCCTGCTGGTTTATTAGTCAATAACTCAAGTAAGTCCAGATCAGGGATGAAACTAAAGGAAGGTTAGCAGGCGCCGAGTCCCCTCCAAAATTGTAAAATACTTATAATTTCTTTTAGAATTTAATAGTAAATGTATTCTATCCCTTCTTAAAATTGGTCAAATTCTTTTATAAGGGCTATAGTTTAAGAAAATATATATTTTGGCCGCTCATTTTTAAAAAGAAGGTTGAATCCGCCCCTGGTCCAAATAGTTACTTGTTTATACCTACCACCAATTGCAGACTAATCACCTTCAACGGAACACTTTTGTTCCAACACTCTCTTCCAGATGTAGATTGCACATCAAGGATATAAATCTTCATTGTGAACTCGCGACTCGGACTGAGATTCAAAGATCAAGAATCCAGTTTTTGTGAGTTAACCAGAAACTTGCAACATAAATTTGAAAATTTCTGAAATTCAATCAACTACCACCCCCTTGGCTTTCTCCTCTGACCCCCTTTCCAAGTCCATCTCCCATCTACCTACACTACACCCCTCTTTCACACACCAAGCATTCCTTCCTACACTCCAAACTATAAAGTGATCTTAGGAACTTATCTCGCAACATATAATCCCCAGCCCACAAATCGCTCCAAAATTTTAGAATGTTAACCTGATATAAGAAAATGCTTGTTATAATTGAACTTGATCTTTGAGTAAAATCACAAGGCTTTTAACTTATAATACACGAATACAGGATTCAAGCTTCCTATATTTTCTCTATCTCCACTCCAATAAAAAGAAAGCCTTATTTTAATTAGTTGTCTACCTAAGACAATTTGGTTAAAAAATTGAAATGTTGTTAAAATATGGGAAAGCTTTGACAAGAAATTAGGAACAGTAAGTATCCTACCACAGTAACTCTTCTATTGGGCTGATTATGGCTCATTTATTTCCTTTTGTTCGGTCTCCTTTTGTTACTCTGTCTATAGAAATACCAACGATGTATTTTGTTGCTTTATGCAGCTGCAGTAGTCAAATATGACTTTATCAATTTTTCTATAAGCATATTTTGTTCTCATCTGATCATTTTTGTTAGAGTGATTGTTTTTTTTAGCATGTGTAGCAACTAAAGTTTTAGGAAAAATTTGTTTTGATTCCCCAATATTTTAGCCTTTTCCCTGTGAGTCCCCTAACTTTCATTGTAAATCATCAAAAGGTACTGTGACATTGTGACAGTTTAGAGTCATTTTTTCTTTCGATCAAAATTATTTTTATCTTTGGGATGAAAATGGGGTAAAGTGTTTGGCCCTTTTTTATTTGGCTGAAATTGTATATTTTCCTTGACTTTTCTTTTGGGCCGAAAATGGTAAATCACATAATCATTTCTCTACTTGTCTGCAGTGATGTCTTCCGGTCATCAAACTTTGAAAGTAACCTTTTTTACCAATTTTTTTTCCGAAATTGAGTTCTTTTGTTGGCTGATTTTTTCTGCACCAAAAAGGATAAATTGCACAATTAGTACCCCTTTTGCCAGCTGTGATGACTTTTGGTTCTAAAACTTTGAAAGTAGGCATTTTATGAGTGACACTTAAGTCCCCGGTTTGTCTTGAAAATCCCAAATTCATTATATTGGTCTTATGTTATACGTTTTGTCTTTACAAAATTTGCAACCAACACCTTTCAGATGTTTGAAAATTTTTAATTATTCATAACTTATTTTTAAATTCATACTATTTTTTAGAACTTTTACCTGTGTAAATCTATTCAGTATAACAAAATTATATATTCATTAGTTGCCCACAACAAAATGTGGGTCGTAATCTAGTGAATAAGCTAAAACCAAATTCTCAAACCTAGAAATGTGATCATAAATTGGATATGCCACCATCACTAAGACGAGCTATGTGTGCCACATATGCCAAATTATACTATATTCTAAAAGAGAAAATGTTACTATTCATCTACAGTGATTACTGTAGTTTGACCCTCTTTTCACAAGGCGCTCTCCTTTTTTAGGCCCAATGTTGCCATTTCCCCGATTTTAGTCTGTTTCACATATATTTCAGTCAAAAAGCAATTTCAGTCCCTAAATTTTTTGGGTTTTCCATTTTAGGCCCAGAGTTACATTCATGTTACATTTTTGTCCCTAAATTTTATAACTATTTAATTAGATCTTCTATTTGCTCTCTTGATCCCCAAGCTTTTTTTTGTTGTTGTTTTATGTATTATTTTTTAAAGTAGGACATTGGTGATCATAATTTGTTTATTTTTTAGTTAAACCATTTTTTATCTTTAGTAAGTCAATTTTTAAATCCTTAATACCTAAAGTTTTACCATTTTTTTTGTCTTCGTTCTAACTTTTTTTATTTATTTTCTTTATTATTGTTTTCTAAGGTGAAACTTTAACCATTATAATCTACCTACTTTTGGCCTTGTTTTGGTTGATTTGACTTTAGTCAGTTTTTTTTACTTTCTTTTCTTTTTTATCTTTACTAAGTTAATAGTTAGACTGTTAATTGATTAAAATATATTAAATATAGTTTTTTGTTGTGGTCACTTTTCTTATCATTATTGATGAATTACATTTTGTAGCATCAATTATTTACTTCAAGCTCTATAGTTTAATAAAGTAATTTGGCCAATAATTGCTAAAATTGAAAGTAAATTTTTGTTTTTTTATCAATATTAAAATTTAGAGTTTGACTTAATAAGAGATGAAAATTTTTAGTGAATTATTTTTTAATTAACAGAAAAAGCATTCATTGTTTCAAAGCACACACAGTATTTTGTTTCACAATATTATGTTTCTATTATAACTAATCATTTTAATGATATAAATATAACATGAAAAGAGTCCAACTCAAATTTGTAAGAAATATAAGTTTTAATTTTTTTTCATGAATTTATTGATGATAAATTTTTATTTATCATTAAAATTTATTACAAAAAATATCCGCTACGATATGTGGGTCACAAAACCTCTTAATTTGTTCTCTTGGCCTTTATTTTTTTTTGAATTTTTATTTATTGTCTTTAAAACAAAACCTCTCAATTGGTAACTATGGTTTGTTTCTTTTATTTTTTTAATCAACCATAATGATTTTGTTTACCCTTTTTTGTTGGTTTTTTTATATTTTTTTAAAAAACAATTTAGTCACTATGAGTTATCTACTTTTTTGTATGGTTCAAGTTGATTCGTTTTAGCCAATATTTTCATTTATTTTTTTTCCCTTTATTATGCTAATGGTTAAGACTTTAATTCTTGAAATCTTTGCGTTTACTCTATTGACCTGAAGAACATTTTTTTTATTTATTAATCATTAAACCCCACTTTTTTTCTTCTATAAAAGAAACCCCACTTTTTTCTCATTGAAATTACACTCTTTGTCTTATATTATTAACTCTTTGATATTATTTCTCTATTCTAAAATAAAATTTTAGCCACCATAGTTTATCTTTTGATACTTAGATTTTTTGTTTTTGGCTCTCTTTGTCCTAAAATTTTACCTTGACTTTTTATCCTAGTCTTTGGTTTTCTTTTTTCATTTTATGAAATTTTTTTTCCTTCGTCAATGATCACCATTGTTTATATTTATATTTAATATTAATACGAATTGAACCGCCGCAATGCGAGGGCACAATAAACCTCGTCTAAAAGGACAAAAACATACTCACATTAATTAATTGTTCATTTTACCTTTTTTTACTGAAGCTTGACCTAAACATATTTATATTACTATGTATTGAAAAAAATTCTTAAAAAAGATATTTAGAAACTATAATCTTTGAAGTTTCATATTCATATAAAATATTCATATTTTTATAATAAATTTTTGAAATAAATAAAATCATAAATTAATGTTGTGAATAGTAAAATGGTCAGTTTTTATAAAACAGGTGAAGTATTTTCAAGCTTTTTTTCTCAGTAAATAACATATTTTCAAGCTGGAAATGATTATGGAAGCATTTTAAGATTTAGATAGCTCTTTAAAAATTTATTATTTTCATATCTTCTTTCCTGTCAATATTTTGCACCGTTTGGATTCGCATAAAATTTTAAAATTTATTTTTAGAATATTTTTTTAAAAAGATACATTTTTTAATTTTTCAAAATGAAAATTTAAGGAATAACATATTTAAACAAAATTAAAAACTTTTAAAACCCATATACTTTTGAGGGGCAGCCTTCTTTGACTAGCGAGAGCCGGTTGAGATAGCGTTGATCTTCTCTTTTAAAATTTAACATATACACGTTGGTGGAGCCAAGTAGAACCCATGGGGGGGCACGGCCTCTCCAAAATTTTTTAGACTTACTAACTATGCTTTAATTTTTTGAGCAGAGAAAATTTTAAAGAGATATTAAAGTTGTTAAAAACATATATTTAAGTTCTTAAGTTTTTTAAGTGTAGTTTTAAGTCCTAAAGAAATCAAGATTTTAAGAATGCTAAATGTTGTTCTCAAAATTGTCACCCGTAATAGTCTAATAATAATGAAAATGAAAAATCCAAATAAAATTTGAAACATTTATTTACCCTTTAAGACAAGTTATGATTGAACTTATTATATTTTATTAGTCTTTTGCAATGTTTTTTTTTTAATTTTAACGTCTTTTTATCCTTTCTTTTCCATATTCTCTACTTCTAAGTATTTCTTTGTATTCTTTTAAAAATCATTTTTCCTTTTGATATTAGTTGTCCAATTTTCTCTTTATTCTACAAGTTTCTTTTTAATCACTTCTATTTCTCAACCCTTTGTGTTCTCTTTTATAGACAATTTTTTATTTGCTATTAAAAAAAAAATTTGTATGATACATTTTTTACAATAAGTTTTCATTATTGGCCCCTGTGCTTGTAATTCTGGCTGCGCCACTGCATATACACTTTTAAAAGAAGGTAAAACTATGGTACTAACAGCGTTGATCTTCTCGTTGGCTTCTCATATCCCCCAAGTCGACAAACCAGTACTGGCACGGTCCCTCTTGCCTTTTGTCTATAATGTAAATGCAAAATGGAACGATATGGACCAAAATCTAACTTATCAATCAATCTTTCAGATCACCCTTTATTTCTAACGGCGTTGATCTTGTGGGCTTCTCATGTGCCCTATGGCACTGTCCCAAGATTTTACTATAAATTGAGCAACAAAGTCATGAAATTCCATCACGACAGATCCCTCCACACTCTCTCTATCTTTGCGGAAGGGGTGGCTGCAGCTGCTTCAGATTCATTCGTAACTGTAAGCAGCTTTTCTGATTATTATGCCGATCTTTGAATATTATCTGTTAAAATTTTCATCACCAATCATGAAGGTCTGAGTTAGTTTTGTTGGATTTAATGTTGTTTTTGGAATTTGATGCAGCAAGTTTGGAGACTCATATGGCACCGAGGACAAACCCTCGCGGTGTTATCTTCTCACGCCCGCTCCCCAAAACAGCTATTGACAAAGAAATGAACGTGCAGGGCGAGCTTCTGCAGCGCCGGTCCGGTGGTCAAGGAGCCAGCAGCTTCGGGGTTCAGATTAAGTACAAGGGGAAGGTATACCCAATGACTTGCCGGAGTCGCCGGGGAGAGAATTACAAGAAATGGGTTTTATCCAATGGCTGGTTGAACTTGGTTCGAAAGAATGGATTGAAAGCAGGCCACGAAGTGAGCCTTTTCGAGCCGGATAAGGACGGAGGTGTCTTTTTAATGGTAGATGGACTAGTTTCATCGGAGTTCATTTCAGCGGCTTACTCGTTGATGCAGCGGGACTCGGTCGCGACTCTCATCAGCGAAGTGATCGACAGCGACCTTGTTTATGCAGCTGAGACATTGCTCACGTTGAACCCGGCTCCGCCGGCGGCACCCAATAGAGCGATGATGATTGACCTGAATTCGACTCCGACCACTGAAACGATGGACCTGAATGCCACTCCGACAGCGTCCGGCTAAATCGCGCACAATCGAACGATCACGCCCCATGGTAAATTGCACCAGAAGTCACAAAATCTTTAGCTTCAATTGTAAATTCAAATTGTTTTAACTTAAATCAACTTAATTTAAAATAATTTATTTTTATTTTTATATTTTTTTACCCGGAATGAATTTTATTTGAAAAATAATATTATTTTGATATAATTATTTATAATGAATTATTACATCTACATAATATTTGAAAGACTTTCAAATGAAATTAATTTAGGGTAAAAAAATATAAAAATAAAAATAAATTATTTTAAATTAAATTAATTTAAGTTAAAGTGAATTGACTTAATCCCCAACATGTACTCTGTTTCATATGAGTCCAATGGTAGCTTTGGTTTTATCCAGAGTTTTGTATGTTTTGGCTTTTAAAGGTATGATATGATCCTCCTAGTGTCATTGCATTCACACACGAAGTAATTTGTGATGACAATTTTTTTCTGTTGCTTGGAACAATAAATACTGCAGTATATATATGTGGACAAAGTGACCTAACTTCCCCAAAAAGTTACTCCTCCAAAAGATGGTTATCTACAGCAAATACAATTACCAAATATACAATATTAATTTGGTAATTGCATGGATGGTTCTATAGGCCAGGAATTATTGGGGCTGCAAGTATGATTGGAAAAGGATGTCTGAATTTGGAATTACCGATATTTGTATAGATTGTCCATTGGTCTGGAAGTATGAGTATCCACTAGCTTGACCAACAGAAAGGGTGTTGATTAGAATATTCCTAGATTTTCTTGGTGGGCTTTAATAAAAGATATTGGTCATGTTACTTGAGAAACAAAAGCCAATAATTGAATGACGCTAAGCTTACGAGTATTGATGGCGTCAGTGGGATTTACTACTTTCATGCGCAAAACAGTAATTTACAATTGTTATCATAATAAGGTCCAAGGAGTTTGCAAGTAGAAATTAAAATTGAATTGTTATTCGTATAATGAGAATTTGTTTTTATGTATTTGGAAACATGTTAGAAATGACATGTCAAAAGGAACTGAGTTTTGATAGCAATGAAGACCATGAAGCTGTTAAGGGAACTACTGGAGCAGAATTTTCTTTCAAATTTTCTAGTTTCAACCATGCCAAGGACCAATAAGAATCCCACCTGACACTGACGATCCTGCCCCACGACCACATCCTAAAGCAACACTATGTATGTTTCAGCGAGTCAACTACAATTTGCACTAAAGGTTAGGTAAAATTATATTTATCTTCATATTTTAGAAATATATATTTTATTTTTATTTTTAATATAGTCTGATAATAATTTTTAAAATTTTAAATTCAAATACTATGGTAGTCATTTTTTATTAATTTTAATTTGTATACTAATTTTTTACAATTAATAGACACTATAAATTATTAATATTTTTATTTTATAAATAAAAAAAATATTTTTTAAATGTCAATTAATTATAAAAGAGTCAAATACAAATTAAAATTATTTGAAAATAAATATAGTATAGTCTAGATTAAAATTTTAAAAATTATTATCAAATTATATTAAAAATATATATTTACAAAATATAATTTCTAAAATAAAAAAGGTGAATTTCACCTACACCTACCTCATGAGATAAGTTGTCATTTTCTGGTGTTTCAAATGATGCTAGTTGTATTACATTACATATATGAAAAATGAAAAAGTCGGCCGAATGTTTGTGGCTTTGGCGTTCATGCACATGTCTGCATTTGCCACGACGCCCGAGCGCAGCAGAGTGGGTCCCAACATTTCACATGTGAGAAATTAGGAAGAAGCAAGGGCCCATAGCGCACTGTTTCAGTGGAAACGAATGATTCACTTGCTTTTTACCTTTCCCGAAGAAAACTTAACAATTTGGTTTTACGAATCATAATCTAGATTTTAAATATCATCATATACATTGTACCATTTTTCTAACTATACAGTATAGTATTAATATCAATATTATACTATCTTGGATATACAATTTTAAATAATTTAGACATATATACGTACATACATATATATATTCGGCATAGGAAACGTATCTTCCAAGAGTATGAAATATATAGTATATGCATGTAGATTAATTAAGAGTTTTCCTCATATAAATATTTTATTATATATAATAAAATTATAATTTTTAAAGTATAAAAAAATTTAAAGTACAAGTTTTCCTTTAAATATCAGTAATATGTTTGTTATAAAATTAATCAATTATATGCTTATAATATATTTTATCTAAATTTTCAAAGATTGAAAAAATAAAAGTTTTATTTAGCCCGTACCAAGACGATATGGCTAATATGTCACGAGATGCTCAAGACATACAATATTAGCTAGTACAGCTAATTACAGAGGACAGGTTTTGTCTAATACTCTACAATATTTAAAACTATCATCTTAACTCCTAATTAGTCATGTTTTCAATCTGTTTATATAGTTTCATATTTTCTTTTCCATTTTAAAAAAAATAAACATCACATGCTTTATTAGAGATGACAAGCATGTTAGCTAGGTGCAACTTGGGTATCTCTAATACATTGCGACCTGAGCCCAGTAGGAAGCAATGCTTCAAGTTGTAGAAGCAATTTTTGATGGAGCTACGCTCGCGGTATTTCTACCATTTATACTCTTAATTGAAGCACAGAAATTGAATCACTGTCTCTTTATAAAGGGCCAAAATTTGCCATGCCTAATTTATTAAAGCTAGCTTAATAATAACTACTTCATAGACAGATAAATAATAAGATAAGGGTGTAGTAGCAATAAAGCAATAAAGAAATCCCTCAAGCTATATCCTCATTCATGTGAAATGTTGTCTTTTGATATCTTTTCCTCTTTCATTTTGTTTTGCTTGAAAGACAAATTCTTCTATATCTCCAATAATCAGTCTACCTTTCTAAATGTATTGAATATTCTCCAAAGTTTTGAAGCTCCAAGATCTCAATTATATTTTTGAAATCTTATTCTTTGAATTTTGTCATGGTTGGTTCCTTTATAGAATTTTTGTAACTAATTAATTCTCTTAAAAATTTTATAAAAGTTATAAGTTAATGGTTTTTTCAATTATTGCACATCAACTGTTTTTCTTGAGTTTCTTCTATAATGACCTTGACCCTATTATTGGCATTCTTGTTTATTAAATTTTTCAAGACATTTAAGTAAAAATTTCTTTTCTTAAATCTATATTTTCACTTTTTCTAGCAAATTCTAAAATTCTTTTATCTCTTTTAGTTATAGTACTAATCTGAATCATGTTTAATTAACAATTGTTAAATGTGTTCTGGAAATTACAAGAATCACAACCACATTTGGAACCATAACTTTCTAGTAGTTTCGAAGCTATATATGATACCAATGACATCTACTTCTTCGAAACTGTCTATAGAAGTTATTTCCTCATATTCTTTTTCATACTTAATGCCACTCTTTAGCAAATTCATTAAACCCTTTTAAAGAGCTTCACCAATTTCATTATCTTCTACTTTCTCTTGCACTTATTTGCAAAGTGTCCTAATTTTCTACATTTGCGACAAACTTTAGAGTCTTTTTGTGAATTTCTTCTTCCTAAATCTTTTTTATGATCTAGGTTCTTCATTTGATCTATCAAACATGCTTTTCAAATGTTTGTTATATGATTTATGCTTTTTTATTTTATAGAATCATATTCAAAATGTGGACATTGAAGTCATAATCCAACTAGGAACAAAATTTTCTCCTTTCTCTTTTTCCAGCTAGCCTTTTTCTTTTTACATGTTTTTGCCACTTTATTTCATGGCACATTTACCCATAATTATAGTTTTCTAGGTTAACTTTCTTGATTTTAGCCAATATTTGCCCATAGGTATAATTTTCTAGGTTAACATAAGTTGATTGTTTTCTTTAATGTGATCCATGACTAATTGTTTGAAATATTTTGGAAGTCCTTGGATAAATTTTTTTTTTCCCAAATTGATGATCTACAATAATCCCTCTCACAAAATCCTATAAGAAAAGTATCTTTATACCATTCTAAATCTAACAAAGTCATGCATCTTAAATCTAGAAGTATATCTTCATTTATGTTTTTCTTACTTACTGTGCTTTGAATAAAATATGAATAGGTGGTCAAATATAAGTATAAACATCAAGCACATCTGAATTTACTATTTTTCATTCATGTTCAATTGTAACAATTGTTATAGCATTTTTTCCAATCTTAGTTGTAATGTAAATCTAGCTATGATCATTTCTGCTATTTCATAGATTTGAATCATTAGATCCCTTATATGTAACTACTTCAAACATAGGCATACATTGGATAGTATTCATGATTTGCTTTTTTGATAGACTATCGATGTTTCATTGCCTTATAGAATCACTTTTATATTCAACAAAAAATATGGCACAAATCATTTCATAATCTTAAATCAACTCGGGATGGATTTGATGTATATGGATGAGGTATAACTAAAGTTTTTGTTGGATCTTTTTTTCCTTTTCTTCATTTTGAGATGATTTAGTTCTAAAGTTTCATTTTCTTATTGTTGAGGCTTAAAAAGTTCTTATATGTAGCATCAATGACATTAATTTGGAAGCATTTCTATTTTTTATTTGTGGAAACCTTATGATTTGGACTGGATTGTAGGTTTAGCTACCTAGTCAGCTAAACCAGCAAATTTAACTTTTCATTTTGATTGGAATTTTAGAGTTCTGGTTAGAAAACCTTTTTGTGAATTTGCAGTTTATGCCAAAAGTTCAATTTTAAAAACTAAAATTTTTATAAGATCAAACTTATACTTACCAAATATGTTTCAATTTAATTCATCTATTTACCAATTTGACACCATTAGATCCAAAATGGACTTATTATGAAGGATCAAAACCTAATAATTAGGCGGACCCATCCCTTTAGATCTAAAAAGCCTAAGATAGAGCAGATAAAGAGGAAACCTGGTAAAGAAGGTAACAAGATCCCCTTATCATGGGATCATTCCTAAACTAGAGCAATTCCGCTAACACCCTTTACCATTTTATAAAGGGATTTGCCTCATCAATCCCGAGGTACGAGAAAATCATTCTGCATTCTACTACTATTACTTTTTATTTGTCAAAAACTGACGTGATCATCAAAGGCTTTCCCCCGAGAAAGACATCCCAAGGGCTCTAACCCTGTCATTAAGTGCAAGACTTCTGATTTGCCAAGACTCAGCTGACCCATTCGGTTAGGTTGATACCACTTTGGTTATCAATTTGGCACTGTTTGTGGGAACGCAACAGTGAACATTAAGAGGTCTCATATGGATCAGGACGACATTGGAAACAAGCATGATAGCCAAAGGAAGGATTTGCCAATTGATCCCTAGTATGGGGGGATGGCTTAAAGGGTTGAAGGGGATAACCGATAGCTACTACCATGAGACCCTCAAAAGGGAAAAGGTCCTGCTACCTTGGAAGGTAACCAATTCTAAGCCATCCAACACATTATTTTTGAGCAACTAAAGGTAATTGTGCAGCAAGAGATACAAAGAGCCCTACTGAAGGCACCCGAAAAAGGTACTAAGAGTCATTTGGCACCTGACGAGCCCTGGTAAGCCCTACCTCAAGATTTTCTAACTTGGATGCCTATTAGGGAATGCCAGGCATCATAAGGGCAATCTGATTGGCCACTAGCAGTGACATCAATGCCATCCTATAGTGATTGGACCAAATGAGTAACATATAAAAGTGCTGGAGCCCCATGTAGTGAGTTTTGAGTTTTGGCCACCCCATTATAGACATTAAGCACATGTGGCTCCAACTGTTTACAAAAGAAATCATCAACGCCCTATACCAGATGGTTTCAAGATACCTAAGATCAACCTCTATGATGACCTTATAGACCTAGTCAACCACCTGCAATGGTATATCATTTATATAAGGCTTGAAAGAGTGTTTGATGTGATCATGTGCCAAGGTTTAAACTCAACCTTGATAGGGGTGACAGCTTCTTGGTTCAGAACAAACAGAGCCTATCAGTTCCACCCCTTCAAAAATCTCTCCCAAGCATTCATTCACCATTTCCTGGGAAGCAAACTAACTTTTAAAGTAATGGCCTACTTGCTAAAAATACAACAAGGTAGAGACAAGTCTCTAAAGGACTTTATATGAAGATTCAACATTAAATCCACACAGTTGTAGGATTTATCCCCCAAATTGTATTTGGTCACCATAACCTCAGAACTACTAAAGGATTCTAGGTTAGCTTGGGACTTATAAGAAAATCTCGTAAGAAGCATTTAAATGTTCCTTGATGGACTCACCTAGTATATGCACTCAGAAAAGCTTAATCGGCCAACAGTATAGAAGGAACAGTCAAGGCCAAATAAAGGTAGTTCTGCTTTTAGGAAGAGGAGTAGGGGTGTCGAACTACTATAACTTCCCTTGTCGCGTATGGAGATGTGGGCAAACATTTTATACGCACTAGAAAAAAGAACCAGGTGCCCAAATGGCCCCCACCTATCAGTCTTATAAATAAGAAAGATTTGAAAAAATATTGTCATTACCATAAGGGTAAGGGGCATGACACGAAAACTACTGGCAGCTGAAGTGGCTCTTCAAGGAGATGATTCAAGCCAGAAATTTGAGAGAATATTTTGTTAACACTGCATCTCTCTATCGAAGACAAGAGGAAAAACCTCGAAGAAGAGACAACGAAGATGATCACAATAGGGGGCTGCCTACAAGATAGGGCCCGATCTCCCCTGGTGACAATTGTAGGAATCTGGGCCTACCTGTAAGGGTCATCCATATGATTACCAATAAGGGCTTTCTATAGCTTGAAAATACCAAGGACACGAGATTGCCTAATTAGAGGTAATCAATGTCAACAATGCATTGACAAGGCCTAATGGATCCTTTATATTGGTTCCCCATGTGGACTCTATTGTTATCACTATAAGGATCAGTAATTTTGATATTAAAATAGTCTACCTAGATACGGGAGCCAACTTCAATGTCCTCTTTGCTGACTTACTAGGGAAAGGGTCAATATACCCTTATTAGTATTGATTTCAAGACTAAAAAATGGAGTTAGGAGAGATGAGAGGAAAGATGAGATGCTAACACTTGGGATGGTCAAACTGCCCCTCATGTGATTGGTACTAGAGAAGATGGAATAACTATAAGTGACTCTCATATGTCTAAGCTTTTAGTCCTAGACATGCCATCGTCATATAACGCTATCATTAGGAGGTCGGTGCAGATATAATTTCATATTTGACCTGACTTTAAATGGCTAATAATGGTTCTTTTGACCCCTACAGGGGGCGCTACTATGTATGTAAACCAAACATCAATATGATGGAGTTATGTAGCGAGCCTTTGAAGCCTTTAAGACATTAAATAGGAGCCACCAAAACCAAAGAAAAGGACAAATGAGCCCCATGCTAACTAGCCAAGCATGAGCTTGCCTAAAGACTTGAAAGAAATAGAAATAACCATTTGTAAAGTTGTAAAGATTGGAAAAAAACTTCCCTTCTAAAATAAATAGTTCATTTATCAAATTTTTATATGCTAACATGGATATCTTTGCATGGTCCCTTGGTGATATGCCATTCATAGATCTCAAAGTCATCATACATAAATTACAAGTTAGCTCCTCCGCTCTACTAGTTTAGCAAATGAAGCAGAATATGACATTTGAAATAAGAAACTTTATTTGAAAGAAAGTTGAAAGACTGTTAGAAACCAGAATCATGCAAGAAGTATAGTACTTTGAATAGTAAGCAAATGTGGTTCTAATGAAGAAAAAGAATTGAAAGTGGCATATGTGCATCGATTATATGAACTTAAACAATGCCTGCCCTAATGACCCATACCTATTACCTACCATTAATCAGCTAGATGATGCCACCATTAAGTTTAAAATACTATCCTTCATGGGTGCCTTTAGGAGCTATCACTAGATTCAAATAGACATTGAGGATGAAGAGAAAAATGACCTTTACCATAAAAGAAGCGATATATTGTTACCAGAGGATACCTATCAATCTAAAGAATGTGGGTGCAACCTACCAACGTCTAATGAAATAAAGTCTTTGTGAAGTAGTTGGAATGAAACAAAAAAGTTTATGTAAACAATATGGTTGTCAAGAGCTGAGTGAGAGATCATCACTTTAATGATCTATGAGAGACTTTTTAAAGCTTAAACTGTTCAACATAAGGTTAAAGTCCCACAAATGCATCTTTGGGATAAGAGCAGGGAAATTCCTAGGATCTCAGAGAGAATGATCATTTTCAACCCTGATAAAATTGAAGCAATTTTGTCAATGCCTGACTGCCAAAATAAGAAAGGCATCTAGAAGCTAGCTAGAAGATTAACCTCACTAAGATGTTTTGTATCCCAATTCGGGGATCGATTCCAGCCTTTTTTTGCATACTAAAGAAGGAAATAGAGTTCTAGTAGACCGAAAAGTATGGAGAAGCCTTTAGACAAATTTAAAATAATATTTACAATGGGTCCTTACATTGAAAAAACCACGACCAATGAGCCCCTAATCTTATATCTGGTAGTCACCAAGGGCTTGATTAGCATGGTTATCATCAAGGAATAAATATCATAACAGTGATCTATATATTATATCAATAAAACCCTCTGAGCAGCTAAATCACGATACACTATTCTTTAAAAAATTATTTTGCCCTTATAACCACATACAAGAAATTGAGGCCATACTTCTAGAGACATCATATTTTCGTACGGATGGAACTACCCATGAAAAATGTATTTAAAAAACAAGACCATTCAGAAGATTAATCAAATGGTGTCCAAAGTTAAGAAAGTTCAGCATTCAACCTAAGACCCAAAAAGCCATAAAGGTGTAGGTGGTACCTAATTTTGTTACGGAGATGACATTGGTAGAAACCATCAATGACAAGCCTAAGCCTAATATTCTACCTTGGGAGATGTATGCTAACAGAGCATTTGGACCAGAATATTAAGGGGCTGAGGTTGTACTGCTAGGGCAACTTGGTGTGGAGGCCATGTTGAGAATAAAGTTTGTATTCCCTATGATGAATAATGTAGCCAAATATTAAACCCTTCTAGCTGGGCTACGAATGGCTAGTCAAGTGGGGGTAAGATGCCTACATATCTGTAGCGATTCTCAACTGAATGTTAACCAAGTCACTAGAATGATGAGAGTCAAGGATCCAACTTTTTGTAAGGGCTTGAACTTAGCTAAGAGTTTGATACAAATATTTGGCCTCATGCAGGTCCAGAAAAGGTTGAGAATAGGCCTTAACAAAAGAGCTGATGAAGCTATTGATTCACCTCCTGGAACATCAAGCCCTCACAAATGACTGGAGAAAGTCAATGCAGCTTTACATAGAAATTAAGACCTTGAGATGGACACCCGAGGAATAGAGGAAGGTCAAAATCCATTTAGGAAAGTTCATCATCATTGGACATGAGGGATACAGATGACGCTTTGTTTTACCCCTATAGAAGTGCTTGACTCCGTAAAAGGCCAAAATATTCTTAGAGAAATCCACCAATGAGATTGTAGGCCCATACTGGGGCAAATTCCCTACCCTACAAGACATTGAATTAGGAATACTTTTGGCCATCAATCTGAAAGTATGCTAAGGACCTTCTGCAACGATGCCATACATGCCAAGTTAACTCTTGAGTTCAGAGGCTACTATCCTCTAAGACTTCGCTGACTGTTAACCCTTGGCCCTTCACCATGTGGGGTCTCGACTTGATTGGGGCATACCCTACTACCCCTAGACAAGTGAAGTACTTCACTAAGTGGGTGGAGTCAAACAATTTAACAACCAGCAAGTGTGTAGATTTGTAGAAGTAAAGGGCATCTGCCTCTACTGTGTACCCATGTCCCATCCACAGTCAAATGGACAAGTTGAAGTTACTAATTGGACCATAAAGGAAGGGCTGAAGAAGAGATTGAACGAGGCCAAGGGAAGATGGGTGGTGGAGTTGTCCAGCCTTCTATAGAACTATAAAATGATGCCCTGAAGACCAATGAGAAAAAACCTTTTTGCTATAGTCTATGGAACAAAGGCATTCATACCCATTTCTATGACACACCCCATTTTGTGAGTCCAAATGTTTGATGCTGAAGCAAATTATAGGGCTCTGGAAAGAAGCTTGGATCTCCTAGAAAAATTGAGGGAAGACACTAGGTTTGTACGAAAGCCTTCAAACAATGAATGGCTTTGGCCTGCAATGGAAAAGTCATGTAAAAGAAGATTCAAATAAGCGAAATGGGCCTTGTTAGGGTAGAGCTGAAAGGAAAAAATCCAGGGCATGGAGTTGAGGGCTAACTGGGAAGGACCCGACCTAGTTAAGGAAAAAGTTAGAGAATAAGGTTATGAATTAATGGATGTTGAAGTAAAACATCCTACTAAAATGATCTATGACCTTATTTTGAATAAGTGATACCAATTAAATGTATGGAATATTTCTATAAATTATAAGAATTTATTTCAAATGATTGATAAAAAGAAATGAGGCCTTAAATAGGCCACTAAGAAGTAAGAACCTAAAACAAGGCCAATGGAAGGCTTAAACCAGGCAAATGAGGCTTAAAATGGCTATGAAGCTAATGACCCCCTGAATGAGGCTAGCTACAGTAAAGGCTAGAAAAAATCCATCAAATAAATGACCCTAAGAAATATTCAAGGCTAAACCAAAATAGGAATTGAAAAGAAAAAAAAAAAGATTATCGACCTACCAAAAACACCTAGAATATATGCCAAGTCCAAATAGAAAAAGAATGAGCCTTTGCCTAATGATAAAAAAATGATGGGCACAAAATCTAAGATGAAGAAACTTCATTAACTTAACAAAATTTACAAATGTAGTTACAATAAAATCTTTACAAACCATCTTTGATAAAGAAGGGACATTGAGTTGATACTGATGAGGAAACGCAAATCAAATGCTAACATCAACTAAAAAGGGAACTCAAAAGTGAATACTGGTAAAGAAGCATGAATTATATGCAAGCGACAAATGCTGGGGACCATTGTTCGAGAGCTTATGGATGTAGTACATACCGACCTTAACCAAGATGGTAATTGTCAAAGAGCCTCACTGTACCTTCCCAAAATACCCAAAATGGTATTTGTTAAAGAGGATTTGGTGGTGTCGATACCTAAAATTCATTTTCACGCGGCATTTTCTTGGTATCTCTCATAACCAAAATCTCATTAAATGGTGCTACCCCCGATCTTTTCCTTTTTCAGCCATTCGTTAAAAGTCAAATCCCATTTCTCATAAGCAGGTAAGAATGGCAAATAAAGGTTAAAATGATTCTAATAGAATTGAAAGCGATAAGAAAAAAAGCCATCGTAGAACTCCTCAAAGGACTTCTTGTTGAGCCCCATTCCTAGCACTTTGGTGGGCGATACATGCTCTTTTACACGAGCATTGGCCTTTTACCAAAGCTTCAGATGTGCCCTTGCAGCTTCTGAATGAAATCATCCACTCTAAATACCCAACATGAAAGGGAGGAAGGAATCACCCTATTAGAACTGGATTCTCCTTATGTAACCATCAGTCCCAGACGAAGATTTTTCTTGAGGATTGAAAGTTTCTTATCAAGAGTCCCCAACTAAGCTCTTAAAGGCTGGATCTTGTCACGATCCAGCTTCTCTCTCTCTGCCACCTTCTCGATAGTCTAGGATGCCTCGTGGAGCTTTTGGACAAGGTCATCATTAAGCTTTTGCTACTTCCCCATTTCACTTTAGAGGTCCTTCACTTGTTTGGTTAGGCCTTTTTACTTGGACTTCTCCTCACTCAGCTCTCTGTTGAGAGCAACTTTAGTAGTCTTAAGGTTGTCCACTTGGGTATAGAGGGCCTTCAGTTTAGCCTCATAAAAAAGACCTTATTGCCAATGACATAAGTCACAATGGCTTACTACAAATGAAAAGAATTTAGCAAAAATTGATGTAAGAAAGGACATGTTAGCAAGTATAGAAGACGTACCTGAAGAAGGCTAGTTACAGCACTCAACAGATGGGCACAATCCCTCTTAGGGAGGTGAGCAAGATGATATTGATCCCCAGGGGTCCTCAATGCCTCCAGGACATGATAAGCAATGTTGCTTTTTTCTTCCAAGATCAACTTGTCTATATCCATCACCCATTGTGTGTTGAACGCCTAATTTGGTGTGATCCGCTTCCCAGCTAGATGATGTTTCTGCTCCTAATCCGTTACGGGACCAGATTCTATGGCATAAGAAGATCCACCTAGTTTAGTGGGATGAACCTTGGGCAAGTAAACCTTTGCACTTGACCAGTCGGAGGGCCACTAGTTGAAGCTTTTTGCTGGATGACCCTCATAAGGATGATGGTAGTAGGAGGACAAAGAGTAGGAAAAGCTGTTGTAGGTTACCACAAAGAGGTGTCCATTCACCTAAGGATGCTTTGTGGGAAAGGCTGGATGAAAACATCCACAAAAATCACAAAACAAAATCAGGTCAATGCCCTCAAAGGATAGAAAATCGTTAAGGGAATAAGGCATATCGTCAGTCCTAATTTTGGAATTTTCAATGCCCTTAGAAGCAAAAGAATAAAATTTCTTTTTAACTAATTGAAGCCCTACTCTGGAAGAGACTCTTCGAGGGACACCATTGCTGGTGGTGACTTGGAAACAGGGGTTGCAGAAGTATCCCCAACAGCTCCCAAGGCATGTGTGGCCTCCACCGGGAGGAGCTAAAACTTCTGGGCATGAGTAATCCTATCACAATACTCTAGAGCTTCTACATATATGCTTGAGCATGGCCACCCATTCCTGTTTAAAAAACTAAAAGGTTAGAATCACCTTAATAAAAGAAACAAGCAATAAGAATGAACATATGGTAGGTATGGCTCTAAGAATACTGTGGGCCTCATTGAGCTTTGGAGGCCACCTCAAAAGACTCCACTCATAACCCTTATTTCCCAAATACTTCTTGTAACAGCTTTCTATGTTAGGAAACTTAAATGGGCCGGTTGATCCTTGCCCATCGGAGGGTTGTCTCCCTAATATCTGTATAGGAGTAAGGAACAATCCTACATAGTTCTCATTAGGAACCATGGCCTCCAGTGATGTAAAGAGACTGTGATAAGCTCTATGCCATTCAAATCCATCAACTAACAAAGGCCACCAGACAAGGGCCCACTACAGGGCCTTTGTAAGTGCACAAGAAAATCTCCACTCCAACTCCTTTAGATGGAAGAAAAATCAATCCCTGCAGTATGCCCATGAATCCTTGTAGAATGTGAAGGGGAAAGCCTTATTACCCACTTGATTAATGGGGCAATGTGGAAAAAGCACCAGTCCTTCTTCAGCTCCAGTATATAAAATTGGAGGAAAACCTCCAGAAAGGGAACCACCATCACCATCTTACAGTAGATAATGAAGGCATCAGTATGAGTGAAAGATTAATAGCCAATTTCGAGGGCAACACTTGGTAGTTCTCACTAACTTGTTCCTCCAAAGAGTGTAGGCGAAACCAAAGCCTAGCCTGAAGCTGTCTCACAATGACTGTGAGTAAGTTAGTCTCAACATTGGCCTCCAAACGGCTCCTGTCCTTTATTGCCTTAGACTTTTTCAAAGCAGCCACTACCCGATTAGGTCAGAAAATGTGCTCCAGGTTAGTGGCCAGAGGACTCTTCGTTAGGGACGTCTTTACCTTCCTTATTAATGATAAATTCAGGATGAAAGGCTCCTTACAGGGGCCCACCTTCATGATGGTTTTCTTAGTGACAAGTTGGGAGGTTGGACTAGCGGTAACCCTCCCTAATGATGATTTAGAAGAAGCCATCTAGACGAACCATTGATAACAATGTAAGTTCTGCTACTATAAAATGGAGAGCGAAAAAAAAGTAAACAAAACAAGAACAAAAAAACCAACCTGAAAAAAAAACTTCTAGAAATAAAATTACCAAAATAAGAAGAATTAAGAAAGAAAAAATTAGTTACTTGATTAAGGGATGTTAAACTAAGGCGAGAAGAAATGAATTAGAAGTTGAAAACCTAGGAAACTCTGGAGGAAAGGCCTCGCAGTAAAAGAAACACTATAAACTGAAATAGACTAAGGAAGATGGATAGCAGCAGCAAAATGATAAGAGAAGAGGGTAAACGCCTTACCCTATTTATAATGGAAATTGAGGCCTTTAAATTATCTCCTTCAAATATGCCATAATTATGAGAGAATATTCGATGGAATAGGAGCAAAACATGTGGTGGTGAATTGCCATCAAGAAGACTCATGCCAAGTTATTTTTCTAGGAGAACATTAAATAAGAGTCGCTTTGACTTCCAGACAACCGCTGGAACTTCCATATGTCTCGAACGAAAACTAGTTGTCACCAACCCACTATAACATAGCTATATATTTGCATCTTTCTCCAGAAGTTATTGAAAAAGGCATCGCACCTCACCCAAAATGATGATGCTTTTAAAAAAATGTGGACCTTAAATGAACTTAACTCTGAGCCTTGACTCTTTCTAGAAAATATGGGGCCCCAACTCACATTTTTAATGGGAGGGAACTATTGATACCACAGGGTCCAAAATGGACCCGTTATGAAGGATTAAGATCTAAAGGGCCCAAGATAAAGTAGATAAAGAGGAAACCTAATAAAGAAGGTAACAAGATCCCTTCATCACAGGATTCTTCCTAATCCATAGCAATTTCCCTGACTTCCTTTACCACTAAGACCAATAATTAGATGCTACTATTGCATTTGTCACTAGCATTGGTGGGAATTTTTTTGCAAATTTTTAGATAATTTCATGAATTTTATGATTGTTTTATTGATATTATTATTACGTATTTTTTTATTATTTTTATATATGAAGAGTTCTCGTTGCAAGTAAGACTTAGGCACATAATATATTTATGTTGCTCATATTCTTCAGGAATTAGAAAGGAAAACTTATTAACGAACCTGGTTTAACTAGACATATAAATAAAATAAAAATTATAAATATATTTATTCATAATATTAATGAATTTATTTCAAAAAATATTAATTAATACATATTGGATTCAAGTAGACAAAACTTATTGCATAAAATTAAAATAAAAAAATTTTAATCCGAACAACGGAAAAGTTAGTGTCGCAAAATATTATAAATAGATTATTTTACTGGACAAATTTGTTAGTTTGACACAATAGTTAGGTACTTGAAAAGCCTTCAGATCAGAGCTTCAATTCCTAACAAAGAGTAGAAAGTTCATAAAAAAATAGATAAGGCGATGGAGAGCTAGATATATGGCTTCGTTTTTATGGAGAGCTAGATAATGCTTTATATTTATTTTTACATTTTCTATTGTTTCCATAAATTTAATAGGTGACTCTTGCATTTTTTTCTCATTTGTCTAAAAAATTTTTGGCAAACATCACTGTCGGGGACAATTATCATATTTGTCCTTATAAGTTTGGGGACAAATAAATTACTTATAGAAACAATTATTTATGTTCTTCAATCATGTTCTTGTTGTAGTGAATACCTAAAAATATCAAAAATTTAAAAAATTAATAAAAAATTTTATTTGATCGGTACCAAAACAATACAGTCGATACGTCAAGAGATGCCTGAAATACCCAGTACGAGCAAGGACAACCAGGTATAGAGCCCCACATTTTCCGTATCGTTTTCACACCAGCACCGGGTAAAATTCAAATTTAGTCCCTTAACTATTCAACTTGTCCTAAAGTGGTCCCTTAGCTCTAAAAGTGACTATTGAGGTCCCCTAACTTAAGCAACACGTTCAATTCGAGTCCCATCCATTATATTAACGTTATTTTTGACAGAAAATGCATACATGGCACTTAATACCCCTTGTTTGACCCCACAATGCCACGTGGCATCCTCTTTTATGATAATAGGTGACAAAATTGATAGAACAATAAGTCTTAGATTAGAATTGACAAAAAACCTAATTTTAGAGACTTAAACTGTTAATTAACCAAATCTTTGCAAATCTTCTCTCGCCGCCGTCACCATCTTCTTGCCCTTCTCCAGCCGAATCTACTCTCCCTTCGTCACCGTCTTGAATTGGAGAATCAAATCCTTAGCTAAAGATGGAAATGGAGAATCGGAGGGGTGAGAGGTGACTAGATTCAGTGTCGGGTTTGTCAGAGGGAGATGTGGCTTCCTCTCTCTCTCTCTCTCTCTGTCTTCACGACCCAGATTCATTCAAATTCACCCTTTCTTCTCTGTCTCTTTTCCCAGTCAGCACGATTCACCCCTCTTCTCCGCCTTTTCTCCCAGCCACCACACCATCGATTCCTCTCTCTCTGTAACACACCATAAATTAACCCCTACACTCGATTTCATCTACCTCCGCTCTGATAGGGGACACGATTTCGTTGCCTCTGCTCGATTTTTGTTGGATTTGAGCAGATTTGGCTCATTGTTTGTTTGCTGCTCCAATCCAATTGTTCGATTGTTAGCTCTTTATCATTGATTATTTTACGTTTGATTGTTCGCTAGGTAGTTCTCCTCCTGAATCTTCGGTTTCAGTGAGAAGGGTCAATCTCGACGGTGGTTGAGTGATCGAGAGCATTGGAAGGTTGGTGGTCTGGCATGATTTGCTGTCGGGTTTCTGCTGGAATAGCCAAAATTCATCAAACGCCATTGGGACAGTGATGGTGATGGTGAATTGGAGGAGCAGGAGGAGATAAAAATGAAGAATCAGAGGGGCTGGGGACGAGACCAGAGAATCAGAGAAGTAGAGAACTGGAAGAGTGGAGAACTGAAGGAGCGGAGGAAATAGAATCAAAGAATCGAAGGAGCAGGAGGAGACGACCGAAGATGGTGACTGGAGATGATGGCGGAGGCGGACGGCTATCGGAGGGAGTTGGCAACAAAATCGATGGAGGACTAAGGCTGGCGATGCTAAACGGAAAGAATCACCATGGGTCGTGCTAAACTGAAAGATCCATTAGTGAATGGATCTCTGCAGCGCCAAACGGAGAGGCTCTTGGGAGAAGATTTGGCCGGAGAAAGGAGAGAGGAGGGTGACGGTGGCGAGAATAGATTTGGGAAGATTTGGTTAATTAACAACTTAAGTCCCAAAAATTAGGTTTTTTTGTCAATTCTAGTCTAATATTTATAGTTCTCTCAATTTTATCACTTATTGTCATAAAAGAGGATGCCACGTGGCATTGTGGGGTCAAATAGGGGGTATTAAGTGCCATGTATCCATTTTGTGTCAAAAATAACGTTAATATAACGGATGGGACTCGAATTGAACGTGTTGCTTGAGTTAGGGGACCTCAATAGTTACTTTTAAAGATAAGGGACTACTTTAGGACAAGTCGTATAGTTAAGGGACTAAATTTGGATTTTTTCCCACCAGTACCAGTACGTACTGCCCATACAACTTGATACGTTACAATATTTAAAATTATGATATGAACTCCTAATTACTCAAGTTTTTGAATTTTTTATATAGTTTCATATTTTCTTTTCCGTTTTACAAATAAATAAATATGACACCTTTAATTAGAGATGACAAATCCCCTTTAAAATCTAAGAGATCCAACCGTCATCTAGCTCTGCAGGTTTACCTTCTGAAAAAAAATCCCCATACGTTCCTGTACAAGCTGGCTTTGGTGCAAGCACTCAGTATACTGCAGGTTTACCTTTTGAAAAAAAATTTTAGGGAGAATTACAACCTACCATCAGGGGCGGAACCAGGAATTTTCAGTCGGGGGGTAAGATTGAAAAAATTTGTCAAATTTGTACAATCCTTATACAAACAAAATAATACAGTTCATACAAGTCATAAAATTTATAACAGTACATAAACATGATTAAGTCTACTTGTAAAAATTCAAATTCAAAATGTGACACGACGCTCATTCATATCTCTGAAATCATCAAGTATCGAGTCCAAATTAAAAGTTTCTGCAAGGTCTTTCTCAATGTACAGAACCAAAGTATCAGCAAGGAAATCATTATCCATCTTGTTTCGCAGTCTGGTTTTGACAATTTTCATCGCTGAAAAAGCACGTTCTATGGTGGCAGTAGACACAGGAAGAGTCAATATCAAACGAATCAATCGATCAATAAGAAAGTAATAACTTGACTTTTCACTCGATACCAACACTTGACACAATTCAGCAATTGATGATAACTGTTCAAACTCTGACAGATTATAATGATTCATTTTATCATAATTATTCATTATCCATAACCATGTCAAACCTTGAAAAATCTCATCAATTTTTTTGCACATTTTATATTTTTACTCACAAAGCAAGCATGAATTTATATGGTATACCCCCCGGCCCCCCCGGGGGGAGTCTGGCCACTGTCTGTTCCTCTCTACACTCTAGTCAATTGACTCAATTCAATTACATATAATCATATAAATATCATTTAAACAAGTAAACAATTACTCAATTAGATAATGATAAGGTAAAATTCAAATTAAAATTTGACAAACAATTAAAAATTATTTAAATAGTTAATAACTTAAGTTTAGTTACCACTTACCAGGCACGCACAGGCAGCCGGCAGCGCACCGCAGCAAATTTGTGGTCACCGGTCGGTCGGGCAGGAGTCGGGAGCTGGGAGCCGGGAGCGGGAGGCGGGGGCCCTCTGCCTTTGGCCTCTGTGGCTCTGTCAGTCTGTCTCTACGATTCCGATTTGCGAATCGCGATGGAGTGATGGACGAACAACAGAAGCCCAATAGCGGAATGCGATCGCCGGCGCCGCTCAGGCTCAGGCGGTGAAGGCGGAGCGGTCTGAGCGGAGCTGTAGCCTGTGGAGCTCTGCTTCTCTGGCGACAGTGGCAAGCGACGGAGCGAGTCTGGCTTGCTTTGCGAATTGGGAATTTGGACTGCAGTCGCCGAATTGGGATTTTGGAATTTTGGAAGAGGGAAACTCAAAAAACGTCACCGTTTGGCGTTTTAAAGCTAAAGGGACAATCACCAATTTGGTCCCTAATTTATTAAGCGCATGCCACATTGCCCCCCATCTTTATATTCTTCCATATTTTTCGGGGGGGCAAGAATACCTTCTAATCCCCAACTTTTCTCGATGTAAGCAATTTAGTACCCTATATTTTAGAAGTTTCAAAATTTTCGGGGGGTAGCAGCCCCCCTGCCTCTTAATAGTTCCGCCACTGCCTACCATTTATCCTAAATTACACTTTACCTCTCCTATTTCAAAAATCTCTTAAAAACTCCTAAGGTTTTAAAAAACTTATACTTACCCTCTGTGGACTCTTTTGAATATTAAAACTAATCAATTAATTCTACTTTGAGACCCCAACTTTAGTTTTGTTTAAGATTTCTTCTTAACATTATACTATATACTAAAAGCCGTGTTCAGCTAATATTCAAATGAATAGTAAAAAACAGTGCCTTACCGTTTTCCCCCCTATCAGTTTTTTTTGCATTCGTCATTTTTTTTTTTCGGATACGATTTGTTTTTTTTGGAGTTTGATCTTCTGTTTGCAAGGTATTGATTTTCATGAGGATCTGTGTTGCAATTTTACGCTTTCAATCAATTTCATGTGTTATTTCGGTGAAAACACGGTTTCAGTCTCTAACTTTCTAATACTTTCATTTTAGGCTTGAATTTACATCAGTATTATATTTTGGTCCCCAAATTTTATAACTATTAATCTACCTCTTCTATTTGCTCTCATCGTCCCAAGTTTTTTTTTTGTTGTTATTTTATGCACTATTTTCTAAGGAAAGACATTGGTGAGCGTAATTTGTTTTCTTCATCTCTAATTTTTTTGTTATTTTTTTATTTATTGTCTTCTAAAGCAAAATCTTGGTAATCGTGGTTTATTTCTTTAGCTTGAAAAAATAACTTTTGACATTAAGGTTTTAATAATTGACTTAACAAAGGTTAAAAAAAATAAATAAATTGAAGATGGATTTTTCTAAATAAATTTATAAAGAATATTAAAAATTAAAATTTCAGTTAATAGGAGATAAAAATTTTTAGTGAATTAATTTTTAATGAAAAATTTTATCCATCATTTCAAAACATGTACAATGTTATGTTTCATATTCATTTTCAATTTTAACAATTATGGATCAATGGATCAAATTACTTTATTAAACTCTAAAGCTTTTGAGTGAATTTTACTACATAAATTTTTTATCGATATTAAAAATTAAAATTAAAATTAATAAGAGATGAAACCTTTTAGTGAATTATTTTTTGATGACAAAAAATATTTATTATTTTGAAGCACATGTAGTGTTTTGTTTTATAGAATTATGTTTTGATCATAATTAATCATTTTAATAATAAGAACATAACATAAAAAAAACCCAAGCCAAAATTAAAATGAAGCAAAATTTAATTGATTAACATCCATTTATGAATGAGAATTTTTTAATTATTTATTATTAGCATATGTTTTAATGTCAAAATTTATATTAAAAAAATGTTTGCTACAAAGTGCGCTTAAAAAAACATTCTATATTCTAATCACAGTTTTATCTATAGTAAACTATAGTTTCTTTTTGCTTTTGCCCTTCGATGTTGCGTTGGGTTGTGACTTGCTCTGTTGCCTGTCATTTCCTTTTTTTTTTTTTGTTGGGTTGGGTTGTTTCTTTTGAAAGGTTGGTGAAATTTTCGAATGAAAATATCTTTTCGAGGGTCGATTTCGCTATTCTCCCACTTTCACTTTTCTTTTTTGTGAAACACATTTCCGGTCCTTATATTATTTCCATTTTTTATATTAGACCTTGAGTTTAATAAATTATAGTGTTTTTGTTTAATTTCTTGGTTCTTTTTTTTTTTATGTTTTATTTTCTAAACTAAAATATTGGTCACCATGGTTTATTTATTTTTTTAGTGAAATAAGACTTTTTTTTTCTTAACTTTTCCTAAGTCAATTGTTAAACTCTTAATGCCTAAAGTTTTTACATTTTCTGTCTTGGTCTCCGAATTATTTTTATTATTTTTATTCATTATTATTTTATTTAATATTGTGATATTATATGATCGCTGCAACACGTGGATTTTCCATACCTCGTATAAACTATTTCATAACTTGCCTTTTCAAATAATAAAATATAATAAATTTTTATATGTATAGTTCATTTAAACTAATCATCTCTCAATTATTTTTCTTTTATAATTATGTTTTTATTTATTTTTCATCATCTGTACATTTTTTTATCTTTATATTTTTAATTTTATCTCCACTCAAAGATATTTGGATAGGTAGTCCGATGCGGTCTGGAAGTATGAGTATTCAATAGTTTGACAGAAATGGGAGTTGATTAGAATATTCCTAGATTTTCTTGGTGGGGTTTAAAATATGATCATGTTACTTGTGAAACAAAAGCCAATAATTGAATGACACTAAGCTTACGAATATTGATTTTGTCACTACTAGAAAAATATCATTTAGCGACGGCGAAAAACAGTAACAAATTAATGACGGCAAATAGCGCTAAAAGTCAGATGAAAGTTTAGCAATGGTTGATAGTCATTAAATTTTAGCGACGGCTTGTAGTCGCTAACTTTAGCGACGGTTAGCAGTTGTTAACTTTAGCAACAACTTATTGTCGCTAAATTAGAGACGATGAGCTGTTGCTAAAGTTAGCGATAGTTGGCGTCGTCGCTAATTTAGCGACGGTTAGCGTCGTTGCTAATTTAGCGATGGTTAGCAGTCGTTAATTTTAGCGAGGGGTTCAAAAATTACATACGGCTTACCCTTGGTAATATTCTAAAGACTAGCGATGACTAACTATGACTAGCTTTTAATGAGATTTTTATTCCATTTTCTTTTCATTTGTTTCGATAAATAATAAATTTCAATTGCTTTCAGTTTATTTTCCAATGAAAATGTATAGATTGATGGATCCATGTGTGTATAAAAATATATTACTCCCTCCGTTTCATATTAGCTGTCCCTTTTACTTTTTTTGACTAAAGTTTGACTTAAATATATTTATATTAATATGAATTGAAAAAAATTCTAAAAAATGATATTTAGAAACTAGAATCTTTAAAGTTTCATTTGCATGTAAAAAGTTCATATTTTTACTATAAATTTTAAGAGAAATAAAATCATAGATTAATTGCTGTGAATAGTAAAGAGGACAGCTTTTGTGAAACAGAGGGAGTATAATTTAGGATAAAATTTTTTTTATGGCTAAAAAATTTATTATCTTAGTTATTTTTCGAAAAATGAAGTAACAAAGTTTTAAAAGTGATGGCTAACTGTGACTAACTTATGGAGACAGTTTACCCTCACTAAGTTAGTGAAGGCTAGTCGTTACAAAATTATGGTCATAGTTAGTGAAGGCTTACCCTAGCTAACTTAGTCACGGCTAGCTGTCGCTAAATCTAGTGATGGCTTGCCCTCGCTAATTTAACGACAGTTAACCGTCACTAATTTAGCGAAGCTAGCGGTCACTAAATTATAGATAGTACTAGTCACGGCTTGCCTTCGCTAATTTAGCGACGGTTAGCTGTCACTAAATTTAGTGACAGTTTGCCATCGCTAATTTAGCGACAGTTAATCGTCACTAAAATCCTATATTAGCGACGGTTAGTCTTCGCTAAGTATCAGCTAGATTTTACGACACGCAGCCCTCACTAATGTATATAAGTTCCAACTCTTAGGATTTTTTTTTATTCAGATATATGGATCAATGGGTCTATGTGTTTATGGAAAAAATATAGATTATAACTTAGGTTAAAAAATTATTTATCTCAATTATTTTTCTATAAAAGAAAAAAAAAAGTGAAAATTTCTTGAATTTCAACTGATTTTTACTAGGCCGTAGCAATATTAATTTCTTAATCAGTAACCATAATATTAGTTATTTGTATATAAGAAGACCCTTAAATCAAATTTAAAATTGTTTGATTTAAAAATACATGAACAAAATTTAAAAAATGATGCCCAAGTAGTGCTAGTGAGTAGTGACGGCCCCCCATCGATTTATCTTCACGCGACGTTGGGCCGTCGCTTAGTTAAGAAAGTTTTAAAGCCTCTCTGGCTTTCTTGTTGCCAAACGAAGTGCTGCTCTCTTCCGTAAAAACAACGCCAATTTTCGCCATGCCCATGAAGACCTTGGATGGGGATTTCAAAATCAGAAAGGCTAATGTGATAATGGGAGTGAGTCGATCTTCTTCGCACACTCGACAACGGCCTAAGAAGCACTGAGAAGTTCTAATCTACTTGACCGGTTAAGGATTTTTCTTCGATTGTTCTTCGATTTATAATCGATTTGTTGTTGACTTCTATTTAATTTTTCTTTGATTTGTGTTTGCTTAGAGTGAGCATCGAATTCAGCCCAAAGAAATCGAAGCTTCCTAACAACCAGAAAAAAAAATGATCAAGATCGCAAATGCCGAGCAGCATTGTCTTCTCTTTAGGGGAATCAGACATGAAGAAACTACATGTGGCTAATTGTGACATTGTATCGGAGGTCTTCCTTCTTTGACTCTACTCCTTGATTCGATCCTTTCAACTATTTCTAATTAGAGTTGAATTTTGATTTTTCAGTTCTTAGAGGTTGATTCTTACGTTAGTGCTTACTCTTAAAGGTTATAGAGACATCAAGAAGCTTCTATCGAAATTCGTTTGGGCTATCTGATCTTATAGCCTGAAATTTGCTTTGTTGGTTTGCTAGTCTTTGTTTATCTCAGTTGTGAATTTATTATGTTGTTTGGTTTGACATGGGTTTTATCTTGTAATTATTTTGACAAGTACTTCATTTGGCAGTTGTATAGTGTGGTGTTCTGCAGAATTTTTCTCTTTGGTTTTTTTCTTGTTCATTATTTATTCTGTATTCTAGTTTGGAGATCCTTTGCTCGCCATCACTCAATTTTTATTGTGCTGCCATTTTTGTCTTAGTTGGAAGTTATTATTGAGACTATAGTTTAGTTCTCACGAGCACCTCTAGTGTTATGTGCTATTTGGTCTTCTGGTATAGTTAAGACAATAGTGTTTGTGATCTAATAGGTTAATTATAGACGACCTTGATGTATGTACTTTCTACATTCTTGAATTTGTGCGATTCATTGGGATCCTATGTGCTCAATCCAACTCCCCATGGGTCAACACTCGGTTGGCCGATATGATGACCTTTTGAGCAACTGTTTGCTTATTAAAATAATTAGACCTGTTTCAGGCTTTTGCTTGAAATAGAACTGGCATTGCTGCAGTAATTGGTCGCATGATTCCTCTTCTATTTTTATTTCTTCTTCAGCTAATCGTTGTGCTCATGAGCTAGCTGTTGCATTGGAAAAAGCCTTAAAGGTAACCAAGGTTGAATGTAATTGAAGATGCTTGTAGTTGTGTTCCTGGCCTTCTTTGATCATTTTCTACTGCACATGTTTTTTTTTTACATTTTTGCGCACATGTTTTTTCAATAGACTGAAACATTTCTTTAAGGAACGGTTGTTAATGCCAATATGAGTTTTGCTCATTACTAGTGCACACTTCATGTCACTAACCTCAATGTAGTTTTTAATTGGATTTAGTATGATGTGATGACATAATCATTACTGCTGGTATTTATACTTAGCTTTCTGTGGTGTAAATTTTCAATTAGGCAGATCCAGGTAAAGTTGCATATAGTTCCCTTGTTTGGACATCTTCCTCAGTTCCAGTTGACTGGACATGGCATGCTTCCAATGAATTAGTGACATCATCAAATGAAGACATTTCTCTGCTGAAACATCAAAGCATTTGTGAACTTGAGTGTGATGCTGTCGTTGATGGTACATACAGATACTGGGAGCACTTATGAGTCCATCTCATCCATACTCGAGCTTCGTCCTGTTTGATACTCGTCCTGTCGATGGCTCGTCTGATGCTATTGTCAGTTCCCTCATTCTCTCTCTATTTCGCCTCTATGTTTTTGCACAATGGTTGTTCTTGTCTTGCATTTTATATTCTATGAATTCAAATAGTTAAACTGGTAACTCCGTCGTAGAAACTGGAACCTGGATTTAGTACTTCTATTGTTAGTATTTGTTTAATTTGTTTTTCTGTGGTACACATTATAAGGACTTATGCGCATCTTTCTACATTTAATTTGCAATGGATTCTCAACTAGTTATGTTTATTTTAGTTTAGTAGTTCTACCAACACTTAGTCAGGCTGTTGAATACATAACAAAATTACTGTCTTGCTATAGTAATTAGGCTGTATGGTAAATGCACTCCTTTTGGTATTTGTTGAATTTCTCATCTCAAGTGTTATTGACCCTTGCGTGTTAATGTTTTTCTATTGAATCTGGAATTCCTATCTGCCTCTAATTTGAAAGCTACTGTCTTGGAGTAGGACACTGTTGTCATTGGCAACTGATTACTTCTAAATTTCTGATGCTTTAGCTGATTTTCTGACATTGACGTGATCAAATTACTATCTTGCTGTTGTAATTAGGTTGTATGCTAAATGCATTGTTTTTGGTATTTGTCAAATTTCTGAACATGGTGATTGGTTGTAGGTTTTCCTAAAACAACATCTTAACAAAGTGGTCTTTCATGCAAGTTTCACTGAAGTAGGTCACTATTTCATTATCTCAACATAACTACTGTGCTTTTTCATTATCTCATACTAAAAGCTTTTATAGCAGTAGCCCCACTACATGAAGAGCCTAGCACAAATGATGTAAAAATAGAAAATGAGACAGGAAAGCTGCCCGCAAAGAGAAAGAAGTCGTCAAAAGACAAAGGTAGCAAAAAGAAAGGATCACGGGTGAAAGGGGAAGCAAGCTAAGAATGAAAAATTAGGAAAAAGAAAAATGCAGCAAATAGCTTGTGAAGGTCAACAGATGGAAATATTTTTATCAACATTTCTGAAAGCTAGTCAGCCAAAAGCCTCTTTATGAGACTCATGCACAGAGCCATAGCTACGAAGGCAACCATTTTGACCAGAGAAGGCATAGAAGAGAGTATCAAATATTAATTTGGAATTCATACAGAATTTTAAGCAGTGCTAATGCATCAAAAGTTCAATGGGAACAAATTATCTTTATGTGTAAAATATTTCAGATTAATGGGAATAAATTATGTTTATAGTTTTGGAAGTGTATGGTATTAGTTTGGATTAATGGGAACTAGTTTTGTTTCTGGTTGTTGGAGTTGTATGGAATGGATACGTATAGTGGAGATCTAGTGATGGAATTGTGCTGGCCAAGAGTTTTTGAACCAGCGACGACTATCAGTCACAAATTATCACTAACTAGTGACAGTCAATAGTTGCTAATTAGAAATGGTCACTCGCCGCTAACAAGCGACGGTCATGCGTCGCTAATTAGTGATGGCAAATAGTCACTAACTAGTGAAGGTTAACTGTCAGTAAATTAAGAAGGCCAAACATCACAAATTAGTGATTTAGCGACGGCTGGTAGTCATTAAATCCAAATTAGCGACGGCTGGCAGAATTCAGCTTCTTCTGCATTTTCCATCACTAAATAGCGACGGCTACAAGTAACTAAGTAGCGACGGCTACGCGTCACTAACTTTACTAACTAGCGACAGTTAAGCGTCACTAATTAGCGACGGCAAAATGTTGCTAATGCGCCGGTAGATACCATTACTGGAAAATTTGTGACGGTCTGTTTTGCAACGTTTAGCTGTCGCTAATTAGTGACGGTATCAGTCGCTAAAAAATTAGCGGTGAGTAAATTAGCAACGGACCTCACGCCGTCGCTTTTTCATGTTTAGCGAAAGCTGGCCGTCGCTAATGGCCATCGCTAAATGGCTTTTTCCTTGTTGTGCGTCTATGGATACCTGAACATTAATTTATAATCGTTATCATAATAAAGGCCAAGGAGTTTTAATATATATATATATATATATATATATATATATATATATATATATATATATATATATATATATATATATATATATGATGATAAATCATGATGAAAAAAATAGAATACATATAGAAAGGTGTAAAAAAATTTATTTAACTTATTTCATCTTAAAATAATATTCTAATTTCATTTTTTACTTTCATCTTAAAATAATATTATAATTTTTTTTTTACGAAAACGGTAACAGTATGCGGTGTTGTGTACCATATGGTAGATCTTAAAAATATGGATGCAGTATATTTAGCAGTAATAGTATTTAATACCTTGGTTCTTAGTTTCTTTCTCTTCTTTTATTTACGAATTGGACTTTGACATTCTTTCTTCATGTCTTGTTCTTTTTACTTGGGATTATTGATTACTATTGTTGACTCTGGAATGAGAGACTAAATTCTTATTCTAAAGTTAGGGATGTAGTTTAATTAAATCATTTTAATTAACTTATTTGAATTTGTGTTTTAGTCTATTTCATTTCCAGCAATAAGTATTGTCTATACTTGATTACTATAAATAATTTATCATAAAGATTTGAATGAATGACCGAGAGGTAGAATTTCACCCGTGTACTAGGGAAATAGAGTTACAATAATTAGAATAGAGATATATATATTTATTATGATTTGTCAATTTAATAACCTGAGCTTAGTAAGTTTGATTAATTATATGAAAGATCGAGCTGTAGTCGTAGGTTGATCGAATGTGTTACAATTGCTCGAAAGAGAGTTGTAGTACTAGCGGTGATTGTTGATAACTGCTCAAATAATTAATTGAAAGACTTTCAGCTAGCTAAAACCCAAGCTTTAGTTATCTTATTATTGTTTTCTTCCCGATTCATTAATTTCATCGTAAGTTTAGTTTAATCTTAGTTTAATTTTATTTAATTTTATTTTCATAAAATTTGAACTAATTTATTTTAGTTTTTCTAAATAATTAAATATTTGCTCATGGTGTGATCAAGACATTGGTTTGTTTTAAGGAAAAAAATTTACTATAACTGACACTGTACACTTGCAGAATTAGCGTTATAATCTTATTAATCATTATTTAAAGATCAAGAGAGTGCTAATTTAGGACGTCAAATCTAATATAACTAAATACTTCTTATAATTCAACTTGATCTCTAAGAAAAATCACAAGGTTTTTAACTTATGACACATGAATCCACCATTCAAGGTTCCTAGATTTTGCTCTATCTCTTCTTCAATAAAAAGAAAGCCTTATATTGTAGCTGTGCACCTAAAACATGTTGATTAAAAATTTGAAATGTTGTTAAAATGTATTTGAAGTATAACATTTTTTGACACATGAATTGGCTAGAAACAAAGTCTCAACTCTAGAAATGTGATCATAAATTGGACAAGCCACCAACAGTAAGGCAAGCTATTTTTCCCGCTTATGCCAAATATAGTCTAAAAGGCGAAAAAAAATATTTTCAAGCAAACAATGATTACGGTAGCTTTTTAAGTTTTAGATACTCTCACTATTATAAAAGGGCTTTAGCAACAACTATTAACAATGATTAGCCGTCACTAAATCAGATGTAGCGATGACTAGCCATGCCTAGACTCACAATGGTTAAATTTTCAAATTGCAATATGAGAAAATCGTAGAGAGAGCGAGAGATGTTATTCGGGGACATGAACTTGAGAAGTGAGGCAGGGCAGGTAATTCTATTTGAAATTTGGGTCGTGTCATGGACAGGTTAGCTGTGACATTCTACTTCACAAATTTCTTGAAAAGACTAGGATTCCAAACATCTCTGGCCGGTATTTCAACTATATGGAACCGGTTTGGATGTCTATGTTGCAAAGAAGAGGTCAAAGAGTGGAGAAAAGTTTGGTTTCGTTAGATTCAACTTTGCTAACGCCATTGAGGAGCTGGAGAAAAAGCTAAGTGAGATATGGATCGGTATGTTCAAGCTAAGGGTGAATTTATCGAGGTTTCAAAGAATATAAGCTAACATTTTGGCTCCTGTAAGAACAAATGGTTATCAGAGGTTGGAGGCCAAGGGATTAAGAGGGTGAGATAACAAAAGGTACACTGATGTAGTTGCTGGAAAGAGTAGAGGAAGGCAGAAGGAGAAAGTTTGGGAAGAAGCTAAGGACGTTTGGACAGGAATTGAAGTAAAAGCTAGGAATGAGGAGCTGGAGTGGCTACAAAGATGTGCTGTGGGAGAAGTAAAGAACTTTCAAACAGTCAAATTACTTCAACATCTCTTTGACAATGAGGGAGTTGGCCTGTGTGCAGTCAAATAAGTTGGCAGGTTGGGAGTCCTTTCGGAGTGCTCTTCAGTGGATGAGCGAAATGCGATGCTAAGGAAGGGAGCCGATTAGCTCCTGCAATGGTTTAAATGGTTCTCACCATGGACGAAGGAGCTTAACAAACCAGGGCAGGTCATGTGGCTCACTATTGAGGGACTCCTTTACATGTGTGCTGCGCTGACACTCTGGGTACAAATTGCTATTTCGTGGGGAAAAATTATTGTGGTAGAGAAATTCACTTAGGAGAAACTTCAGACACATATAGGGAGAGTTTGTGTATTGACACAAAGTTTGGAGCGGATTTTTAAGGTTCCAAAAGTCAAAGTGGATGACAAGATTTATGATGTTAGACTTTCAGAAGATCCATTGCTTAAGGTTAACTTCGATCCTAGGTACCAATCGGAAGCGTCGGAAGAGTTGAAATTCTCAGACAACGTGATGTTCAAAAGAAAATGCATGGGGATGTCAGTTGTCTGATGAAGCAACGGTTTTCTACGAAGCTCAACGCACATCTTTATATGATGTTCAGAAAATTTTAAAATTCGACCAATTTTTACACTGGGGAAAAGGATCGGATGACACAATAACAGGAGATTCGACTAATGAGTGTGGTGTGACAAAAAATGTTGGGCAAATTGGGCTACAGTTGAATAAGTCAAACCCTGGAATTAAGACGAAACTGGACTGGGTTAATATTGGGCTAGTTTTGGGCTACAAGGGAGACCATGAAGAATGGGAGTTGGAGGAGCATTGTGGGCCTTCGTGCAGCAAAAATAGGGGGCGTCAATACCAGATCTTCTAAACTGGTGAAGGAAAGTAAGAAACGGTGCAAAACAAAACATTTCTACGATGTAATGGAGAGAACAGGGGGATGGGCAGGGAAAATGAGCCTTGATTAATAAAGAAGGTTGTAAGGTAGAGGCGCAATCGACAGACAAGAACACAAAAGAGAATAAGCCTGTTAACAAGAACTAAAAGAATTCAACAGTAAAATTAACAAGAAAAACTTTAGATCAATTCTTAATTTTGAGTCAACAGACATTGAAAAGCAATTTTTAATTAACTCAAAATTATCATGAAGAACAATGAACAAAAAATTTTATTCCAGACAACCATCTAAAAGTTTGAGTAATTTAACCTATTTTGCTTCTCCTGCATGACCTAACCAGAAATAAAAATAATCTTCAATCAATTCAGTTACTTCTAAATTAAATTCTTTTTACTCAAGTGGTTTGAAAGAAAACTAAGCAAATTTGTAATATCAAAACCAATCCAACAAGCAAGAACAGAAAAATTAATTGCAATAAATTTAAACCATGAAGAAGTAAATACTTGAATTTGAAGAAAATTTCAACAAGCAAAATAAATCATTACAACTGGTGTTGGCAATGGAAATTGTCCCCGGAACCAAACTAAAATACTACTTAGACATGTTTTGAATGAAAAAATAAAAATAAACCAAAAAGCCAAGAGGGAGAGGTCTCGTGCGGTAGCTGCAGACATCTTTTTAAAAACCTAAAAAAATTAACCTAGTGTGGTAAAATTCACAAAATCTTCCTAAACTTTCTATATTGTTATCAAATTACTCCACACAAATAAAAAATATTCAAAATAACTAGAATAACTTAATACGACCAGGGGAATTATGTATTTAAGCTGAAATTTTTGCTAACATGGTTTAGAGGCCTTTAGAATTAATCCACATCAAAACTAGTTTCAAAGTTGTAAGCCAAGAAATGCTTTAGAACATCGGCAGCAACTTCGAGCTGAAATTCGACCTTGATGCAATCATTATCTCTCAAAACTCAAAGCCTGAAATTGTAGAGATTTTTCTTAGCTTCAAAATGACACCCGAATAAAAAAATATGGATATCTACAGTCAAAGATATGCCCAAAATACCTCAACTATTTTTGAACCAGTGATGACGCACAAATTGTGACTTTGAAGATGAATTTTACCCCTTTAATGTGCAAACTGGGTGTCATGGTCTTATATGATTTATAGCTCAAGAAGTTAGCTTTTCAATGAATCAAGAATTACTTAATTTTGATCTCTGTAGCTCAAGATATAATTTATCTATTGGAACATCGTCAATCTGCCAGAGTTCTGAATGACAACCAATAAAAGTTGTAAAATTGAAAATTAAATCTATTTTTAATTAATTGAGTCCAGAGATGCTCTAAGCTATAAACATGCTTAAAATAGATCTTTAAGGTTCAAAATGCATTAAAACATACTAAATATGATAGAAATAAATATACCAAATGTAAACTTATCAGATACAAACCTTCAAAACATGGCGAGAATAGTTGGACTGAAGTGAACTGAAGATCTAGTAGGCGTTAAAACGAATGTATCTTTGGAGGCTGATTTGATTTGTCAAATTGGCAACTTGGTGGGCTTTGACATAGAGGCAGCGAAATAGCAAGTTTTGGAGCAACTAAAAGGTACGTAGAAAAGTAAGGGTGTTAAACCTAATTTATGAAAATTTTATCAGCAAGCATCATGGGTTAGGAAAATCATGGAAGAGAAGGGCAGTTCGAGAGTTATGTGGAGTAGATAAAGTGGATTTCTTAGATATGTAGGAAACAATTTCTAGTGGTGATCTTAGGTTGAAGATGAGATCAGTATGGGGAATGGATAATTTCGGGTTTGTGTAACAGGATGCTATTGGATTGTCAGGAGGTTTAATTAATATATGGAATGTTAATGTTTTTCCGATGATCTATCATTTTGCTGGTTATGGTTACCTAGGAGTTTCAGGATTTCGGCTTAGTTGTACTAAGCAAGTCAACCTGCTGAATATCTAGACTCCTCAAGTGGCTGAACAGTAGGAAGTGTCATGGTTGGACGTTCTAGAATCTGTATCTTATGGGGGGATTTTAATGCTGTTAGAACTACTGATGAGAGAAGAAGCAACAATTTTGACAGTAGGGTGGCTTTAACCTTTAACTCTTTTATTAATCAAGGCAAGTTGATTGATCTTCTAATGAGAGGTAGAAAGTTCACATGCTATAACAAAGAGGGATCTAAAATGAGTAGGCTTGACAGTTTTTTGGTACCCCGAAAGTTCGTAGAGTGGTGGCCTATAGCTTGGGTTATTGCTTTAAGGAGATGTGTTTCAGATCATTACCTTATTATTTTGAAGTTAGAGTGGCAAAACTTCAGCCCAGCTTCGTTCAAATTTTTTGACACTTGGATGGACCATACTGATTTTCCTGAGTTAGTGACTTCAGCTTGGAGTGAGAATTCTAGATAAGGGTGACCAGGAATTATGCTCAAAATGAAGTTAAAAAATCTCAAAGAAGCAATCGAAAGGTGGAAGGTCACAGTGTTCGATTTTGAATTGAAGAAAGCAGAAGAACTTAAGTCTAAATTGGAAGTATTACATCGAGTGGCTGAACAAAAAGATCTCAATGAAGAGGATTTTAAAGGGAGAGGGGAGTTACTATGTAATATTCTAAAGTCAAAAAAATTAAAGATGAAGCAGTCAAATAGAAAGTGATAATTAAATGGGCAATGGAAAGTGATGAAAATTGTTAAGTTTTTCTAGGTGTAATAAACAGGAGGCGTTGGGAAAATAATCTCAATAATCTTTGCATTAATGGGGTGCAGAAGAATGGCCTAAAAGAGATTAAAAAGGAGGTGTTCAAGTTTTTTCAAAGGAATTTCAAAGAAGATAACGTGGATAGGCCATCTTTTAGGAGTAACAGATTCTAAAAATTAGGCTCCAGTATGCGCCAAATGTTGGAGGCACCTTTCTTAGAAGAAGAAGTGAGGGCAGCGGTGTGGAGAGGTGAGGGGAGTAAACCCTCCCGACTCGGATGGTTTCTTTTTTAATTTCTTGAAGCAATTCTAGAACATTGTAAAAGAGGATGTGGTGAAGTGTTTGCAAAAGTTCAACCAATTCGTGAGATTAAAAAGGGTTGTAATTCATCCTTCATTATGATAGTCCCAAAAAGAATAAACCCAACTTCCTTATGTGATTATGGACCGATTAGCTTGTTGGGCTGCCAGTTTAAAATCATTGCTAAAGTTTTGGCGAATAGGCTAAAAAGGATTATGCCAATGTTGATTAGTGAGGTTCAAACAGGTTTTATAAAAGGAAGACAGATACTTGATGGTGTACTTGTCATCAATGATTTGGTGATGGTTGGAAAGACAAAAAGACACAAATTGTTGATGTTCAAAGTGGACATTAAAAGGACATGCAACAGCATTAGTTGGAAATGTTTAGATGCTGTTATGGAGCAAATGGATTTCAACCCCAAATGAAGGAGGTAGATACGTGTGTGTCTGGAGTCTTCTATGTTGTCAGTGTTGGTGAATGGGTATCTAACTACAAAATTCAAGATGGAGAAAGGAGTGAGACAAGGAGATCCATTATCTCTTTTTCTCTTTTTGATTGTTGTTGAAGCACTCAATGTTATAATGATTGAAACGGTGGAAAAAAAACTATTCACTAGTATGAAGGTAGGAAATGTAAATTTGATGATATTATACATGCAATATGCGGATGATACAATTTTTATTGGAGATTAGAAGGAGAAAAATGTAGTGAATATGTTGGGATGTTGAGGTGTTTTGGATTGGCTTCGGGTCTACAGCTGAACTTGACCAAAAGTAAACTATTTGGTGTTTGTGTGCTGAAAGATGTGGTGTGCAATTTGGCAAATAAGGTGAATTACAACAAGGATAACTTGCCAATGATTTGGGCTTCTGGTGGGCGAAAACATGAAGAGGTCAGAATCCTGGCAGTCAGTTGTAGAGAAATTAGAAAGAAAGTTAAATTCCTTGAGGAGTAAAGTCTTATTGGTTAAAAGGAGGTTGACGTTGATCAAATGTGTTCTGGGAAGCTTGCCCTTATATTTCTTCTCTCTATTCCATGCCCTAGTGAATGTTATCAAGCACATTGAAAGTGTGAGGAATTTTTTTTTTTCTGGAGAAGGCTCGGGGAAGATAGACAAATAGTTTGGGTTGCTTGGAAAAAAAATCTTATCTAGTAAAATGGCGGGTGGTTTAGGAGTGAGCAGCTTATATACTAAAAACTTAGGATTATTGGGAAAATGGTGGTGGAGGTTTAGGAAAAATGGTAAAGCATTGTGGGTCTGAATTATTAAAGCTATTTTTGGTAAAAGTGGAGGTGTAAGGAAATTTAAGGAAGAGAGTCGGGTTGGTGGGGTTTGCAGGGATATAGTGAAAGTCGGATTTGAGGTAGAAGAAAGAGGGATTAACTTTATTAATTCTTTTAAGAGAAATGTAGGGATAAGGGATGAGGTAAAATTTTGGGGGTGATCTTTGGGTTGGGGACTTAAGTCTAAAAGAGAAATTTCTTAAATTATATAGGGTGGAGGTAAATAAAGAGTGCCTTATTTGTAATAAAGGTGTGTGGAAAGAGGATAAGTGGTCTTGGCGCTGGAGTTAGAGGAGGAGATTACAGGGTACTAAAGAAGAACAATTGTCAAAACTTAATTCCTTGTTATTAAATGTTTCTCCGTCAACCGGTGCCACAGACGAATTAAGCAAGTCCTTGGATCCAAGAGTCTAATTCTCAGTGCGGAAACTTTCATCCTTGTTAGATGAAGCATGGCTGCAGCCAGAGATCACGTTGTCCAATTTTCCCTGGAACTCGCTGGTACCATGGAAAGTAAACGTATGCATCTGGAAGGCAGCCCTTGGTCGACTACCATAAAAAACAAAATGATGGTTAGAGGTGTCGAAATTGTGGATGCTAGATGCCCATTTTGTAACATCAAGGAAGAAACAGTTGAACATATCATGACTCGCTACAGTGTTCTTAATGTCTATGGATAAAAGTTCATTTATGATGGCAACTTATTGGATCCGCCCCTCTAGACATTGCAGATGCGTTAACTGATATAGGAGGGTAGTGGCTCTTTGGGTTGATATAGAGACTATGGCAGACAATGTGTTACGTGGCTTGTTGGGGTATGTGCATGTTAAGGAAAGAGTAGATCTAAAGGTGTTATGTATGGTTCTGAGGGTCTAATGTATGGATCTAATGGCTGCACCGAATTCAAGTAAAAAAATATATTTAAAAAAGAAGAAGAAGATAAAACCAGAAAGTAACCAAGCAAAAAGAGACAAAATGTCTTTCTAGCAGGCTATAAACGATTTTGAAACAACTCTTGACCGGTAGTAACAAAAAAGGATAAAATTCCCTAGATCAATTTACCATATCTCCTAATAATTAGAAAAAGGAAAATATTAATAAATATAATGAAGATATATATAATAGAACAAAATCCACACACCAATCCCAGCCTCGTGTTGACTTACGCAACCCACCCATCAAGCAGATAACATTAACTTTTGTTCCCTTCAAATTTCAGTCTTTGTCGGTTGCTATTTAAGGGTGGAGCCAATGTTGTTAAAAATGAGATCCGGATTGTAGGATTGTGCGATCCTATGTTCTACATCCACAAAACCTATCCGAATCATAATAAGATCGATGGTGTAGTGGAATCGCGTTTAGAATCGTAAGATCGTAGACAAGGAAGATACCACTGATCCATGCTTCTCTTTTTTGTCTTATTTTATCACTGGCTGATGGATCGCCATCTTGCTCCATTGCAATCGGGCTTTCCTTGTCACTTTAACCAACAGATCAAAGCCACTTGCTTTAGATTTTTCTCCACTTGATGCAAAAATAATTGAGTTTCCCTTATTTTGTCGAAGTTGGTCAAATTTTGGACTTTGAAGGGTGAAAAATTTGGGTCAAATAAGAGAAGAAGATGAGAGTCTGAAAGAAGAATAAGAAAGTCTGAGACAGAGAAAGTTACGAGAGTGGGAGGGAGAAAAGGGCATAAAATGAGAGAGATAGGAAGATGAGAAAAGATATGGCTCATACGTTCTCTCTCTTTTTAACTAGTAGTATTTAATTTTTTTTATTTTTATCAAGTCCCAAAACATGATAAATATAAATTTGGGAAGAAAAAGAGGGTTGATCAAGAGTCAAATAAAAAAAAAGAATAAAAAATCAATTAGTAGGAATAATTTTTTAAGACTTTAGCTAAATAAAAATAAAAAAGATTAATGAAAGAAAAATAAAATAGGTTAATAATTTTTAAATAAAAATTTTTACATTGTTATGACACTCAAACTTTACATTGGTGTCCAATATAATTAATCTTTTACATAAATTATATTATTTAAATTAAAATTTTAAATTTTGATAAGATTTTATGATCCATAATTTAATCTTGTAACCTCAATTTTACATAATAAAAAATAATCCTGGGCAAAATCTTAATCTAGATAACATGGGTAGAACTAGAATAAACTCACATATCAAATGATTTTTTATTTTTTCAGTCTAAAGATGCTAGGCCTAGCTTTCTGGTCAGGTAGACTCCAACTCAAAATTTCGACCAAACGTGCATACCCTTTGTCTCCCACACCCAATAAGCCACACCATTCTTCGGGCCACACACAACACACACGCACAGCACACGGAGAATATCTTCGAAAATTTTTTAATTTTATTTAAATATGTTATTCTTTGAATTTTAATTTCACAAGAATTAAAAATGCATTTTTAAAAAAAATATATTTTAAAAGTAATTTTTAAATTTTATGTGATCCCAAATGGTGCAAAATATTAATACGAAAGAAGATTTGATAATATATTTTAAAGAACTATCTAAAACTTAAAACGCTACATACCATAATCATTCTCAACTTGAAACTTGCCCTGGTGATGGTGGCATATCCAAATTTCTAGAGTTGATTTTATTTTTAGCTTATTCATATGTGTCAAAAAATGTTACACTTCAAATACATTTTCACAACTTGTCAAATGTTTAATCAAATTGTTTTAGTTACACAACTATAATAAGGCTTTCTTTTTAATCAACGCCGTTAGAAACACTAAAAAAATCTACAAGACTGCCGCTAAGTTCAAGTTCATTTTCATTTTAGCCCATATCGTTCCATTTTTCATTTACATTATTAGATTTATAGACAAAAGACAAGAGGGACTGTGCTAGTATACTGGTTTAAGGGCATTTGATAACAACCATAAGTCTGAATAAAAATGTGTTACAAAAGTTAGATAAAAAATTTCACACATTATTAGATGTTTTTTGTGTAAAAAAACAAAATTCTTTATCCGACCTTAATTAAATCTTTTGATAACAATCACAAGTCTTAACTATAAGAGCAAGACCTTAGTTGTTTTTACACACTCCTAATCAAATGTAAAAAATTATTTACCTAAAAATTTGTATCATTTCTTAAATTTTTCTTTTCTTATGAGAGATCAAAGGATAGTAGAAAAGTTAACTATCCAACATATTTCATGACAATGAAAGAAATGGAGCAAAAATTCAGTATAAAAAATACCCTCAAATTTCAAACTGTTGTAAGTTATGCAAATTAACAAAGACTCAAGGTTTAAGACTCAAGGTTTAAACTTTTAACAATACGCAAGAAGCAAAGTAAATGCTGTTTAAGCAAACCTGATTTTGATAGTATTAGTACATGATTCAATGTGTAAACATTCAATTATTGTGTGTTATTTTTATTTTCACTATCATTTTTTTGTCTGGGAGCAATTTCATTCAAAATCTAATACTATATAGATATGATAATTATTTGCGTAGCATTTTTTTAAAAAAAGTAACCAAACTTTCAAGAATTTTTTGATTTACCAAATCTAAAAAATAAAAATTTGATAACAAATACGTTTCTTTTAACCCTTTCAAAGGTACATTTCAGAATTTCTAATCATGGAGTTTCATTAATCATATAATTTGATAAACGCTAGTAACACGTTATTATTAATCCAAAACTATTTACCACTTAGTCTTTTCAATCTTTTCACTCCCTTGAAACTTCTTATTCATCATATCTCTTTGAAAATGAGCTTAGAAATATTCTTTTAAAAATTTGAGCCATTAATAACTATTGATTAGTGTTAGGTTCTTAGACTACTACCCATTAACAATCTTACTTCAGTTTATTGTCTTTTCAACTCAACAACTCATCTTATCTAATTACAATTACGTGATGTGGGTGATAGAGCAACAAAAACTTTAATAATTATCATTAATTGATATACAGCGGTTGGATACAAGAAAAAAATTGACGTCACATACGAGAAAATAAGTAACGTCACCAGTTTTGTCTCCATATGAGGTATGTGTTCACACCATAAATTCTCATGTGTTGGAGCGTATCAGTTTGACTTTGTCCTTCGCGTGTGGCTCTCTGAGCGCATTCGACTTCTTCCCGTTTCTTTTCGTGCGGCGGTCCTCCTTCGTTATCTATGACATGTTACTTTTTCTTAACCCTTGCGATTCAAATGATTAAAATGTCCTTAATTTATTATAATTTGGTTCTTTTGCTCTATAAAAATATGATCAACGAATCTAACAAGCTTTTTAACCTCAATGAAATAAAAATTAAATAAATAAGGATAATAAATAACTTAATTATACCAAAACTAACCCAAAATAGGTATAAAAATTAATTCATAAATTAAGCTGATCACAAGACATTCGGAGATAGTCTTTCAAGTTGGTTTGAAATGGAAAAGGTTCGATAAAAAAGGAAAGGAAAAAAAAAGCTGTGATTTCAAATATTTTTTTTCACTAAATTGTGTAAATGATGATCGATGCAATCAATAGGTCTTGAAGCAAAGCTGAGTTAAGAAAACAGAGTAACTAATTTTCTTAAGAAATGACAAAAAAAAAAAAAAGGAATAAGTTTAAATAATGGCAAATTTACAATTACAAAAAAAAAAAAAAAGTCAAAATTGCATGCATATACGCCTGTGCATATAAGAATCGGCCATTTTTTTAATACAAACCAAACAGCAAGACTTAACGCGAGAAACAATACCCAAAACAAAGACTATTTCCAACAGTGGTAGATACTCGGGTCAGCTTCAAACAGATAAAATTGAGTTCTTCTTGTGCACTCCAACAGCATTTCCATAACCGAAAAATAAATATATTCTAAAATTTAATTAATGTTACTGACACATTGTTTTTGCTCAACTACTCGAAAATGCCATGCGTGGCCCTAGTTCTTTGAAGATTCTGTTTTATGTTAATGCTCTGTCTGCTACATATAGTGCCCTTAATTTTTTAGTTGACCTGTTCAGAACATGATACCAATATATATGTGATCCTGTGAAGATCTACTCATATATTTTCTTGCCTTAAGATAGCATACGAATGGGAGCCTATTAGCTTTATTATTTTGCCTCAAATCCAATTCATGAAATGCTTGTTATATAATGGTCCTTAACATGAATATAGCATTAGAATCCCTTGTGCTTCAACGCCTTCCTTATTTAATTCGTGCCAGAGAAAATGCGGTATGGAGGATTCTTGACTTGAAGTACTAATATCAAGTTGAGGTGTGAAAGTAGTAATTGCATGTCCTAAAAATTTTGATACGTTGGCCGCATCTTTGTTAATTCTGTAAGAATAGGGGAAAAAAAAAAGGGCAAGTTACTTGCCGTTTATCTCGTAGCTTTTCTTATAACTTGCATAACTCTAGCCCATTGGTTCAAAATACCGGATTTTATTTTCTGCCTCCAGTTTGATTGTGAAACTTTTAGGATCCTTTTCTAACATAGATCTGCTTGGTTTCAGAAAAGTATACATAGTGTTTGGATAAGCACCTCAAAATTATGGAAATCTGGTAAAGTGAAAAGAGCTGAACTCCAGTTACTGAGGCAAAATCTGAAGTTAACTTCCATTTTGAAGGGGTAAGTAAGATTCTTCCTTTGATTAGCATAGTTCAGTTGACTCCTTTTTATACTTTGCTTATTAGGTCTGTTTATCTGAATGTGATTGTTATTCGATTAGTGATCATTTAATATGCCCTTCATCTAGTCCAAGTTTCTTCCCTTATTTCTTCGTATAAAACAATAAGTGCAAGTAACAACAACGAAATTTTGACATTTCTTTTTTTGTTATCATTTCAGGTAAGGATGGCAATTAGATGAGTTGAGTTGGGTTTAGGTCAGGTCATTCAGGTTTAGGTTTAGGTTTACTTGGATTAGCATAAATTCGGGTTCAACTCGGGGTTCTTTGGGTTCAGATTGATTTCGGATTAAGTAGATTTTAAGTTCGGGTCAGTCTTATTTGGGTTTGGGTTTAATTCAGGTCAAGTCAATTTCAATTTTAGGTAACTTCAGGTCGGGTTATTTGGGTTTCAACTCAAATTTGAGTTGATATTCTGATCTAATCAGGTTATTGGAGAATAAACTAGAATAACTGGATTAATTCAATTTTTTATTTAGATTTTGCTAAAATTTAAATTAAAGAACTTGATTTTTTATGCAAATATTTGAAAAGTTTAGAGACCCATGTTGCAATTTTTATGAGTGACTAAAATGAAAAATTTAAAATTTAGGTACCTCATAACTAAAAAATTACTAGGCATAAAAAATTTAATTTAACTAGATATAAATATATTAATATACAATTATTTTAATAAAAATACCTAATTCAAAACTTTGTAAATTTAATTCATGAAACTATAAACTCAATCATTTTAGAACTTAAGAAATTGGTAGGATCAGGTGCCTTGAAATTATGTTGTCACTTTAATTAAGTTATTATTTTTTAGGAATTTAGAATCATTATTTAAGGTCAAAATAGGAATTAATTTAGTTTAGGTATTTGGAGCCCTAGAGGTCATTTGAGGTTAATGTACGCAAAATGGAAGAGTTTGGGTGTAAATTGAAAGTTTTTAGAAAGTTCTAGGTAAAATTAAACATTTTGAGGCAAATCTGTCAATTCTTGAGAGTTTGAGGTAAATCTGATAATTTTATAACATAAAATCTGATAATCTCAAAAAGTCATGAGCTAATTCAACATATCGTAGTAATGGGGTTTTGCTAGGTTTAGACTCAGGTCTTTTCGGGTTTAGGTTAGGTCAGTCTCAGGTTTGGGTCATTTTGGGTTCAGGCCAATCTGGGTTCAAGTTATTCCGGGTTTGGGTATTGCAGGTTTAACTTTAATTATGTTCGGGTTCAGGTTATGTTAGGTACAACCAAGTTTGGTCATTGACTTTCTTTAGTCAAATTGGGTCAGATCGAATTTGGGTTCGGGTGAGTTGATCCAGGTTTTCGGGTCATATCAAATTTTGCCGCCCCTAATTCCATACATGTTTTGTTAAAAAAAGTCTATTGCAAAGAGAATGTCTTATATTGTATTAAAAATCTGGGTGGCTGCTTTGTCTAAATGGTATATAATTCTTGAACCAGTTCATTTTAAGTTAAGTCAATGAACTTAAAAATGACTTATTTTTATTCTTAGATCTGTTTTATACTGAACTAATTTTAATTAAAAGCCAATATTATGTAGATGCAATAATGTATTGAAAATACAGTTTTTTTAATCTTACTAAATTTTTATGAATTTTTATAGTTTAAGGAATTGAAAAAAATATAGAAGTAAAAATAAGTCAATTGACCTAAGTTAAAAGGAATTGGCCCTTACTTTCGGAATAAAGGACAAGAGCTGGCATCGGAGATGATTTTTTTTCCTTTTCCCGAGACGTTCATTTCATCTATATGTTTTCCTTAATTGTTCATGAGAATGTAAAATTCCTTTGAGCAAGTTTTTTTAATTCAATTGGTTAATTAATGTGCATTAATTTGATTATTTCATTTCTATTTTTTTGCTGTAGATTCGTGAAAGTTGTGGAATCAAGGATGAGCAAAAGGCAGTAACATCAAGTTTGATCATTATTGTATCTGTGCTTGTGCACTTCTTCACTTTTTTTTTTCCCTTTATTCTTATATGTGCTTTTGGATACAATGATGTAGATGAAACTATTGTTTTCCAATTAATGTAATTATGTATTATTTAATATTATGGCATTTTATTTTACCAAGTGTAATAAATGGCATGCAAAACTTATAAAATATCTTAAAAATTAAGCCAATAAATAAATGTAATGAAATGAAAAGCTCATTGTAGAAAGAATTTCTAGTACTGATGACAAATTTTGGTGTGTCGAATACTTTGAAAGTAGGCTATAATAACGACATATGCTCATTACAGGACGCGTTTCATAACTAAGAAAAAATTGTTACAAAATTGATTTTGGAACAATATAAAAGTTAATTCGAAAAGAGTTACTTAATGACACCAAATATTGTCATAAAACGGTTATGGTAATGACTCAATGTAATTGTTGTGTAAAAGTTAGACAACGACACTATAGTTGTTAAAATTAATAAAGTAATAATTACATAAATGTCGTTGTAAAAAAGTGCATATTTCGTAACAAGTCACTGAAGTCATTACATGAACTTTACGTGACTGTTTCGTTAATAACTAAACTTGTAATGACAACTTGTGGTTGCCAAATATTTTTTACGACGAAAAATGATCTTTTATCAGCAATTTTTGTTATTGTCCAAAATATATTTTCTTGTAGTGTAATTAAAATAATACATTTAGAAGATGTAAAAAATGAAAAAGTAACATAGTATAAAAAATTAACATATATTATACAACATAGAGTTTTTTTGTCTTTTTTATTATCTCCAATTAACTTGCCTCCATGTCTCTATTTCATCTGAGATTCACCACCATCCACCCGGAGCATATGCTCTAACTTAACAGACACTATTATTAATATCTCCTATGCCTTGTAGATTATAGTTTAAAACAATTGTAAATCATTTATAATTTTAAAAAGATATAAAGCCTGAGACTTTTGGAGGAAAATAAAGAACAAAACATAATTCCATACAAAACGTTTCTTAATATACCTCCGCCAAATTAAATCCTATCTCCACTCTCCATTATTCCATACGCAAGTGGCTGCCATTATATATGTAGAGTACATTTTTTGGTTTTATATGTATGCTTTTAAGACTTTGTAAAAAGATACAAATATATGTGTATGTTTCCAAATTTTATAAGTATGCTTCTGAATTTGTCGTAATGAATATACACACATACACACTTATGAATTTTATATGTATGCTTATAGATTTTATGTAAGGAACACAAGCACAACATTTTTATATGTAAGTTTCTATTTCCAAATTGTATGAAACTGAAAAACAATTGTATGAAATTGGTTGTATTTGTACGAAACTAATTTTTTTTAAGGAAACTATGATGCTAGTTGTTACATGAATTTGGGTTACTACTGTATGAAACTGTGCTCTTTTTGTATGAAACTAACCTTTTTTTCTATGGAACTGAGCTCATTTTATATAAAATTGGGCTCTTTTTGTATAGAGTCGTGGTCTTGTCATATAAAGCTGAATTACAATTGTACGAAAGTATGTTCTTGATGTATTACATTAGATTTATATTTTATGAAATTGATAAAATGACGTACAAAACTAAATTACTATTGCACAAAAAAAAAAAGATATATGAAAATAACATATATGATAGCTATCATATTTAATGTTCTAAAAAAGGAGTTACGTGAAATAAAAAAAATGAATAAATGATACAAAACTTCTTTGCACAAAACCATAAGTAAAAAATGACTTTGATATTATTTTAATTTGTTTCGTTAAGATTATCTACATCTGAAGTAGTTTCATTTCAGTCTAAAATCATATTTTGCCACTACCTGATATATTGGTTTTTTAAACAAAATGTTCAAATAATAGAGAGAGAGAGAGAGAGAGAGAGAGAGAGAGAGAGAGAGAGAGAGAGAGAGAGAGAGAGAGAGAGAGAGAATCAATGGAAGAAGGTGCAAAGATGAAGACAGTGGATTTGGAAAGAATGCAAAGAATTATATAATGTGGTAATGATAATTACCAAAATTAGTTCTGAAGGAGATTTAATTGATGATAGTTAAAGCACAATCACTTGACTTATTCTAACTAATAACAGATTTCATTTTTATCTACAATTAATGAAAACATCACAGTAATTTAACTAGGTGTACATCTACCCAGTGTATTTCAGACTTTTTGGATTGAGACTGTAGTCATGGAGCATATGCTCACTTAACAGATGTTAGTAAACGTCTCCAGTGTATTCCGTTTCTGGTTCGAGTTAATATGGGAAGCGCGAGTTTAGAGGAGAAAACGGAGGAATAGAGAACTGAATTGCCTGATTTCATACAAATCCTAGATTTCCCATTATGCTTATAAAACGAATCCTAGTCCGATTCTGTCCATCCTAGAAAAATCGGAGGCCCTTCTTGTTTTACAAATCCACCTCCATCAAAGACACTGGGTCACGATTGGGCTAAATTTTGTTTGGTGTGGAAATTGCATGTTGCTGGGTTTAGTTTTGGATTATGGATGACTGTTGTATGATGTCATATGCTTTGTGACCATATAGTTGTTAATTGTGATATATGCAAGCAATCATGTTAGAAGTATAATTGTCTGATATGGGCATTTGTTCATGATTAAACTGAGTTATTTATGTTGTATTAAACTGGGTGCCTATTGTATGAACATGAGCTGCTACTAAACTAATTTGAGTTTTGATAGTGTATAAAACTGGAAATTATTTGTTTAATACATTTGAATAAAAGTGGTTACTATTGCATGAAATTGATTTCTATTATATGAAACTAGATTGCTATTGTATGAAATTGGTTTTGCTTAAGAAACACACACACTCATATGTGAATGAGTTACTATTGTAGAAAATTGGTTTACTATTTTACAAGTTTGAGTTAATATTGTACGAATTTGCATTTTAGTGGTGTATAAAACTGAGAAATATTTGTATGATATTATGATTTGTTTGTATGGATAAGTATCAAGCTCATCATTTGTGAGAATGAAGGCTGGTGCCTACTGAGCGATGGAAGATTGTTGGGTTAATGTATGAAACCATATTCATTTCTCAGCAGAATGTGTTCTAGCATATTTAATTGGTTATTGTATATATGGAGAAAAGATCTTTCTATAGCAAACTGTAAACTTTATGTATGATTCCAAAGATGTGATGTGTTTTTGTGTAAAAGTGAATTTTACGAAAGCGGGAATCCTAAATTATTTGAGTCTGTAAGACTTTTTTATTTGTTTGAAAGTGATATTGTACTAATTTTTTGTGAAACATATATTTAATGGCTATAAAAGTATAAGTGTATGAAAATGGGCAAATGTAGCGTGGTTTTGAGAACAAAATGAACGGAAAATTATACAGGAGAAAACTCACGTTTGAAATAAAGGAATGAAAAAGGAAAACTTGGCATGGCTTCTCTAAAATATTCAAATCTAAGTTGTGCACAACAATTTTAGACCAATAACCTAAGGCCCCTCCAATGGCAGGACCAGGATTTTTGGTTCTGGGAAGGGGGGAGCTCGGGGGAAAGAGATAGTGTCGTTGTAAGGTAAAACTGGAGATTGGGACTAAGTTGTACTAATAGTAAGATATGGGAGCAACTCAAATGAGTTGAAAAAGTTAGAGGACTAATAGTGCATTTAGCCCATGTTAGAATATCAATTTACGTCTAGAGAGAAAAATTACTCACTTAGTCCCTACTTTCTTTAGTACCTACCTTTCTGCCTCCCATCTTTATATTCTTCCATCATTTTCTAGGGTTAAGAATGCATATCTAGTTTCTAATTTCTCTTGAATTAACCAATTAAATACCCATATCCAAATCTCTCCAAAATTTTTAGGGAGGTAGCTGCACCCCCTTCCTTATTATGGTCTGCCACTGGGTCCCTCAGTGGTTTTGGTACTTTATTTGTGCCTTTAAATGGTGCCAGTGGATAAGCATTCAATGAAGCTGATGAGTGATAAGAAAATTATTGGTTTCTTTCTTGAGTCTGTTAACACACACACACACACACACACACACACATATAGAGAGAGAGAGAGATATCAGAATTTGTGGAAGAAACTCCATCATAAGAGAGATGACAGTATTTGCTGATAGTTCCACAGAAACAAAGATTGAGAAAATAACAAAATTAAGACCTGCTTGAAAAAGGAGACGGGAGGGGGAACAACATTCCTCTTTGAAACTTTTTCTAGAGGTCAAATAAGTTCAAACATATGCAGCCAATTGTTAGATCCCATTAAAAAAAAGTAATATGTAAGCTGTTAAATACCTTTACCGTTGCACCTTGAATTTTTAAAGTATAGCGCATTGTATACTATGCTGTATACCGTTACTATTTTCACAAAAAAATAAATGTTCGAATATTATTTTAAGTTGATATAATTTGTTTAATAGTTTATTTTTACACATTTTATATGAATTTTAATTTTTCTCATCATAATTTTTCAAATATAAATAAAATATATATGATAGAAGACATTCAGTTAGGGTAGCATCCACTATAAATCTAATTAGGGGATATTGTTCAACACCACAGGGACCTTTAATTTGCTACTATCTATTAATTTTTATATTAATTAAGAAAAGTAATAAAAAAATAAAACTAAATGTTTATTTTATGATATGTGTATTATTTATATTTTAATATTTTATATATTTATAATATTTTTATGCAAATTAAATAAAAGAAAATAACTATGAAAAATAAAATACTGTGATATATACCACGCAGTATTTGCGGTATACCGTGGTTTTTTGACAAAATTCATACAAAAAGTGAGCGGTATGCGGTATACTACATGGGAAAATGGCAAAATATAAAAATATTTATAACACATACTGCATACCTGTGGCAAATAGTATACTGTATTGTATATCGTGATATTTAACACTATAGTAATCTGACATGGCAATTCCATTAAGTAAGTGTTGATAGGCGCTTGTTTGGATGCCTGCCACTAGCAGCCCTCTAAAGGGGAAGAGCTAATGCAAACAAGCCTCGAACGCAAACACCCAACCGCTAACAAAGACACCACGCACTAGGATCCCATGATCCTGTCTACGTTTCCACTTCTTCGTTTTCAACTTAATAAAGTTCTATTGATTTTCAAAAGAAAGAGAATCCCACGAAAGGAAAGTTACAATTACCCCTGAGGTTTATCCTAACATACAATTTGCTCTTTTTATTTTTAAAAATTTACACTTTACCCCCTAGTTCTTTTATAATGTCCAAAAATGACTTCTGAAACTGTAATTTAAACTATATACTAGTCATCTTCCAGTAATGTCAGTCTCTCTAATATTTTTTTTATAGTTAATACACATTTTAAATTACTATTTTTTCCTTTCTGTAAATACATTTTTCTTTCTGTAAATGCATATTAGTATTTTTTAATGGTCGATTAGCTATGAAAAAAGTATAAAAAAACTTGAAATTACTAAAACATGATTATTAGATAATTTAATTTAGAGTTTCAAAGTTGTTGTCAGGTACTCTAAAAGAAGTAAGGGGAAAAATGTAGATTTTTTAAAATATATAAGACAAAATATAGGTTAGATAAAACAACAGGGGGGCTTTCATAATTTGCCCTCCCACGAACCACCCCAACCCTAAATACATGGCTGATGTCCAACCGATACACCACAACACATGCATCATCGAGAGAAAACTGGTGATACCGCTCATGAAATTAAATACAACAGTAGAATACCACTTACCACAAGTAAGTAGTACGTGGCATAAATGTTTTTGTATTTTTTCATTTTATCTTGTGGTATTTTACGTTATTTCACATACCTATTACTTTTGTATACATTTTGCCCAAAAACCGTAGTATACCGCCAATACTGTGAGGTAAATACCGCAGTATGTTTTTTCACAGATGTTTGTGAGATATTATTTTGTTATTTTATGTCAAAATATCATAAATATATAAAATATTAAAATATAATTAATGCACATTTTATTAAATAAATATTTAATTTTATTCTTTTGGTTACTTTTCTTAGTTAACATAAAAATTTAATAGTTACTTTGAGCCACCTAAAAACTCAATGTGATATTAGAAAATATATTGTTATTATTAAAGTATTAATTTTTTTTTCTTATATCAATAAATTAGTTTCTTTCTAAATATTATTTATTTTTCTCCATATGTAAAATTTTATTTTATGTTTTTTGTATTAAAAAAATATCTTCTCTCATATTTATTTTATTTATATTTGAAAAATTATGATGAGAAAAATTAGAACCCATATAAAATGTGCAAAAAAATTATTGAGTTTATGTCATTTTAAAACAATATTCTAATATTTATTTTTTTGTGAAAACATTAATGGTATACGATACAGTATACCTTAAAAATTTGGGGTATAATATATCTAACAGTAATGATATTTAACACCTTGATCCTAATTGATAATTACTAGTGTGAATTACGATGAAGAGAACATCTTAAATTACCTCAATCTCTGTCGATCGGCCAAGAGACTGAAAATTTAATGATCACATATCCTTGATATGGCTAGTTAGCCTTGTTCGAGTAAATTTAATGATCTTGATATTCTAGAAGTAATTAAATTAAGTAGAACTCTTTCTAATATTCTATCCTTTATATGACTAGTTTTCATTTGTAATAATTTTATTAACATTTCACTTCACAAATGAAAAAGAACTAGTAGCGATATGTTATTGAGCATACCTCCATTTCTTTCATTGTCACGAAATTTCTTGAATATTTGACTTCTTTACCACATTTTCAGACACCGTCAAACACCACCTGACTTGTAAACTTTTAACTGGTACATTTGTATGTTAGGGATAATCATAACAGAAGCCATCAATTCTACATAGGCCTAAATGCACTAGTGGTCTCTTAAGTTTGGTGACTCGCATGAGTTAGTCCCTAAAGTGTGACTCATCGCGACTTAGTCCTTTAAGTTTGATAAATGTTGCGTCTTAGTCCCTGATTGGATGGCAATATGGATGACATTTCTTACCCTAGTCAAACACAGTAGGAGGTATCGGGTTAGGTTACGTGTTACCAGAAACTGGTGAACTTGAAAATTTTCCTTTGGAGTCCGTATGCTCCTGAAGCTCCTCGATCACCATCACTCCTGAAAATTAATAGTGCATGACTTGGTTCTATAGTATTTAGGTTGCACAACAAAAGCCCCATGGTTTTAGGTCTCAATTTTGCATACTTTGTTTCAATTTTGACTATAATCAAATCTAGTTTTTCAAAATTGTTTATCAACCTTAATTTTAATTTTTGAAATTAAATGCTTGTATGCGAAATTGATGAATGAGATTGATTCCTTTGTGGTCAGTAGCCTTCGAGGAGGAAAACCGCTCTAATTTCATTTTCATTCGTCCACATCTTCATCTTTGATCGTAGGAGATGGTACCGCCGGAATTTGAAAATTTGTGTCGTCAATCACCTGAGATGGTGGTAGCTAGCCTAGCAACGGCACCTGTTAGGCAGCAAAGCCACCGGAGATAATAGCCGGTGAGGTAGAGACGTTGTCGGTAAGGTTGAGACATCGTCAGGACATTGTGAAGAGGGAGGCAGAAGGCAGAACATGAACACTGTCGAGCACGTGATAGCGTGTGATAGTTGTAAGGACTAAGGCATGTACACTTTCCGAGTTATAGGACTAAGTCGCAACATTTTTCAAACTTAAAGTATTAGGTCACGATAAGTCAATCTTTAGGGACTAACTCGTGCGAGTCATTAAACTTAAAGGACCAATGATGCATTTTGGCCTTTTACATATTACTAATTATAGTTCTTAAAGTTTATTTTCTAATTTATTAATTCTTTGGAGTAATAATTATTCAAGTTTTAGAAGAATTTATCATGATACAATTAAATATCATTATTAAATTTTTTGTTCGTCTATCACCCAAACCACATAATTATAGTGAGTAAGACCTGTTATTGAGTTGAAAAGAAAATAAACTAAAGCAAGATTGTTAAGGGGTATTAGTTTTAGAAATGAATACTGATCAATAGTTACTAATGACTTAATTTTAAAAAAAAAAATGATTCAAAGCCCATTTTCAAAGTAATATGATGAATAAGAAGTTTCAACACTGATCAATAGTTACTAAGGGCTCCAAATTTGAGAGAGTTTACCTAATGTAACAAAATACTTGTTATAATTGAACTTGATCTTTAAGTAAAATCACAAGATTTTTAACTTATGATACATGAATCTAGGATTCAAGCTTCATATATTTTCTCCATGTCAACTACAGTGAAAAAGAAAAAGCCTTATTGTAGTTGTGTACCTAAAACAGTTTGGTTAAAATTTTGAAATGTTGTTCAAATATATGACATCGTAAAAATATGATTAAGTTGAAAACAAAGTCTTAAACCTACAAATGTGATCATAAATTGGACAAGCCATGCGTGCCACTTATACCAAATATAGTGTAAAAGGGGAAAGACATATTTCTAAGCTGAAAATGTTCACACATGGTTGATCATGTGTAGTTAATCACATAAATATTTTGTATACTTTGGTAGTTGAGATGTTCAATTTTAATGAAATGACATGAAAAAATATTATATTTTATTTACTTGTTTCATTGTTTAAATCAAAGCATTGCTCATGCACGATTGCATAGTTGGTTAATTAACTAGAAGCATGAAGGTTTTAACTAATACACACGTAAACAATTAGCCAATTGCGACTAGTGTGGGACACATTCCTTATGATTCCTAGATAGGCCCAAGAAGGGCTTTGTTTTTTGAAATGTAGTAATTAGACATAACATGTAATTGAATGTGAAATATATTGATAAATTAGCAAGTAAATATATTTTTTAATAACTAAAAGTATTTGATAAATAACTATTCCATTAAGTGTGAAGTAAACTATCCATTAAAAGCATAGTAGTAGTAATAGTAGTAGTAGTAGTAGTAGTAGTAGTAGTAGTAGTAGTAATAGTAATCTAAAGCAATTCAATAAAAAAATATATGAACAAAGAAAAAATGAAAAGTGAATTATGGAATAAAAAAAATGGATGTGATCAGAAAGATTTTATATATTTGTCACAATAATAGAATGTCAAGAGCTAACATTATCAAACCCTTATTTTTATATTCCACATTCAACTACATATTGTGTCTAACTACTATATTTCAAATTATAAAGTCTCTCCTAGTGTTTCCTTTACTTTGAATGTCGAGGTAAATAAGTCCCAAGTTATTTTTCCCAAATAATTTTTATTAAGCAAGGAAAATAAGCTATGTAAGGTTAAGTTGAGTTCCAAAGTATAATTGGCACCTAAAGGGCAAGAAGGGCAAAATGGTAATTTTGACCCAACTTAGTGGTATGACCGTAATTTTAGTGAAATTAGGTCCATGCAAGTGTTTTGAGTTGAATAAGTCAAGACCACAAGTATTGCTAGCTATTTGAACCAAAAGTAAAAATTTAGGGTAAAAAATACACTAAGTGAGAAATTGAGCTATTATGTCTTATAATGGCTTAAGTGACTTGAAGGCAAAGTGTTTGGGTAAGAAAAATCATTCTATGGGACCAAGGATTAATGGTGTAGGAAGAGTTTAAGTGGCCTAAGTGATTCAAAGTTAAGTTTGAGAGCCAAAGTGTCAAGTGAAAGAAAGTTAAGTTAAGTTCGAGAGGTTGGCCTTATATTTGGAAGGGATAACACTATTCATCATCTCTTCCATTTTCCATTTTCGTGGGTCTCTCTCCTCCATAGCTTCTCCTCATCAAAGCTCCCAATTCACCCAAAATTCCATGAAATTTGAAGGTCCTAAAGCCATCCCAACAAGCCTTTAGCTCATTTTTTGTGGAATTGGTGCATTTGGAGATGTTCTTGCAATTTTTTGGTTCAAACCCTAAGGTAAACATCTTTAATCCTTGTGGGTTAGTTTTAAGCTTGTTAAATGGTTAGAAATAGTCTTAATTTTGTGTCTTTGGTGTCCAATTTGGTTGAATTCAAGCTTGGAACTGAAAGAAACTCCATTAGAGCTCAAGTATACTTGTTGCTTGTTTCCTGCTTCAAGGATAATTTGAGGTAAGGGATTTAAGTTAATTCAACTTAAATAATGCATAGAAAGGTAGTATTACATGTAGGAATAAAGTAGAAACAAGACCTATGTGAATTGGCTTTGGGAAATGAAGATTGGCCAAGATTTGCGCAAGTTCATGCATAGTTGCGCAATGCTAGAAGAGCATTGGTGATGCGTTGCTGTTGGCGATGCATTTTGGCAATGGCAACATGAGTTGGTGATGCATCGCAGGACATCTTCCAGGAAGCTCGAGCATTGATGCCATTGGCGACGTATCGCCAAAGCAAAGTCACTCAAGCTCAAGGTATTCTAAGAATGTCTCAATCTTTTGATTATCATCCCTAAGCCAAGTTAAGATATTCTATAGCCTCAGTTAGGTTTAGAACTCATTCCTAAGTTAGGAATTATGCATTATTTAGGTAGTAGCTAAGTGGTGTGGTTCAGGTAGGGTAAGTAATGGTAGCTAAGGGGGTTAAAGTGCTTAAGTTACTAAGGAAGCACTAAGGAGATTAAGGTGGGTTTCAAATTCTTTGTTGGTCCAATTGGGAGGTCATAGACCTTCGGCCAATGAAAAGGAATCCCAAAAGGATCCTAACCAAACCTTGTAGTTTGGTAAGTAAGTCATTAAGGAGCCCTAAGCTAAGCTCGAAGAGCTTGGTAAATTGAACCACATAAGGCAGCTACCCTACACAATAAGTTAAAGGAAGAGACGGGTAAAGAAAGAGTAAGCGGTGACTTACCCTAAGTAACTCGTCAGTGGCGGCCAATAGTTGAGTAAGTGACGACTTACTTTAAGACGCCCATAAGAGAACTTCATCGAGTTAGTTAAGTGCTAGTATAGGATACGATGGCTAATTTCCAAGTACCCTAACTGTATGAGTTCATGGCAAGTTTGGTACACCTTCGAGTGTAAGGATGTCCTAAGTGTATTTGCATGTGCATATTTCATTTATTCATCCACCCATCCATTATTTGTATTGTTTGTTGTTGTTCTTATTCTTTTTTCTGTTTGTGTTGTTGGTTGCTTGCTTGCTTTGCTTTGTATGTTATATATATATATGTATGTCTGTCGTGCTTTGCATGCTTGTATTTGTTTCCCTCTACAGGTACCAAATCCCTTACTGAGTACTTTAGAATACTCACCCCTTAAGTGTTGTGCAAGTATTAAGCAGGTTAGTTGTGCTCAACAGTTGGTAATGGGCAACTATTAAGTCTAAGTTTCTAGTTTGAAAATATTCTCTAAATGGGAAAGCTTATGTTTCTAAGCTACTTATACTATAAGCTAGTACTAACCAAAGTGTTTACTTTACAGTTTTAGGCTAAGTGAGTATAAGGAAAGTGTGGCTCATCACTTGAAGCTAACTTGCTTAGATAAAGAACTAAGGGCGAATCTTAGTAGATACATGTTGCTTCTTTTATATGTATGATATTTTCATACAAAGAGATTGTCTCAATTAGTGTCCATTGGTATGTATAACACTAGGGTTATATTTGGGTGCATATAAGCATGAGATATATACACATAGTTGTTATTCAAAGTTAAAGCAACTAAAGTTTTATGTCTTGGCTTATTTTGAATTGTGTTTTTATAGATTGCTGCAACATTGTTTTCAATGTTGTTTTTGTTGATTGTTATCGCATAGCCAGGACAATGCATGCATATTTTCTATGCAGGGTAGGTTAAGTAACTAATTGCACGTAATGATTTAAGATATTGGGGCCCTGTTCCGCCACACAAATGCTACAACTAAGATGCAATTTTCAAAGAGTAATGTTATATATATTAAGTTTCATCAACAATGTTTTATTGATGAATGAAAAAATAATTTTTATTATATATAATTTATACAAGTTTTTAGTTAATTTAGTAAAGTATTATTGGCTCTTAGGGGTATATGGTTAGTTTAGCCTATCTAAGGAGATAATAAAAATGACATTTTTTATTCTTACTATTATGGAATGAGGGTAAATAAATTATTCATTAAACCTCATAGGATAAAGTAAAGAATTTTCAAATAGAATGGGTAAGTGAAATTTTCATTAAACCTCAGGAGATTTCTTGAAAATTTTCCATTATCAAAAGCGGGTCCGATGTATGTTTAATCTTTGACTTTTCAGGTAGATTGAGCACAAATCTTTCTAATATTCATCTCTTATGTGACACAAGTTCTAAGGGACCAAAGCACGTAATGGACCGTGCTAAAACTCATCAACGACAAGGGGAAAAAAAAAGAAAAAGAAAAAAACAGTGCCTGAGTAAATGTAGAGAATTTGCAATAATTTTATTATTTTACTATTTTTTTAACTGTTGTCTGATAATATTATCTTCCCAAAAGAACAATGCCTGAGTAGGCTATTGAATTTTGACAGAGATCTGAGATTGGAGGTAGAGAAGATGATATTAGATTAGAGCTACTCTTTTTGTTTGGTTCAATAGAAAACTTATAAGTGTATTTTCAGAGAGGATGAAGCGTATGGAGTGACTTGAAGTTGAAGTTGTAGAGACATAACAATTTAAATGATGGAGCAAATATCTTCAATTCCTACTAAATTGAGTTAATAGTCTTCAAAAAGCTTACATAAAACTTCATCAGATATAACTGAAAATTGGTGAAGAATAAAAGAATCATTAAAAGGAAAATCCAATGAAAATCACAGAGAAATGAAAATTAAAGAGATGAGATGGGTATTTAGGATTGTGACCGGCTAGTGTTTGATTTTTTTGGTCATTAGTATCGGTCACTATGCTGGTCACTCCTCCTTAGTGACTAAGGATTTAGCAAGTCGGTCACCAAAAAGTGAAATAGTGACTGTTTAGTAACCAATTTGTTGGTCAATTTTTCATATTTTTCTTGTAGTGACAGTCCAGTAAAAAGAATTATAACTGAAATTTTCAAGGGAATAATTTATTTAGGCTTATCTTAGAAATCTAACAGATGCTCTTAAGAAAGCAAAACTACAATGGTGATGGAATTGCCCAACAAGAAAGGGATACATAAATAAACACACACATATATAGACACAGAGAACATACCTAAAAGTATATTCGTAGTCAAAATAATATAGCTGAGATTTTTAATAAATTCTATTAACATAGATTACAACTAATTTAATTAATGCTGTATTAAAAATTTCCACCGTCGCATAAAAAAATCACTACATTTATGTAGTATAATATAAATTTATACATTCCACGTTCTTTAATAGGAGGTTAGTATCCCATCTTAAGCTCCACCTTTCACTAGATAAGTACATAAAAATTTCCACCGTCGCATAAAAAAATCACTACATTTATGTAGTATAATATAAATTTATACATTCCACGTTCTTTAATAGGAGGTTAGTATCCCATCCTAAGCTCCACCTTTCACTAGATAAGTACATAATAGATAAAATAATTCTCTATTTTTTGGCATTCACGCGAGGAGGGTTTTGGTTAAGCACGTGGTGGTGAGGCAAAAAAGTGCAGCACTTCGATTCTGTGCAAATGTAGATTTGATGTTTCCAGTCTTCAATTAAGCCTTTGGTTCAATTAAGCTGTGATGCCAGAGAAACAAAGTGACGTGTATCGTAATAAAAGAACAATTGTAGGATTGTGACAGACATGAGTAGAAGAAGATAGAGATTTGAGATTGAAATTGGATTGGAATAGATGAGTGAATAGAATAAAGATAACTGTCAGCACTTTAATCTAAAATTTAAATCTAGTTAAATAGGCTGTTCACTTGTATTATGACAATTGAAAATGTTCTAAAAATATGTAGCACCATTTGCTTAAAATATTACGTACATAAACTTTGAGTGACATTGCATATAGTAACACTTATACAGAATTTACTAAAAATATCATAATAAATCTACGATGACATTTTTCTCATCTCTTTTGACATATGACAATATCACAAAGTATCATTATTGTTGTAGATGATTTAGTTAAAAAGTATACATTTTTTTTTAAACGGTAGGAAAGAAGGAATTATATTACTAAACAGACAAGAATTTATCCATGCAAGGACAACTAGCAAGAAGCTAGTCTCCCAACACTCCCTTGTAGCAATGCTTACATCAAAAAGTATACATGAATCAAGTAATGATAATAGTGAGAAGATTCCTGTTTTCAACCCTCATACAGACATGTGGGACAAAGCTGAAGTTGAAGATGATCTTCCCTTCCTTTTATCGTGTAAAGAGAGCTGTGAGAGTTTTTCCAACCCTTAACATCATTAAAGACAAAAGCTTGCCGTGTTGTCTTGGGTCGAAGGGCAAACCGAGTGCCCCGCGTTGCCCACATGAGTGTGTCCTCTCCCACGCCTTTTAGGATTGTGCAATTTTAGAACCCTCCCCGTGATACAATCCATCCAACCCGAATCCTACCCATAACCCGCATTGGGTAGGGTTTTCTAAACCCGTATCCTACCCTTGCACTGGTGGGTAGGATGCGGGTTTTCAACCCACAAATCCACCAAATTATTACATATGAGATTAAAAGAAATTTAACATGTAAACTAGGATAAACTTCTCATACAACAATAATAAATATGTTTGAACAAAATAATAAATAATAAATAATCATCTCTAAATAACAATTAATTTTAACTGAGAATGGTGGGTGTGGGCTGGTGGGGCGATTAAACTGAGAATGATTTTAACTTTTAATGAATATAATATTTTTATTATTTTTTAATAATTATATATATATATATACACACACACACATATACATATACATATATACTCACACACATATACATATACATATACACTCACACACATACACACACACATACACTCACACAGTGGGGCGGATTAGGGGCGGGTTGTTAGCTAAACCCGCATCCTACCCGCACCCAATGGGTTCTATTACAACAAAAATCCAGATCCGCCCCAAATTCATTTAATTGGGAAAAAAACCCTACCCATCGAATAGGGTAGGGTCGGGTATCCACAGGGTAGGGTTCAAATTGACATCCCTAATGCACAACACCACTCATGTTAAGCGAAGACATTTTGATAACCTTTGGACCTGTTAAGTGAAAATATGTTAATTTGGACACATTAAGTAAAAATATGTTGATAAATTGGTAAATGGTAACACTTGTCTAGACAAAGGTCAGGGTAAAAGTTACAGTCATACTTTTGACAAAAAAGACTAATTTAGAAGTACTCCAATTACAACCTAAACTTTTAAGATTTCACTCGGCAGACACTTCACTCCCTAAACTTTCTAATAATAACTTCCTCTATTTTTACTTGTAACAAAATTCCAAGTATAAAAAAAAAATAAAAACATGTTAATCACACTATTCTCAACTACCTACTCATGCAGGTAGTCGGGTACCCGTCTACCAGAATTACTAATGCGTACCATACTAGCTATTCATCTATACACTTCTAATATTGACTTCTTCAAGTAAATAAATTGAGCACGAATATTTCTAATATTCTATCCAACATTTGAATATACTATTTTCTGATAATATTATCTTCCCAAAAGAAAAAAGAAATAGCATTGATATGTGATTGACCATAGCTCTATTTCTTTCATTGTTCAGAAATATCTTGAATATTTAACCTGCCTACTATCCTTTGCTCTCTCATAAGAAAAAAAATTAAGAAATGATACAAATTTTTTGGTACATGAATTTTTTGCACTCGATTAAGAGTGTGTAAAACCAACTAAACTCTTTTTTTTGGTGGCTAAAACTTCTGGTTGTTATCAAGAGATTTACGGTTCAATATAATACTTCACTCATTGTCTTAGTCTTTTCCTAATTTACCAAAAAAAACAAGGTGTGTATAATTTTTATATCTAATTTTTTAAGACATTCTAGAGGAAAAAAAGTTTTTGAAATCATAGTTTTGTTTTCTTTTCTTTGTGATTGAACCTTTCCATTCCAAGCCAACTTGAGATACAATGTCATGTGATCAGCTTAATTTATGTGTAACCTTTTATACCTACTTTGACTTGATTTTATTATAGTTAAGTAATTTATTATCTTCACTTGTTTAGTTTTTATTTGATTTAGGTTTAGGATCTTGTTAAAGAAATTGTTCAAATTTTTGTGGAGCGAAAGAATCAAATTGTAAGAAATTATAAATCAAGGGCATTTTATTCATTTGAATTCCAAGGATTAAAAAGAAGTAACATGTCGTAGATAAAAGGGAGGAGCCGCCGCGCGAACGAAAACGAGAGAAGACACTGCGCACGGAGACCCGCGCGAAGGACGAAGTTGCGAATTGGGGGGCAAGTGGACGAAGAAACTGGAGAAAAACGAAATTGGGAACAGACAAGGGCCCGAGGTGTCGGAAAAGAGAGACAGAAGCAACTTGGTTCTTAGATTCTTTTTCTCTTCCTCTTTTATTTACGAATTGGACTTCTATATTCTTCAGTCATGTCTATATTCTTCTGTTTACTTGGCATTATTGGTTGTTATCGTTAAATTTAGTAAATGCTAAGATTATGAATATAGCCTAATTGAATTAATTTATTTGGCTTTGTATTTTAGTCTTTTTTCTTTTTTTACAGTGATGAGTATTACCTATAGCTAATGACAAAAAATAATTTATCTTAAAAATTTAAATGAAGGATCGATTGGTGAAATTTGATCCATAAACTAGTAAAATAGAGTTGCAATAATTATAATAGAAATATACATATTTATTGTGATATATCAATTTGACAACTTGAACTTAATGAGTCTGATTTAATTATATGAGAGATTGAGAAATAATTATAAGTTGATCGAACATGCTCAATTATTTGAAAGAGAGTTATAGTACTAGAAGTGATTTTTGATAACTAAACTAATGCTCAAATAATTAATTGGGAGGCCTCCCAATTTGGTAAAACCTAAGCCTTAATCATCCTATAATTATTTTGTTCCAGATTTGTTAATTTCATCATTGTTTATTTTAATCTTATTTAATTTTATTACCATAAAATTTAAACTCATCTATTTTAGTTTTTCTACACAATTAAATATTTGTTCTTTATGCGATCAAGACTTTGATTTGTCATAAGGATTAAAACTTGCTATAACTGACAATGTACACTTGCAAGATTGGCCGTAGTATCTTATTAATCATTATTTAAAGATCAAGAGAGTGCTAATTTAGGATGTCAATTCTAATATAACTAACTACTTGTTATAATTGAACTTGATCTCTGAGTAAAATCATTGCCTAAAAGCACTTTTGGCCCCTCAACTCGCCTAACCCGGACACTTTACCCCCTGAACTATGACTTGGTCCAACTCGCCCCTTAAACTTATGAAAATGGGACACTTTACCCCTTATGCATCACGTGCTCATAACGTGACATCTTGAAAACAAATCTCATTTATTTCTGTCACTTATCCATACACTAGAATGTCCAAGGACTCTACACCTTTGTCTGCAGCACCCTCTTTGACATCAGTAGAAAGTGTGCTCTGCTTTGTTTCCCCACCGGCTACCGACCCATAAGAAGTTCTTGTTGCTTCTCTTGAGCCCCCAAGCAATTCCTTGCATTTTTCTCTTTTCCTAGATAAGCTAAACTTTCGAACAACGCGTAAACGACTAAGCTAGCTTTTTTTTAGTTTAACCCCAGTGATTCAAAATCCTTGACTTCCATCCTGTTGAGAATTTGCAGAAAGTGGCCAAAACATTTAGGAACTTGTACTCCAAAATGCATATGAAGAACTTGAAAATGGAGCTTGAGCATAAAGTCATAGACCCATTTGGGGATTCCATGAACAAACTTGTTCACGATAAGATCAAAGAAATGACCCATGTGTGGTCGCGAACAATAGCTGAGCTCTGGCTCCTGATTCCGGCATCGCTAGTAGCTAGATTGAATAAGCCTCGGGTGGAACCTTTGAATCCCCTCGATTCTCATGAAAATACATGGAATTAAAGGCCCACGATTGGGTGAAGAAGGGTGCACCATCGATGCCAGATCCTCAAGCCAATTCCAGAGCCCAAGAAAGAACAAAAACGTAAATCAAGAAATTGGGCAGGTTTGTGGAGGAATTTTTGGTTCTGGATGAAATCGGCCAACCTTCATCTTGAGAGTGGCTGGAAAATGCAGATGAAGTCCTCAATCTCGATGGTTGATTTAGCCTCTGGGTATTGGATGTTAAGAGGTCAAACGGTGGCTTTAGAATTTGATGAGTCATTCGAATTTTGAAGTAAAGAGGGCCTTTTTTTTTCACATGCTCAATAATGGAAATAAATGACATTTGTTCCCAATATAAAGTGTCTAGGCTAGGCGAGTCCAGGGGCCAAAAGTGCTTTTAGGCCTAAAATCATAAGGTTTTTAACTTATGACACACGAATCCACCATTCAAGCATCCTATATCTATCTACACTTCAATAAAAAGAAAGAATTATTGTAGCTGTGTAGCTAAAACAGTTTGATTAAAAATTTAAAATTTTGCTAAAATGTATTTGAAGTATAACATTTTTTGACTCATATGAATAAGCCAAAATCAAAGTCTCAACTCTAGAAATGTGATTATAAATTATATGTCACCATCAGTAAGGCAAGTTATGTGTCCTGCCTATGCCAAAAAAAGTCTAAAAGGAGAAAAACATATTTTCAAGCTGTAAATGATTATGGTAGCGTTCTATGATTTAGATAGCTCTTTAAATTATTATCATATCTTCTTTCAATAGTATTTTAAATGAATAAATTTCATGAATGGTTCTTAACCTTTAGCTATTGTTTCATTTTAGTCCTTAACCTATTGAATATTTTGTTTTAATCATAACCTATTAAAAACATTTCGTTTAGCGATAAATTTATTAAAAATGTTTCATTTTGGTCCTAATTTGATGCATTAACTCAAAGTATTTGTCTTATAACAACTTTTTCGATCATAATTTAAATTATCCGTTAACTATCTTATAATAAATTTAATTTGTCTAGTAATTTTTTTACAGTTAATGAAAATTTTAAATTACTTTTTGTTTCTCTCTGTAAATTGAACTTATTTCATTCAGAGAAAAAAAAACTACTAATTTAAATTATCTATTTACTATAAAAAAATATTAAACTATTTAAATTTTACTTGAAGATAGTTACCGAATATTTAAATTAGAATTTCAAAAGGTACAACTATTCTGAGTTAAATTTCATCTGATAAGAGACCAAAACGAAACAATTTTAATAGGTTTAGAACCAAAACAGAACATTCAATAGGTTAGGGATTAAAAGAAAAATAATGACTAAATGTTATGTACATTTATACAATTTACTCTATCTTAAATAATTTAGGATCACATAAAATTTTAAAATTATTTTTAGAATATTTTTGTAAAAAATTAATTTTTTAATATTTTTGAAATTAAAATCTCAGCAATAACATATTTAAATAAAATTGTAAACTTTTAAAGATCTTGTCCATATGCTATGCGTTGTGATCAAGTGTGAGGTTTGGTGTTTGCTTTGTGAATAGGGATTCCTAGTTCATTGGGATGGAGTTAACATGTTTTGGTTGACTAGGTGTGGGACCTAAATTTGCTTGCCCCTAAAGGTGAATGAAATTACAATTAGACCAGCTGCCTCTTTACCTCCCCCTTCCATTTGTGTCCTACTCTCCTTCACCACCGCCTTTACCATTGTTAGCTGCCTTAACGACGACTACTCCGACATCAAAGTCAAGGCCTCACTTCAAATTCAAGAACCCCTTCAACTTCAAGTCCTCTTCTACAAGGGCGTTTTCTAAGCCCTTTTTTTCTCTCTAATCCCCAAACCAGAGTTGTAGCTAGCATTAACCTTAACCACACCGAGTACAAGTCCTTTTCATTTGCAACATTCCAACTCATTTAGATTTTGGTCAAGTTGAGCTGCAAAATGGGTCAAATTGGGTACAAGCTCCACCTCTCCACCTTTCTACCCCTCTCTTTGATTACATTGAAATCAGATCCAATCGAATTAGATTTGCTATAAGAGTCAAACAAAACCATCTAGATCTTACCCCCTGCTCTGTGCGCATTGAGCCTCCGTGAAATCGACCTAACCTCCTACTCCAGTTGGTTTCTTTCATAGCACATAAGTAAATTGTGGTTCCAACACAATTGATAATCAATTGCAGACTTGGGTTTTTTTTATAAAGGAGAGGTCAAAATAAATATTTTTCTAAACTATAGTTCTTACAAGGAATTTGATTAATTTTAAGGAGTGACCAATATACTTTTTCCTTTAAATTATAGATGAAACTATGGATATTTTACAATTTTAATGGACTTGGGCCCCTACTAGTCCCATTTAGCTCCATCCATGGTGATAATTAAGTCTTACCAATAACACTACAACATATACCCCATATGGAGACAAAACTAGTGACCCCAAATGAGAATTTTAATGTGAACTGCAAAGATAGATACCATGTTAACATGAGTTACCCACATTTTTTTTATATTCAAAATTAGGAAAATAGTCTAAAGGAAACAAGTGGCTACTAGGTTGTGTGCCAGAGAAATAAGTTATCATGGAACTATAACCAACGAACAACGATTAAACTTCTCCATCTCATCAACAACCTAGACTGCTAAGCTTACCAAAATTAGATCCAATGGCTTCCAAGTATGAAAAACATCAATAACTTGTGAACAATTTGAAAGAATAGTAATATATTGCAGAGAAAAAACCCTTGTTGTAAAAATTGCCTCCATATGGCTTCTAGTTCTACTTCCAATGTTAAGGAGAAGTTTGGCCATACTTTCCCTTGATGATATTTAGGATGAGCATTTGACCCAATCCACACCCAAGCAACTACACCAAATCTTGATGATTCGCGCCAAGCATTGTCAACCATAAATATTATGGGATTTCAGTTTGGAGACAAAAATTTCCTAGATCCCTATAGATGACATTGTTTGTTTGGTATAAAAAATGTTTTACGAGGATAAGAAGTCTCTAGATGAGAAAATCTGTTGAATAATTGCTTCTCTCCTAGTTATCAAGGATAAGAAATCAAATGGTGCATTATAAAAAGTGCACTCATTTCGTCCTATCCAAATAATCCAAATAGTAAAGACTAAGTAAATGATCTAATTAAAGGACCGTTTAATGGAGGAAGCTAGGAAAAAAGTCAATTAGGCCTCAAAGGAAATAGAGTTATCCCATGGTTGATAAGTACAAAAGGTACCCCATATGTCTGCAGATTTGGTGTTGCCTCAAAATAAATGAAGTGATGTATCTTCTTCAGAATTACATTGGTAACAAATGTGGCTTTGAAGGCTCATTGAAAGGCAAGGTTACTACCTGTCAGAAGTGCATTAAGAAGACACTTCCATAAGAAGACCTTAAGTTTTGGGGCAATTGTAATCCTCACACATTCTTCATAACTATAGAGAACCAAGCCACCCAAAAGGAGTAATAAATGGTTAGACCTCTAGATCACAAGCTGAGAATAACCATTCTTAGTAGTATAAGAGCCTCTGGAATTCCCTAACCAAACCATAGTATCTCTCATTTTGAATGCAGTAGGGGGAAAAGGTAAGAATATGTTGGACAATATCTTTTAAAAAAAACTATATGAGCAAAAGAAAATTTCACCTCACCATTAGCAACCCTCAAATCTGCCACCCGAAGTCTTTCGCTAGGTCAAAAGAAAGGAAGTAACAAAGATTAACTATTGAGTACCTTTTTCCAAGATCCACTAATCCTCCCAAACCTAAATAACAAAGCCATAATTGATTTTCCACTTGTGAGACTCCCTAAAAATTTTTCTTCCATAGATTAGACTTTTCCAAAATAGGGATGTTGTGCTATTAACTTCCACTGACCCATATTTAGTAATGAGCACCTTATAAACCAGCCTATTTTGATCTCCAATAAAAATCCGCTAATAAGTTTTTCCCAATAATACTTGGTTGAATAATGTTAAGTCTTTTATGCTCAAATCACCAAGTCCCTTTAGAAGCATTAGCAAAGTTTTTTGCTTGAGGTGAACACCTCTTTTATCATTGTAACTTGACCACCAAAACCTGATGAGATTTTTTTTAGATAGAGCCTAAAAGAGTAACAAGTAGTTTGAAGATCAATATGATATAATTTGAGATTCAAGATAGTGTGCTTGGCATTATTAAACATTCTCCATTTCCAATTTTCCAACTTGCTTTTGACCTTACTTGCCAGGAAATGAAATATTGCATTCTTAGAGAGATCTTGGAATAAATGTAGACCTAGGAAATAAAGTATTCTTGTATTGATATGAAAAAGGAGTACCTAAAAAATTCTATCTATTGAGATAATGGAACATTTTGCTGAACATCCACGCAAACTTCCTAAGGTTGACTTTTTGACCCACTGCCCTAGAATATAAAGTCATTGTATTCTGAAGGACCTAGACTGAGTCCTTGTTAGGCCAAAAGAATTTGAAATATCGTTGGTGAAAAATAAATGGTTAATAACATGACTATTACAACTGGCTCTAAGTCCAATAAGCAACCCTGACCTTTGAAGCTAAGACATGTAATTGGAGAAAGCGTCTACATAAAGAGTAAATAGATATAGAGAGAAAGGATTTCCTAGACGAATACCTACTGCTGAAGAAAACCAATCTGTCATAAATCCGTCAACAAAAACTGAGTAGGAGACTGTTGAGACACATTGGTTGATCCACTGAATTTATTTAGTTGGGAAATTCATAGCAGTCATTACCTTTTTGATGAAAGACCATAGAAGGTTGTCATATGCTTTGCGAATATCTACTATGAGTGTTGCTTTATACCCTCAAGGCCCATTCTTTAAATCTGTTGTCTTGATAACATGGATGATTTCATGGGCTATGGTGATATTATCCTCACTGCTTCTTTTGGGTGCAAAACCAAACTGATTCTCTGATACCAAGCTAGACATTATTGGCTTAAGCTTGTTGATCAAAGTGTTAGCAAAAATTTTGTAAAGAATGTTGCAAAGGCTTATTATTCTACAATCCTCAATCATTTGAGTGTCCCGAATTTTAGGGATCAAAGTGATAAGGGTATGATTGATCTAGCGGAGGGAAAAACTCTTATTGGGGAAAGCTAAAGCCGCTTCTACAATTGAATCGCCTATGATGTGCTAGAATTTCTTGAAGACAATAAGAGGAATACTATTTGGCCCAGAAGATTTCAAACTTCATTACTCAAAAGCTACACGTTTAATCTCTTCTCCGGAGAAAGAAGCAGAAAGGGTTGTACATTGATGGGTTGATAAGTTCCTTGATATAGCTGATCATAATATATTCTATGCTTCCTTTCAAGAGACTGGTGGGTTACTAAATAATGTAACAAAGTAGGGCCTAATGTGGCCTATAATGTCCTCATCCAAGTATATCCATGTATCCCTCTCCGTTTTAATGGCTAAGATTTGAGTTTTGAAACGTCTACTTTTATTAGCCATATGAAAGAATCTGCTATTGTTATCCCAAATGGCCAGTTAAAAGATACGAGATTTTTAGGCCCGCATATATTCCTCGTCTGCAAGAAGGGAAATATGTTCCATTCTCAAAACAAAAATTTGCTCATGATTGGCTAGTACATTTGGCCCTTTCTACTTCTTAATTAACCGTTGCTCTACAGGAATTAATTCTAAGCTGAAAATTACCCAACGATGTTTTGTTCCATTGTCGAAGCATAGGAACCATTTGTGAACATTTATAGGCATCATGGAACATCTTATAGTTGGCTCATTCAATTGAACCTACCAAACTAGTTAAACTGTCAACTAGCCATCTCTATAAGGTTCACTCTCCGGGATGAGTCTAATAACATTGTTTAAAGAACTACGACTGGCAAAATCTGGATTCTTCTTTAATTTTTACCCCCTCATCAATGGGACTCAACGGATGACGAGAACGTATGTCGCTGTTGGGTAAGCCTAAAACAACCCTTGAGTGGAATCGTCTCTGGCCTCCCCTTGTTCACACTAAGAAACAAACACTTCTCCTTCTCCCAAAACATTTAGCGGATCTCTAATTCACAATGATCTAGTGGAAGGATGTATATGCCCTTTTATTTTTAGTCTAAATATGACCAATCATTTTATCAGTTGAAAAAATTACCTAGAGTTTCTTTTCTAGAGAATCTTAAAAGAAAAATTAGCAAGATAATTGAATAAAAATTACCCAGAGAATCTTTTCTAGTGAAAAGAAAAATAATGAACAATAATTGAATGTTTAAACATTAAGTCATCTCCTAATATCATAATCATGTTTGCGTATTATTAAAAGTTTAAACCTTGAGTCCTTGTTAATTTGCATAAAAGCTTCAAATTCCGATGGTATTTTTGGTATTGAATTTTTGCTCCATTTCTTTTGTTGTTATGAAATATCTTGACTATTTAACTTTTCTTCTATCCTTCGATATCTCATAAGAAAAGAAAAAATTAAAAAAATGATGCAAATTTTTATGTACCCAAAAAAATAATGGTGTGAAAGAGTACATGTTAACATGGGTTACCCACATTGAAATCTGATCTAGTTGAATTGACCATGGCTGAATTATCATGATGTTTTTTTGTATCTCACATCGTTGTTGAGAGGGTACCCTACCTGATAGGTTCTAAGGTACTCTACCAGAAAGCTAGGCCAAGAATCTTTTCTGTTTTATGTTGGGGATAATTACAATAGAAGCCATCAATTTTACCAATTACTAATTATACTCCTTAAAGTTTAGTTTGTATTATGGTTTCCTTGAAGTAATGATTATTCAAGTTTTAAAAGATTTTATCCTAATATAATTAAAGATCATTATTAAAGTTTTTGTTGGTCTATCATCCAAAAGACGTAATCACAGTATATAAGACCTGTTATTGAGTTGAAAAAGAATAAACTGAAATAAGATTGTTAACAGTTAGTAGTTTAATAACCTAACACTGGTCAATAGCTAATAATGGCTGAAATTTTTGAAAAATCTTTCTAAGCCCACTTTCAATATGATGAATAAGAAGTTTCAAGGAGTGGAAAGAACAAAAATACTAAGGAGCAAATAATTTTGAGTTAATAATAATGCATTACTAGTGTTTATTAAATTTTATGATTAATGAAACTCTGTAATTAGAAATTCTAAAGGTACCTTTAAAAGAGTTTTTGTAAAAGATGCGTATTTTTTTTATCAATTTTTATTTTTTTAGGTTTGGTAAATAAAAAAATTCTTGAAGGTTTAGTTACTTGTTAAAAATATGCTATTGAAATGATTATCATACTTCCAATAAAATTGCTTGAGAAAAAAAAAAGCAAAAATAAAAATGACGCACAATAATTGAATTTTTAAACGTAGTCATGTTCTAATATCAGAATCATATTTGCTTAAACAGTATTTACAGAACCATCTCCGATCCAGCAGGCAGCTGGAATTGATGCCTCCCTCCCCTGAACAAGCGAACTTCCTATCTCAAATGATTCTGGACTAGAAGCTTAGGATCAAGAAACCATTCCACCCAGCTACATTTCAACCACCTAGTTCTATTTACACACCGTATATATGACAATATTCTGCACTTCATGAAACACCTTTGATGTGTTAAAATTCATATCCTTGAAGAACTTCAAGTTCCTTCTATTCTAGATGCACCAAGCAGTAATGAGTAATATCGCCTTCCAAACAAGCAACAGCTTTTGATAAAAATTCCCCGCTGGTTTATTAGTCAATAACTCCAAGTAAATCCAAATCAGAGATGAAACTAAGGAAGGCTAACATGCGTTGATCCTCCTAAAATTGTAAAATATCTATAATTTTTTTTAGCATTTAATAGCAAATGCATTCTTCCCCCTCCTTAAAATTAATCAAATTCTTTTAAAAGGGCTATAGTTTAGGAAAATATTTATTTTAGATCCTCATTTATGAAAAATCTGGGTTAGCCCTTGGTCCAAGTAGTTACTTGTTTATACCTACCACCAATTGCAGACTAATCACCTTCAACGGAAAACTTTTGTTCCAACACTCTATTCTAGATATAGATTGCACATCAAGGATTACATCTACACTGTGAACTCGCCACTCGGTCTGAGATTCCAAGACTAAGAATCCAGTTTTTGTTAGTTAACCTGAAACTTGGGACATAAATTTGAAATTTTCTGAAATTCAGCCAACTCCCTCCCCTTGGCTTCCTCTGCTACCCCCATTTCGAAGACCATCCCCCATCTAACTACACCCCTCTTTCACACACCAAGCATTCCTTCCTACACTCCAAACTATAAAGTGATCTCAGGAACTTATCTCGCATATAATCCCCAGCCCACAAATCGCTCCAAAATTTTAGAACGTTAACCTAATATAAGAAAATATTTGTTATAATTGAATTTGATCTCTTAGTAAAATCACAAGGTTTTTAACTTATGATACATGAATACAGGATTCAAGCTTCCTACATTTTCTCTATCTCCACTCCAATGAAAAGAAAGCCTTAGTTTAGTCGTCCACCTAAGACAATTTGGTTAAAAATTTGAAATGTTGTTAAAATATGCGAAAGCTTTGACAATATAACAGTAAATCTTCTACTGCAATAACTCTTCTTTTGGGCTGATTTTGGCCCATTTATTTCCTTTTGTTCGGCCTCCTTTTGTTACTTTGTCTAAAGAAATGCCAACGATGAATTAACGAGTAAGGAAAAATATTAAAGGAAAGGAACTTCACTTTTCTGGCTATATTACCCAAGAGTCCAAGCCTCGTTGCTTGTTGTAGCTACAGTAGTCAAATATGACTTTATCAGTTTTTCTATAAGCATATTTTGTTCCCATCTAATCATTTTTGTTAGAGTGATTGTTGCAGCAACTAAAGTTTTAGAAAAAATTTGTTTTCATTCCCCGATATTTTTCACAATGAGTCCCTTAACTTTCATTCCATATACTAAATCACCAAAAGGTAATGTGACATTGTTACAGTGTTGAGCCATTTTTTTTATCAAAATTATTTTTATCTTTGGGATGAAAATGGGGTAAAGTGTTTGGCTTTTTTTCTTTGGCTGAAATTATGTATTTTTCTTGACTTTCTTTTGGGCAAAAAATAGTAAATCACATAATCATTTCTCTGTTTGTCTGCAGTGATATATTCTGATCCTCAAACTTTAAAAGTAAGTTTTTTTACCCTTTTTTTCCGAAATTGAGTTCTCTTGTTTGGCTGATTTTTATGCACCAAAAAGGATAAATGACGCAATTAGTCCCCCTTTTTCGGCTATGATGCTATTTGGTCCTCAAACTTTGAAAGTAGGCATTTTTACCACTTTACCCTAAACCCTTAATTTTCATGTTTTAGGACCTGAATTTTTATGGGACACTTAAGACCCAATTTTCCCTGAAAAATTCTAAATTAATTATATTGGTCTTATGTTGTTTGTTTTGTCTTTACCAAATTTATTACCAGCACTTTTCATACGTTTTAAATTTTTTAATAATTTTTTAATTATTCATAACTTTTTTTTAGAACTTTTACCTTTGTAAATCTATTCGGTTTGAAAAATTTATATTTTCATTATTCACCCTGCAAGTGCAATTGCATTGAAAAGGCTAAAAATAAAGTCTGAAAACTAGAAATGTGATTATAAATTGGACATGCCACCACCTCTGAGACAAGTTATGTGTGCCACGTATGCCAAATATAGTCTAAAAGGATAAAAACATATTTTCAAGCTGAAAATGATTATGGTAGCACTTTAAGTTTTAGATAGCTTCTTTAAAAATTATTCTTTTCACATCTTCTTTTGTATCAATATTTTGCACCAATTGGATTCACATAAAATTTTAAAAATTATTTTTAGAACATTTTTTTAGAAAATTTAAGGAATAACATATTTAAAAAAATTAAAGACTTTTAAAACATCCTCTCCATATACTTTTGAGTGGCAGCCTTCTTTGACCAGCGAGAGCCAATTGAGATAGCGTTGATCTTCTCTTTTAAAATTTGACATATACACATTGGCGGACCCAAGTTGGCCCCCCCAAAATTTTTCAGATTTATTAACTACTATGATTTATTTCTTTGAGCACGGAAAATGTTAAAAGAGGTGTTAAAGTTGTTGAAAACATACATTTAAGTTCTTAAGTTTTTTAAGTGTAGTTTTAAGTCCTGAAGAAGTAAAGATTTTAGGAATGCTAAATATTGTTATCAAAATTGCCACTGGTAATAGTCTAATAATAATGAAAATGCAAAATCCAAAATTAGAGTATGAAACATATTTATTTACCCTTTAAGACAAGTTATGATTGAATTTATTATATTTTATAAGTCTTTTGCAATGTTTTTTTTTTTAATTTTAACTTCGTTTTGTCCTTTCTTTTCAACATTCGCTACTTCTAAGTATTTCTTTGTATTTTTTTAAAAAATCATTTTTCCTTTTGATATTATTTGTCCAATTTTCTCTTTATTCTACAAGTTTCTTTTTAATCACTTCTATTTCTCAACCCTTTATGTTCTCTTTTATTGCCAATTTTTTATTTTCTATAAAAAATAATTTTGTATGATACATTTTTTATAATAATTTTTCATTATTGGCCCTCCATGCTTGAAATTCTAGCTACGTCACTGCATATACACTTTTAAAAGAAGGTAAAACTATGGCACTAACAGCGTTGATCTTCTCCTTGGCTTCTCAAATCCCCCACGTCGTTAAACCAGTACTAGGCTACTTGCACATTCCCTCTTGCCTTTCGTCTATAATTAATAATGCAAATGAAAAATGGAACGACATATATAGACCAAAATGGAAATGTACTTGAACTTAGCAGTCAATCTTTTAAGTCACCCTTTCTTTCTAACGGCGTTGATCTTGTGGCTTGTCATGTCCCCCATGGCACTGTCCCAAGATCTTGTCTTTTCACTATAAATTGAGCAACAAAGTTCCATCACGACAGATCCCTCCACACTCCATCTTTGTGGAAACGGTGGCTGCAGCTGCTTCAGATTCCTTCGTAACTGTAAGCAGCTTTTCTGATTATCATGCCGATCTTTGAATATTATCTGTCAAAATTTTCATCACCAATCATGAAGGTTTGAGTTAGTTTTGTTGGATTTGATGTTGTTTTTGGAGTTTGATGCAGAAAATTTGGAGACTCATATGGCACCGAGGACAAACCCTCGCGGTGTTATCCTCTCACGCCCGCTCCCCAAAACAGCTATTGACAAAGAAATGAACGTGCAGGGCGAGCTTCTGCAGGGCCGGTCCGGTGGTCAAGGAGGCAGCAGCTTCCAGGTTCAGATTAAGTACAAGGGGAAGGTCTACCCAATAACTGGCCGGAGTCGATCGGGAGAGAAGTACAAGAAATGGGTTCTATCCAATGGCTGGTTGAACTTGGTTCGAAAGAATGGATTGAAAGCAGGCCACGAAGTGACCCTTTTCGAGCCGGATAAGGACGGAGGTGTCTTTTTAATGGTAGATGGACTAGTTTCATCGGAGTTCATTTCAGCGGCTGAGTCGTTGATGCAGCTGGACTCGGTCGCGACTCTCACTATCAGCGAAGTCTGCGACAGCGACCTTGTTTATGCAGCTGGGACATGGCTCACGTTGAACTCGGCTCCGCCGGCGGCACCCAACAGAGCGATGATGATTGACCTGAATTCTACTCCGACCACCGAAACGTTGGACCTGAATGCCACTCCGATAGGGTCCGGCTGAATCGCGCACAATCGAACGATCACGCCAGTGGCGGACCCAGGATTTTTGGTTCGGGGGCAAGCCCGGAGGAGAGTCGGCGGAGCCCGGAGGAGATAGACGACGTCGCGGTTAGGTAAAGCTGTAAATTGGGACTAATTCACACTAACTCAAAGCTCAAGGATCAAATCGTACGATTTGGAAACGTTTGAGGACTAATAGTGCATTTAGGCCAGGTTAGAATATCCCTTTAATGTAGAGGGAATAACTACTCACTGGGTCCCTACTTTCTTCAGCACCTACCTTATTGCCCCCCATCTTTATATTTTTTCACAATATTTGGGGGGCAAAATGCACACACAATCCTTAAATTTTGACAAAATCATCAAATTACTACCCCATATTTACGTTTTTTCAAAATTCCCGGGGGACAACAGCCCCCCAGCATAACGTAGCTCCGCCCCTGGATCACGCCCATGAGTTTTGAGGTAACTTGCACCAGAAGTCACAAAATCTTTAGCTTCAATTGTAAATCCAAATCGTTATAATTTAAGTCAACTTAATTTAAAATAATTTATTTTTATTTTTTACTTTTTTTTACCTGGAATGAATTTTATTTTAAGATAATATTATTTAGATACAATAATTTATTTGAAAGTAAATTTTTATAATGTTATCAATTTATTATGAATTTTTTCATTTTTAAGCATTAAAAATAAAAATTCATAAAACTTTAATAGCATCATAAAAATTAACTTTCAAATGAATTATTAAATCTATATAATGTTGACTTTCAAATGAAATTGATTCCGGATAAAATAAATATAAAATTAAAAATAAATTATTTTAAATTAAATTAATTTAAATTAAAATAAATTGACTTAACCCTCAACCTGTACTCTGTATTTCATATTGGTCCAATGGTAGATGTGGTTTTACCCAGACTTTTGCATGTTTTGGCTTTTAAAGGGGTGATCCTCTTATTGGCATGACATTCTCACACGAAGAAATTTGTGATGGCTATTTTTTCTGTTCCTCGGAACAATAAATACAGCAGTACGTCTATATACGTGGACAAAGTGACCTAACCTACCAAACAGTTACTCCTTCGAAAGATGGTTCAATATTCAATTTCGGGTAATTGCATGGATGGTTCTATATAGGCCAGGTATTATTGGGGCTGGAAGAATTATTGGAAGGATGTCTCTTACTTTGGAAGTATCGATATTTGTATAGATTGTCCATTGGTCCGGAAGTACGAGTATGCACTAGTTTGACCGACGGAAAGGGTGTTGATTAGAATATTCCTAGAAGGGTGTTGATTAGAATATTCCTAGATTTTCTTGGTGGGCTTTAATAAAAGATATTGGTCATGTTAGTTGTGAAACAAAAGCTGATAATTGACTGACGCTAAGCTTACGAATATTGTTGGCATTCCTGGGATACCTGAATATTAACCACTTTCATGCACAAAACAGTCATTTATAATCGTTATCATAATAAGGTCCAAGGGGTTTGCAAGTAGAAATTAAAATTGAATTGTTATACTTATAATGTGAATTTTTTTATATATATTAGGAAACATGTTAGAAATTACATGTCGAAAGGTACCTTTTTGTAAAGTATATATAGGGAATGAGTAATAATGCCGTGGGGGAGAGTTCGTCCAGAAGGGGAGAATGGGAGTGGTGTGTCGAAATGACAAGGGAGAGGTATGTTTCGCTGTTACATACTCGTTGCTACATGCAGTGAGAGATGCTTTGTATGTGGAAGCTTGCACCATACTATGGGACTTAAAGAAAAGGAAGCTCATCAGTTTAGCTTGTCGTCAGTTATTATTGACTCAGATTTTTTCATTTTGATTTCAGTTATTAGTTGTTGGATGTTCTGAAGTTTAATTAATCAGATTGCATCTCTTTTGTCAAAAAAAAAAAAAAGAACTCGAACTGAACTTTGATAGCAAATGAGGACCATGAAGCTGTTAAGGAAACTACTGGAGGAGAATTTTCTTTCAAAGTTTCTAGTTTCAACCATGTCAAAGACAAATAAGAATCCCACCTAACTATGACGATCCTCCGACTAACCCTCTGACAAGTATAACTTTTATGTCCTCTACTCCCAGAAGGAAGAAACCACGGATGACATCTTCACAACTCCTGTAGAACCATTTGAGCTTCCACCTCCATCTCCAGAAGTTATGATGTCATGCCATCCTTACTACAAAAAAGCTATCAAATAACTCAAGAAAGAACATCCTCCTTGTTTCACCCTTGAGGTCCATATGTTTGAAAGCACAAATGAGGATGGTTCAATTTGCCCCTAAGGTTTAGGTAAAATTACATTTTTTCCTCATATTTTAGAAATATACATTTTATCTCATATCTTTTTAATATAATTTGACAGTAACTTTTGAAATCTTAATTTAAATACTATGATATTCATTTTCTATTAATTTCAATTTGTATAATATTTTTTTATAGTTAATAGTTACTATAAATTATTTTTTTTCTTTTTATAAATAAAAAATAGTTTTTTTAAATATAAATTAACTATAAAAAAAAGTTTCATTAAGATTTTGAAAATTATTGTCAGATTATATTAAAAAAATAGATAAAATATATATTTCTAAAATAGAAGGAACAAAGTATAATACTACCTAAATCCGATGGATAAATTGTGATTTTCTCGTGTTTCAAATGATGCTAATATTATTACATTACATATATGAAAAATGAAAAAGTCGGCCGAATGTTTGTGGCTTTGGCGTTTGTGCACATGTCTGCATTTGACCACCACGCCCGAGCACAGCAGAGTGGGTCCCAAGATTTCACATGAGGCAAAGGCCCGTAGCGCACTATTTTTCAGTGGAAACAAATGATTCACTTGCTTTTTTCTTTTCTCGAAGAAAACTTAACAAATTTAGTTTTGTGGATCGTAATCTAGATTTTAAATATCGTAATATAACCTTTTTCTAACAATACAGTATAGTATTAATATCAATATTATACTATCTTAGATATACCAATTTTAAATAATTTAAACATATATATATATATATATATTTGCATATGATATATATCTTGCAAGAGTGTAAAATGTATGTTATATCCATGTAGATTAATTAAGAGTTTTTCTCATATAAATATTCTATTATATATACTAAAATTATAGTTTTTAAAGTATAAAAAATTAGAGTATAATTTTTCTTTTAAATATCAGTAATAATATATTTTATTTAAAAATATCAAAAATTGAAAAAATAAAAGTTTTATTTAGCTTGTACCAAGGCGATATGGCCGATATATCATGAGATGCTCAACAATGCTCAAGACATCCAATATCAGCCAATACAACTGTGGCAACGTCGGGTTTTCTGGAGTCGCCACCAATCAGTCTTCTTAGGTCGATTGGTCACCTTAAAATTGGTCTGCGAGAGTTCGGGAATCGGGAGTACGGTTACGCTAAAACAAAATTGTTATAGCGCCCAAAATTGGCACCTTAGTTGATTTTAATTTTGTTTTACTTTGCTTTTAAATAATTTTCAGTTAATTTAGAAATTTTAACTGAATTAGTCGAAAATGTGGATTTTTAAGTAATTAATTCGGATAAAATTTTATACTTCCGAACCATGGACTCTGCCGAGTCATTTGGACACGGAAGATTTTGATTCCGAACCATGGACTCTGCCGAGTCATTTGGACACGGAATTTGGTGAAATTTTAAACAATTTTATCCATATTGTAAAAATATGGATTTTTATCTTTTTATTTAATTTATTTATTTTAAAAAAGTTTGATATTTTCCAAACCGTAGATCCTGCCGGATCATCCGGATATGGAAATTAATTTAATTTAAAGTTAATTATTTAATTCTTATTATTTTTTATGGAATTAATTATTAGTTTAATTACTAATTCGTAATTCTTTTTGTTTATGAAATTTTTAGATATTAATTTTTATTTTATTTTTTATTTTCTTTCTTTTTCTTTTTTTTTTTTTTCTTTTTAATTTTCTTTTCTTTTCTTTTCTTTTCTTTTTCTTTCTTTTTCTTTCTTTTCTTATCTTTCTTTATCTTTTTTTTTTTTTATTTTCTTTTTGTTTTCTTGTTTAATGAAAAATATTTATTATTTTAGTGGATTTAAAAGTTATATTTTAAATAAATCAGTAAAATATAAAGTCTTAATTTTCATGTATTTTTTTTTAACAGGTTTTATTTTTATTTTTATTTTATTATTTTTACTGGATAAAAATAACTATTAAAATTAATTTTAACTTTTTGTTATCTTTAAAGAATTAATAAAAAATGTATATAAAAATAAAAAAGATAATTGGCTTTTAAAAATGATTTTTATTAGCCTTAATAATTAATTACAAAATAATCTTCTTTTAATTTTCATTTATTTATTAATTAGTAAAGGGTAAAGGTGAATTAAATAAAAAATTATATAAAGAAAAGAAAAAAAAAATTAATAATAATAAAGTGGGGCTTTTTGGCCATCCACTTTAAAAATAAATAAAAATGTTAGCAAAGTTAATTAAGTTAATTGTTAAACAACAATAATAAAAAGTTAGTCAAGTTAATTAAATTAATTAATTAACAACAATAATAAAAAGTTAGCCAAGTTTAATTAAATTAATTAATTAACAATAATAAAAAAGTTAGCCAAGTTAATTAAATTAATTAATTAACAACAATAATAAAAAGTTAGTCAAATTAATTAAATTAATTAATTAACAACAATAATAAAAAGTTAGCCAAGTTAATTAAATTAATTAATTAACAACAATAATAAAAGTTAGCCAAGTTAATTAAATTAATTAATTAACAACAATAATAAAAAGTTAGCCAAGTTAATTAAATTAATTAATTAACAATAATAATAAAAAGTTAGCCAAGTTAATTAAATTAATTAATTAACAACAATAATAAAAAGTTAGCCAAGTTAATTAAATTAATTAATTAACAACAATAAATAAAAAGTTAGCCAAATTAATTAAATTAATTAATTAACAACAATAATAAAAGTTAATTAATTGTTAACAACAATTATAAAAGTTAGTAATAATGCAAAAATTAAAAGGTTAGTAACAATAATAGTATTAAAAGTTAGTTGTTAGTAAGTTAATAACAACAATAAAAAAGGGGTTAGTAATAAACAAATAATAAACAAACAAGTAAAAATTAAAAGGGTTAGTAATTAATTCTGCAAGAACAAAATAAAAGGTTAGTGACCAAAGTGAAAGAAATTGAAAAGATGAAGGATTATAATGAAGTTTTACCTTTTTATAATGAATTTTGAATCTGGGAACGCGACGCGGACGTGGAAAGGGGCGAGCAGCGACGGCAGCGACGGCGGCGAGGGGGCTGGGCACGGCGGCGTTCAGGGGCGAAACGAACGGCGACGGCGGTCAGGGGGCTGGGCACGGCGAGCGGCGGCGACAGCGGGCAGCGAAGGCGCGGGGCGGCAGGGACGACGGCGGCGGGTGGCAGGACGGCGGCGGCGGGACGGCAGGACGACGGCGTGGTGGCCGGCAGACGGCGGTGGCGACGGCGGGGGAAGCGGCGGAGACGGCGTGGGAGCGACGGCGACGGCGGGACGGCGGATAACGGCGACCGGACGGCGTAACGGGAGGAAAAAGGGGAAAACGGCAAGGAGGAAGACGGGGACCAAAGCTTCACTAAAAAAACTTTTGAGATTTTCTGGAGAAAGGGAGGAGAGCCAGGGACAAGGGCTGTAGTTTTATCTTTTTTTAAAACGGAGCTCTAAGCTTTTCCTCTATTTTTTTTTCTGTCTTCAGCACTGAATTTGGAGGCCTATTTATAGAGGAAGTTTGGCTGAACTGTTCCTAATTAAATAATAAAAATAATCAAAACTTATCTCTTAAGTTGGTAAAATGACAATTTCAGTCCTTTACGTTACTCCAGCTCTGGATAAGCTCAGAAGCTTCTGATTTTGACAATTTTAACGTTTTCTGTCAATTTGGGCCAGAAACGTCCGTTTAGGCCCAAAATTGACGCGAAAAATTACCCAAAGCTCCTGAAACTTTCAGAATTTGTCAATTTTTCCCGAAACTTCTCAATTTTGTCATTTTTACCTCAAACTTTTAATTTTTTGTCATTTTTTCATGAAATTTTCTTTTTATTTCAAACACACACATATTCACACATATATCATTTTAAATCAAATCTTTACAAAACAAAAATATATTTTAAACTAATAAAAAAAAATTTACTAATAATAATAATAATAATAATAATAATAATAATAATAAAATTATTTTTTATTTAATTTTTTTAAAATTTTTTTTTTAAAAAAAATTTTAAAAAAACAACCGGACGAAATTGGGTGTCAACAACAACTAATTACAAAGGATAGTTTTTGTTTGAAAGTACAGAGGACAATTTTTGGGCTTATTCGATAAAAATTAATGGCATTAACGGGGTGGGATTATTTGTGGGCATAAGCCGGGTCAAAGACGGGTTAAAATAACCAGTGGTTTGGGTTTGAAATTAGGGCATAAATTTGGTTTTATTTACGTCCATATGCCCTTCGTTAAACCCGTGGCTTTGTTCTCTTCCTTCTCCTTTACAAGCACATCATCGTTGAATCCACCGCCTGATTAAGCTCAACTGCCTTCTCTTGAACTCGAATTTAGTTGCTTCCATCGGTCTATTGTCACCCAAGCATGATCTACCTCGAATCCGCCGGATTTGTCATTACCCAATCTTATCTTCATCATTTTCTCACTCCTCATTTGTGATCTTCCCCAAAAGTTGCCTCAGACTAAGAAGTAGAACTAGAACTAGTTTTCCTTGACGATTTGGTTTGGTGAAGCACTAATTTGTCTCCAATCCAACAAATCCATAACCATCACCATCTAATTACCCAATCTTCGCCTCCGTATTTACCTTTCTTTTCTCGCACACTTTCTCCAATTTATGTTGGCTTCTTTTCCAGATACCTAATTTCTTCTCTTATCTACCATGATGAGGCCTTGGCTTTTAGAGTCTAGTTGCGATTCGGTTCGCCTCGCTGTCTTTCTTTATATTCTAAGTTCATGTGCCGAAGAAGATGGCAATTATCCGGGGTCAGAAAAAGCTATTCCTGGGGCTTATTGGCCCACCGGGAGGCTTATATTTTTCGGATCTAAAGCTTTCAACTTACGGTGTATGACTCAACGGTGATAGTGGGTGGGAGTCGACGGTGAGAGAGATTTTGCCGACCATAGCTGAAGAGTGAGCGGATAGGATGGTAGGCATTGTAAATTGCTAAAATTTGGAGGGTATTTACGTTTTCTTATCCGGTCGCTCTCCTGACCCGCAAGTAACCTTAGATCAACTTGAGAATAATTCAGATGAATTAATTGAATTAATCGCAAACAAACTGCCCCTCTGTTTGATACACTACCTATTAAAAACTATGATCTTAACTCCTAATCAGTCACGTCTTCAATCTTTCTATATAATTTCATATTTTCTTTTCCATTTTAAAATATAAATAAACATAACATTTTTTATTAAAGATGACAAACATGTTAGCTGCGTGCAACTTGGGTACCTCTAATACATTGCGACCCGGGCTCGATAGGAAGCAATGCTTCAAGTTGTAGACGCAATTTCTGATATAGCTACACTTGGGTTCTTTTTAACATTTATACTCTTAACTGAAGCATAAAAATTGAATCACTGTCTTTTTTATGAAGGATCAAAATTTACCATGCCTAATTTATTAAAGCTAGCTTAGTAGCAACTACTTCATAGACAAATAAATAATAAGATAAGGGTGTAACAGCAATAAAACAATAAAGAAATCCCTAAAACTATATCTTGATTCATGTTTAAAGTTATGAAATGTTGTCTCTGGATATCTTTTCCTCTTTCTTTTTGCTTTGCTTTAAAGACAAATTCTTCTATATCTCCTATAGCTTTCTTAATGTCTTGAATATTCTCTAAAATTTTGAAGTTTCAAGGTCTTAATTATGTTTTTGAAATCTTACTCTTTTAATTCTGTCATGGTTGGTTCCTTTATGGCCTTGTTTTTTTAACTTATTAATTCTCTTAAGAATTTTATGAAAGTTATAAGTTAATGGTTTTGTCAATTCTTGCACATCAACTTTCTTTTTTGAGTTTCTTCGATTCTAACCTTGACCTTATTATTGGCGTTCTTTTTTACTAATTTTTTCAAGACATTTAAGTAAAAACTTCTTTTCTTAAATCTATATTTTCATTTTTTCTAGCAAATTGTAAAATTCTTTCATCTCCTTTAGTTATAGTACTAATATGAATCATGTTTAATTAACAATTGTTAAATGTGTTTTTCAAATTACAAGAATCACAACCACATCTGGAACTACAACTTTTTAGTTTAGTTTCTGAGCTATGATATAATGACATCTACCTCTTTAAAACTATCTTTAGAAGTTATTTCCTCGTATTCTTTTTCATAATCACTTTCACTCTTTAGTAAACTCATTAAATTCATAATCACTCTCACTTTTTAGTAAACTCATAACTCTTTTTAAGACCTTCATCAATTTCTAAAGAGTTTATCTTCTCATTTCTTTTGCACTTATTTGCAAAGTGTCTTAAGTTTATACATTTGTGACAAACTTAAGAGTTTTTTTGCGAATATCTTTTTCCTAAATCTTTTTTATGATTTAGGTTCTTCATTTGATCTATCAAACATTCTTCTCATACAATTTTTATATGATTTATGCTTCTTTTGTTTTATAGAATGATGTTTAGAATGTGAACATTGAACTCATAATCAAACTGGGAACAAAATTTCCTCATTTCTCTTCTTTCAGCTAGACTTTTTATTTTTACATGTATTTGCTACTTTATTTCATGGAACATTTATCCATAATTATAGTTTCCTAGGTTAACTTCCTTGATTTTAGCCAATATTAGCCCATAGGTATAATTTTCTAGGTTAACATAACTTGATTCTTTTCTTTAATTTGATCAATGGCTAATTGTTCGAAATATTTTGGAAGTCCTTGGATAAACTTTTCTTTCCAAATTGATGATCTAAAATTATCCCTTTAAAAAAATCTTGTAAAAAAAGTATCCTTATACCATTCTAAATCTAACAAAGTTATGCATCTTAAATTTAGAAGTATATCTTCATTTTTTTTTCTCACTTGTTGTGCTTCAAATAAAATATGAATAGATGGTCAAATATAAGTATTAACAACATCGGGCACATTTGAATTTATTATGTTTCATTCATGTTCAATTGTAACAAATTTTCTAGCATTTTTCTCACTAATATCTTAATTGTAATGTAAATCCAGCTATGATCATTTCTTCTATTTTGTAGATTTAGATTATTAGATCCCTTATCTATAATTACTTCCAACATAGGCATACATTGGATAGTATTCATGATTTGGTTTTTTTAATAGATTATCGATGTTTCATTCACTTTTATATTTAACAAAAACATATGGCACAAAATTGTTTCATAATCTTAAATCAACTCGGGATGGATTTGATGTGTATGGATGGGGTACAAACAAAGTTTTCGTTAGACCTCCTTTCCCTTTCTTCATTTTAAGATGATTTTGTTCTAAAATTTCATTTTCTTATTGTTGAGGCTTAATAAGTTCTTATATATTTCAATACCATCAATTGCATTAATTTGGATACATTTTTATTTTTTATTTTTGGAAACCATATGATTTGGATTGGATTGTAGGTTTAGCTACCTAGTCAGCTAATTCATCAAATCTATTTTTTTCATTTTAATTTGAATTCTAAAGTTTTGGTAAGAAAATCTTTTGGTGACTTCGTAGTTTATGGCAAGTTCAAGTTTAAAAACTAAATTTTTTATAAGATCAAACTTATGCTTATCCAAATATGTTTCAATTTAATTCATCTGTTTGCCTATTTGACATCATAAGCTCTAAAATGGACCCATTATGAAGGATCAAAACTTGATAATTGGGCCAACCGATCCTTAGAGATCTAAAATGCCTAAGATAGAGGAGATAAAGAGGAAACTCGATAAAGAAGGTAACAAGATCCCCTTATCATGGGATCATTCCTAATCCAGAGCAATTCCGTTGACATCCTTTACCACTATAAAAAGATATTCCCTACAATAATCTAAAGGCACAAGAAAATCATTTTGCATTATACTATTATTACTTTTTATTTACTGAAAACTGACTCGATCATTAAAAGGTTTCTCTCAGAAAAAACTTCTCAAGGGCTTTGACCTTGTCTTTGAGTGCGGGACTTCTAATTCGCCAATACTAAGCCAACTTACCCGGTTAGGTTTATACCACTTTGGCTATCAATTTGGCACTATTTATGGGAAAGCACTAGCAAACATTAAGAGTTTTCATATGGATCAGGACTACCTTAGAAATGAGCACGAGAGCTAAAGGAAAGATTTGTCAATCAATCCCCATGATGAGGAGGATAGCACAAGGGGTCGAGAAGGACAAACTATAACTACCATCCTAAAAAGGGAAAAGGTCTTACTACCTTGGCTAATGACCAATTCCAAGCCATCCAACATGCTCTTTTTGAGCAACTAAATGAAATTGTGAAGCAAGAGATACAAATAGCCCTATTGAAGGCACTCGAAGAAGCTGTTGAGAGCCATTTGGCACCTGACAAGCCCCGGTAAGCCTTGCCTCAAGATCTTCTAACTTGGATACTTATCGGGGAACCTTAGGCATCATAAAGGCAATCTAATTAGTCGCTAACAGTGACATCAGCGTCATCCTATAGTGATTGGACCAAATGAACAGCGTACAAGAGTGTGGGAGCCCTGTGTGCCGAGTTTTAGTCGCCTCACTATAGACATCGAGCACATGTGGTTCCAACGATTTACAGAAAAAATCATCAACGCCCTAAACCAAATGGCTTCAAGATGCATAAGATCAACCTCTACGATGACCTTATAGACCAAATCAACCACCTGCAATGGTATATCACTTTCATGAGGCTTGAAAAAGCATTTGATGCGATCATGTACCGAGCTTCTAGCCCAACCTTGATAGGGGTGATAGCTTCTTAGTTTGGAGCTAACAAAGTGCGCCATTTCCAGTCCTTCAAAAATCTCTCCTAAGCATTCTTGCACCATCTCCTAGGAAGCAAACTGACCTATAAGGTAATGGGCCACTTGCTGAAGATATGACAAGGTAGAAATATGTACCTAAGGGACTTTATATAAAATTCAACAATGAAGTCATACAGGTGTAAAATTTATCCTCCGAATTGCACTTGGTTACCATAACTTAGGGACTACGGAAGGATTCTAGGTTAGCTCGGGACCCACAAGAAAATCCCATAAGGAGCATCGAAGATTCCTCTATTGGCCCACTCGACATATGCTCTCAAAAGAGCCTAATCAGCCAGTAGTACAAAAGGAACAGTCAAGGCCAAGTGAAGGTAGATCTGCCTCTAGAAAGAAGAGTAGGGGTATCAAACTAATATAACTCCCCCTCTTGTTTAGGGAGATGAGGGCAAACATCTTATATACACTAGAAAAAAAGAATCAGGTGCCTAGACGACCCCCACCTATTGGTCCCACAAATAAAAAAGACATAAAAAAGCTGCTGTTACCATAAGGACAAAGGGCCTGATACAAAGGACTATTGGCAGCTGAAGCGGCTCTTTGAGGAGATGATTCAAGCAAAAAAGTTAAGAGAATATTTGATTAATACTGTATCTCTCTAATAAAGACAAGAGGAAAAACCTTAAAGGACAACAAATATGATAGTGATAGGAGCTGCCTACAAGATAGGGCCCGATCTCCCCTGGGGAGATTTGTAGAAATCTGGGCCATCCCATAGAGGTCATCCATATGATTATTAATGGGGGTTTTCTATAGCTTGAAAGTGCCAAGGATGCAAGATTGCCTAGTTAAAGGCAATCAATGCCAACAATGTCCTGACAAGGCCTGATGGATCCCTCCCTTATATTGGTTCACCATGTAAACTCTATTGTTAATCACTGTAAGGATTAATAATTTTGATGTTGAAAGAGTCTACCTAGATATCAAGCTAGCTTCAACATCCCATTTTCTGACTTACTAGAGAAAGAGTCAAAATATCCTCCTTAACGCCGATTTTGGGACCCATAAATGGAGTTAGGAAAGATGAGGTGCCAACACTTGGGATGCTCAAACTACCCTTCATGTGATGGGTACCGGAGAAGATGGAAGAACTATAAACAACTCTCATACACCTCAGTTTTTAGTCCTAGACATGTAGTCTTTATTATTGGGTTTCGGGAGCCAAGCAAGCGCAGCAGAAGATAACTGAAACCCTCCAGGATCCAAGTGAAACTGGGTAAATCGGGTGCTCAAAATTTTATACCTAGTTCGGTTGAAATCTTTCACTCAACTGTTAAGTTGAATCATAAAACGTGAACAGTTGACGTGTTTAAGCTCTATGGTATCCACACGAGTCTCTCGGCATCACCATGCCTCTACCACATCCCGGTAGATACGTTCCTCTTGTGCTTGCAGTGCTAACTTGGGTCCTTCAAGGAATGGCAAGAGAAGAGTGCGGTTGGTTTTCAAAATTCTTTTGATTTTGTCCTTAAGGAGGCTAGGACAAAATCTGTGAATTTCTCATTATATGATGTATTTATAGTGAGACTTAACCTCCTAAGCCTAATAGGTTTCAAAACCCTAATCCAATTAGGCTTTAATTTCGGGTATAATAATAGCTCAACCTTTGGGCCAATCATTAATACAAAATTATTATGAAACCAAGACCAAACAATTCGGTCCATGCACTCAAATAATCCAATTGGCTCTATGTGTGCAACCTAATAGGCTCCTATTACATTGACAATGATCATAAATCACATTTATGATTATAAACAATGAGCGGTGTCTAGTAATATATCATTACTACTCAAGTGAAAAAATTGTCAGTGATTTGACTAAACCTTTATGATCATTATCCATATATGCCATTATCCTTTTGTCCAAGATATCAAAACCAAGCACGAGACATGTAATGTGTCACTCTCGTATAGCTCGATTTATGGTTTCTTGATTACTAAGTAGACTAACTTAAATTGATGACATTGATATCGTATATCAATTCATCCTAGCATGGTCATGCATTTTCTTAGTCTCACTTTATCAATGGGCCCGAAGATATCACTCCCGTTACATAGAAGGGACAAATCTCATCTTGATTATACAAAACCCTTAGCATGACATGTGACATACTTAATGACCTTCTTCAAGTTCACTCGGTTACGAGCAACAAAGGGAAATATCAAAGTATGTGACTCACATATAAGGAACTTTAATGTCCTTAGGTCAAAAGACTACATATATATGATCACTATGAGAATCACTTATGACACTCATATAACGATCTATGTAGCATTCTCATAGTGGGTCGATCTAGTACATAAGTTCTCTAATTTGTACCCATATGTAAACTACATATCTTATGTTAGTCACCACATATGTTAGACTTTATGTATTATTGCAATCCGTTCTATGATAATACTAGACTGGGGATATTTAAGAATATCATTATTCTAGGGTTATAATTATGTTTATTATGTTACACAGAAACAAAACAATAAACATAATTACTGGATTAATGCCTCAATAAAATATCATGCCTCAATGTCCAAAATACAACCAACTCATGGTTGGTTTTTGGGCACAACATTAACATTTATAACACCTATAGGGGATGCTATTGTGTATGTAAACCAAGCACCGATATGACAGAGTTATGTGGCAACTTGTAAGGCCCTTAAGACATTAAACAAAAACCACCAAAATCGAAAAAGAGGAAAAAAGAACCCCATGGTAATGAGCCAGACATGGATACTCTTGTCTAAGGACATGGAAGAAGTAGAAATAGCCATTCGTGGAGTTACAAAGATTGGAAAAAACCTCTTTCTTGAGGTAAAGAGTTTATTTATCAAATTTTTGCATGCTAACATGGATATCCTTGCATAGTCCCCTAGTGATATACTAAGCATAGATCCTAAAGTCATCACACATAAATTACAAGTTATTTATTTCGCTCAACCAGCTAAATAAAAAAGGTGGAATATGACATTGGAAAGAAGAAACTTCATTCAAAAGGATGTTCAAAGGTTGTTAGAAACCATAATTATTCGAGAAGTATGGTACCCCGAATGGTTAGCAAATGTGGTTCTAGTGAAGAAGAAAGAGAATGGAAAGTGGCACACATGCGTCGATTATATGAACTTAAACGATGCCTACCCTAATGACTCGTACCTGTTGTCTGCCATTGATCAGCTAGTCGATGCCACCACTAAGTTTAAAATACTATCCTTCATGGATGCCTTTAGTAGCTATCAATTGATTCAGATAGGCCTTAAGGATGAAGAGAAAAATGACCTTCACCATAGAAGAAGCGGTTTATTGTTACCAAAGAATGTCTTTCAGCCTAAAGAATGTGGACATAACCTACCAATGCTTGATGAATAAATTCTTTTGCAAAACAATTAGGATGAAATAAAAAATTTTATGTAGACAATATGATTTTCAACAACAGAATGATAGATCGTCACTTTGATGATCAATGAAAGATTTTTTAAAGGTTAAGCAATTCAACATGAGGTTGAACCCCGACAAATGCACCTCTGGGATATGAGCAGGGAAATTCCTAAGGTTCATGGTCTCAGAGAAAAGGACCATCATCAACCTTAATAAAATTGAAGCAATTTTGTCAATGCCGAACCCCTAAAATAAAGACATCTAGAAGCTAGCTGGAAGATTATTCTCATTGGGATGTTTTGTATCCTAATTCGGGGATCAATGGTAGCTTTGTTTTGCATACTAAAGAAGGAAGTAGAGTTGTAGTAAACTAGAGAGTACAAAGAAGCCTTTAGAAAAAATAAAAAAAAAATGTCTATGACAAGTCCCTAGATTAAAAAAACCACGGCCCGATGAGCCATTAATCTCATATCTAGCCGTCACCAAGAGCATGATTAGCATGGTTCTCATCAAAGAGTCAGGATTTGAACAATGGTCCGTATATTACATTAGTAGAACCTTTCAAGAAGCTAACTCATGGTACACTATTCTTCAAAAAGACTATCTTGCCCTTATTACCACATACAGGAAATTGAGCCCGTGCTTCTAGACATACTAAATTACCGTACAGATAGATCTACCCATGAAAGATGTCCTTAAAAAATCATACCATTCAGAAAAAGATTAGTCAAATGGTGTATAGAGTTGGGAGATTTTGACATTCAATATAAGCCTAATGAACCATAAAGGCACAGACATTAGCCAATTTTGTTGTGGAGATGACATCCATAAAAGCCATCAATGACAAGCCTAAGCCTAATATCCTACCTTGGGAGATGTATGTTGATGGAGCATCTGGACCAGAAATATCTAAGGGCTGAGGTTGTATTGCGAAGGCAACTTATTATGGAAGCCATGTTGAGAATAAAGTTTGTATTCCCTATTGATGGCCAACGGCGGCTTTATCGTGTGTCATTGTAAAAGTAGGGAGGGCTTCTGATGGAGGAGAACACTTTGAGAGGAGATTCCCTAGTGGAGGATACCTGAAATACTTTCAGAAAAACACAGGTTAGGAGGTCCCCGGTGTGCATTCCCGGGGAGGAGCCTCCAATGCCCAAGTCAGTATTTTCAGATAACTGGATTATGTGCTCTTTTGTGTATTCAAAGAGAACTTTTCATCTTACCCTTCTAGAACGCTTTCTGGGTGTTTTATACAGGAGGCGTGCAGAGGCCATTCCCCTCTAGTGGTCGTCCCAGATTATGACACGTGTCCGGCGGGATGCGATCCCTGCTTTTTCGGGAACGAAGGGACGTGTATCTCAGCGAAAGTCGCTGGGCTGACAGCCTAGTCATTCCGAGGGCGTCATATCGAGGCGTCCCTCTGATGGCGTGTCCCAATGATAGCGTGTCAGAATGTACTTGGGGGATGACTTTATGGAGAGGTGTCAGAGGCTCCTTAAATGCTTTGTTCGTACATTCCGAGGTTACTCTAACGTCTCGGGGCATATATTACCCGAGGATGGTTCCTCCGAAGGGTACTTCTGTTTCCGAATAGGGTTCGATCGTTCTACCGAGGTTGGTCCTACCATTGCCTGAGGGAGCGAATTCCCTATATTAGGCCAGGGGGATCGTTTATCCTTCTGACCTCGGCTGGTAGTTTCCCTCTGCCGAAGTCAGTACTCCGCCAAGTTTGGGAGCTCGGCCGTTGATGGGCACCTCGGCTATCACATGCCCCCTCCCGGAAAGCCGGAGCGGGTGCTTCGGCTATGTTTTCGAGAAGGTCCCTTTGCCGGTCTGGCGGCTAAATCCTTTCTTGGGAATCGGCCTCACTTCAGAAGTCGCTTACTCGGAGCCGAGGTACCCCTCTCTAGTTTTCTGGGCACCCTCGGAATGTTTGTTACTTTTTTCTTTTTGCCTTTTCTGCCACGGATCTGTGAATCGTCGCGTCCTTTGGCCAGGCGTGTCAGTCATGGGTGACCGCGCCTGGGTTTTTGTGATGCTAGGGGGACGTGCCCTGGTTCCTCGTGCTGTGTGACACGTGTATGCTGTTGGATGGTGAAGCAGTTATGCTGGTTACGTCAACTGCACCCCTTCGCCTTCAAGGAGCAATAATGAGGCGGTTTCTTTTTCAAAGGATGATTATGACGACGCTTCACTTATCCTTCTTCGGTCTATATAAGTTTCTTCCGTCCTATTTTGTCTTATTCTTTTGCTTTAGCTCTTGTCTGTTCCAGAGCCTTTTCTTGCCCCTTTTCCTTTTTCCGGAGGTGATTCTTTCGGCAGTGTGACCTCCAGCGATTCCTTGCAGCGGCGTTTCTCAGCCCAGGCTTTGGCAAAGTCTTTGGTGGGTGCTCCTTTTTGTGGTTTTGTTGTTGTTCCCCTTTTTTTCTCCCAAAGTCATCTCTCTTTTTCTTATTTTTTTTGAAAAATGTCAAATCCAACTCCACTGAGTCCGATCCCATTGATGACTGTGCGCCCTCTTTCTGCAAACCTTGCTTCCCTTGAAACTTATCCTTGCTCCACTATTTTGGAAAAGATGGAAAAGTGGGTGGCCAAGTACTACCTCCTTTCTTATATCACACCGAGGTTACCCCTCCCGGGGTCTTATGGCTACGCAGCTTCTCCGTGGGAGGTTACCGTTTACCGAGCTCAACTGAAAGCCAGTCTTCGGTATCCCCCTCATCACATGATATGTGAATTCTGTGATTTCCACGGCATTGCCGTGAACCAACTCACCCCAAATTCTTACTCTTACTTCAATGCCTTCCTCTGCATGTGCGGGGTGTTCGGCATAAACCCCCACTTCACCTTCTTCATGCAATACTATAAACTCCACCCAGTCTTGAAGGGTGGTTTTTACTACCTCCTTCCCCGAGGGTCCGGGAGTAAGAAGTTCATGTTTACCTTCGATAATAAGGATAGTTGGCGAGGGTGGCAGAAGCAGTTTTTCTTTTTGCGGGTTCTCGAGTCTTGGGGCCACGTGCCTATTAGATGGGCTTCCGGAACTTTAGAGGCCGACATCGTCGATGCCAGGAAGCTCCTTACTCTGGTAACGCTTGCCGATTTTGACAACTTCGACAAACGTATTCGGTTAGTGTCGGACTGGGACTCCGGGGCTCCTTCACGTTCACTCTACCCCTTTCCTATTAAGTGGGATCTTATGTCTGAGGAAGTTCTTCGGGAACTGGGAGTGATAACTGCCCACAAGAGTGACCCCGGCATGCCCGTGCCTGTTCTTCCGGGGAAGAAAGCCTGGATAGTCATGCTCCTTCGGCGTGAAATTTCTTATCAGGCTTTTTCCGAGAATAAGTCATCTTCCAGGGTTTGGCTTCTGGCTTTCCTTTTGGACTTACACTGATATTTTACCTTTTTGCAAAGATGGGCGATCAGTCTGCTGAGTTTTATAAATCGCTCTTCGACAGTCAGGCTAAGCGGGGAGAGCAAGTTCGCAGGAAGACTTCCGGTAAGAGGAAGAAGTCGACTGCCGGCCCTTCTAAGTCCAAGAAGGCCAAAGCTACCACTCCTACTCCTCCTTCCCCCGAGGACGTAGTTGAGGTGGAAGATCAGTCCTCAGCTCAACTACCGACGGCCGATAATCCTCCTTCGGAGCCTGACATCCTCGGGGAGACACTTAGTCCTGCGCCTGCTACCAAGATTCCAGCAGAGCGAACGTCTGCCCAGGAGTTTGAAGAGGGCAGAAGAAGGAAGGGAAAAAACATCCCTGAGGATGTTCGGGAGGTCGGTTCTAAGGAGGGCGTCCCCGAAGTTCCACCAGGTTGGTTCCTTAGCCATTCCGCTACAAATCTCAGTATTTTTCGTATCTACGATTTTTTGGATGAATGGCTAAGGGATGACGTTTTGATGGAACTTCGACGTGACCTTGCAGAGAACGCCCCTACTGCTTCCTGGATGAAGACTTATGACCGTCGGAGGGCTCTTCGGGACCGACGGATTCCATGGGGCAGGGTGCCACGGGAGCCTTTCTGGACGTTCATAGAGGACATGGATTTGTTCTCTGAGGATAGCCAGCTGATGGCTCCACAAATGGTGACGAGGGTGTTGACTCATGCCACTTTTCAGTCCCTTACCACCGAATGTCCCAACGAAGAGATCCTCGCGGCGAGGATGACCGAACACGCTGCTCAGGTGATCCTTCCTTTTTAGAAAATTGTTCTTCTAAGCTATCACTACCTTCCGATACTTTTTTGACGCTTCTGTTTTTCTGCAGCTTTTGGCATACAGCGGGTACTTTCGCGCCTGGTCAGTGAAACAGACAGAGACCCGTTCTCGGTCCGAAAATTCCTTGCGCCAGACGAAGGAGTCTCTCGCCCAGTATGCCCTAAAATATGGCGAGTTGAACAAACTTGCGAAGGAAGACCTTGGGAATCTTCGGACCAAGGTTGTGTCCAGCAGGCAGGAGCTTCTCACTGATTTCTCAGCCAAGGTTGAAGACCTCGGTTCAAAGTGCGTGACTCTTTCTTTAGAGAACGAGGTTCTTCGGAAGAAGACCGCTCAAGACAGCGAGGATCTTGCGAAGGCACTTGCTGAGATTGAGTCGCTGAGGAAGAAGGAGACGAAGAGCAAGAGGAAGAAGAAGCTGGAGGAGAAGATTGTTGCGCTGAAAGCTGACCTGAAGGCCCTTGGTGCCGAGAAGGACCGTAGCAAGCAAATGTCGAAGACGTCCTACCAAGATGGCTTTTGCTTGGCTCGTCATCAGGTCCTCGCTCGATACCCTGGGCTTGACCTTTCTCACTTATCTGCCTTGGATTTTCCCAAAGAGCCTAGATCTTCGTGGTCCAAGGTCGAGTTCCTTAATCTTCCTCCAGCTCACCCTACACCTTTGACTGAGTCCTCCGGGGATGATAATGTTGAAGAAACGTCGGATACCCCTGCTTAGTCATAGGCTTTCTTCTTCTTTCCTCTTTTGTATCTTTTGACTTATCATTTTTAATGAAGAATTTTTTCCTCCATTCTTCGTTCTTTCTTCCGAATACGCTTTCTCAGAAGCTGGTACAATTCTAAGTTTACCTTTTTTTGGAGAACATCCGCACCTTATTTTTTCGGAATGAACCTTTCTGGACTGCTTTCTTGCTCGGACGAGTTTTTAAGCCAAGTGAGGAATTTCGTAAGGAAGAATCGTCAGGCATGCTCTTTTGGTAACGAGGGCATATTCATCATTTACTTTTACTGACGACTTCAGGGAGGAGTATCTTACAGGCTTTCTTCGAAAAAAAATGTCTAAGTATAGAATTTTTTCAGAGAGCTTGAATGCCAGGTATTCTTCAACTCTACTCCCTCAACGTTACCCAACTTAAAGACCCCTGGGTGAACTTCATCAAGGACCAAATAGGGTCCACTCCAATTTTCCCGAAGTACACCTTGCGATGGCCTTCTTTGTTCGAATTCGGTCTTCCGGAGAACAAGGTCTCCCTTTTTGATCTCCTTTTTCCTTACATGTAAATTGGCGGTGCGTGCTATCCGCTGCTGGAATGCCTTTCTCCTTAACTCGGCCATTTCACGATGCTCTTCGAGGAGGTCCAATTTTTTTCTCAGTCCAAGCTCATTTCCTCCTTCATCGAACACCTGTACTCTTACCGAGGGCTGCGTGACTTCAATGGGAATAATGGCCTCAGTCCCGTATACGAGCGAGAAGGGAGTCTCCCCCGTGGCTCTTCGGGGAATCGTTCGGTAGCTCCATAGCACACTTGGAAGCTCTCCTGGCCATTTTCCTTTTGCCTCCTTTAGCCATTTTTTTAGACCATCTTTTATTGTTCTGTTAGATACCTCTACCTGCCCATTGCTCTGAGGGTGAGCTACTGGAACAAAATGTATCTTGACGTCAAGGTCCTCCATGAATTCCTGGAACCCCTTGTCAGTGAACTGGGTCCCGTTATCGGCCACTATAACCCTCGGAATGCCAAATCGGCATATGATGTTCTTCCATACAAATCTTTGAGCGTCCTTCGCCGAGATTGATGCTAGTGGTTCTGCCTCTATCCACTTAGTGAAATAGTCCACTGCAACGATGCAAAATTTTACTCCGCCGGGGGCGGTTGGGAGAGGTCCGATGAGATCAATGCCCCACACGGCGAAGGGGCAGGGATAGTCTGTCGCATTTATTCTTTTCGAGGGTAGCTTTTGGATATTGGCGTGCCTTTGGCAGTTGTCGCATCTTCGGACAAATTGCCTTGCGTCCTTCCTTAGGGTAGGCCAGAAGTAACCTTGGCGGAGTATTACTCCTGCGAGGACGTTTGTCCCTATATGGGAGCCACACACTCCATGTACTTCTTCAAGTACTTTTTTGGCGTCATCATCGCCTATACATCTTTGCAGAGGAGTTGCGTACCCTTGCCTGTACAGTTCTTCTCCAATGAGGAAGTACCTCCCTGCACGCTTTCGGACCTTTGCGGCTTCTTTAGGATCCTCGAGAAGCTCTGAAGTTGCCAAATATTTCTTGAGGGAGCTTTGCCATCCCTCCCCCGAGGTTTTTATGCACATTAACTCCGTGCTGGGGTGTTCTAGCACTTCGGTGGGTTCCTTAGCTTTGGCCAAGGCATCCGCTTGGGTATTATCCTTCCGGGGCACGTTCTTTATGTGCACCGAGTCGAAATCCTCAATGAGTTTCCGAACGAGATTGTGATACTTAGCCAAAATTGGGTCCTTTGCCGCATATTCTCCCCTCGTCTGTCGGACTACTAATTGTGAATCACTGTGGGCCACAAGGTTCTTCACACCTACTTTTCTGGCCATTTTCAGTCCGGCTATGAGGGCTTCATATTCGGCAATGTTATTGGTAACATTAAAACCGAATTTGACTGCTTTAGAAGCTTCCATGCCTTCGGGACCCTGAAGGACTATTCCAGCTCCTTGATGCTCTGCGCCTGACGCTCCATCGATGAAGAGCTTCCATTCTGGATCAATTTCTGTTTCACCTCCCGTGAGTGGTTCGATCCTTTCAATCTCAGGAATCTCGGCAATGAAGTCTGCAAGTGCCTGAGCCTTTATTGCCTTTCTAGGCTCGTAAGTAATGTCATATTCACCGAGCTTGATGCACCATTTTGAGAGTCTTCCCGAATGCTCCATTTTTTCATCACATCTCGCAGGGGCAAATTACTTCGTACGGTGATGGCGTGTCCTTGGAAGTAGGGTCGTAATCTCCTACCCGCCAGTACTAACGCGTAGATGGCTTTTTGGAGCAACGGATACCTCGTCTCGGCGCCGTGCAGGGACTTGCTTACGTAATACACCGGCCATTGTTTCCCAGCCTCTTCTTTCACTTACCATTTTTTCAGTGACTGCAAGGTAAAGGATGAGAGGTTCCCCCTCCCGAGGTTGTCCAAGTGTTGGGAGGCGAGTTAGATAACTCTTGAGCTCTCCCCAGGCTTTCTGGCATTCTGCATTCCATGGGTGTTCCTGGTTTCTGGAGGTACCACCTTCCTTGGAGACTTTGGTGAGTACTTTGAAGAACGGGCGACATTGGTCACCATACCTAGAGATGAATCTACTTAGGGAGGTGATCCTCCCGGTAAGCCTCTGTATGTCCTTGATAGACATAGGTGTCCGAAAATTCAGCAGGGCTTTTACTTTCTCAGGGTTAGCGTCTATTCCCCTTTCTGACACCATAAACCCGAGAAATTTTTCTGCGTTTACTCCGAACACACATTTTTCGGGATTAAGGCGAATGCCGAACTCTCGAAGTCGCTGGAAGGTTTTGGTTAAGTCAGTGATATGATTACCGGGCACTCTGCTCTTGACTATCATATCGTCGACGTACACTTCCATGTTCCTACCGATCTGTGCGTCAAATACTTTGTTCATCAGTCTTTGGTAGGAAGCTCCTGCGTTTTTGAGCCCGAAAGGCATTTTGACATAGCAGTAAGTACCTATCTCTGTGATGAATACTATTTTTTCCTCATCCTCGGGGTTCATTCGGATCTGATGATACCCGCTAAAGGCGTCGAGCAAGCTAAGCAGTCCGTACTCGGCAGTTGCGTCTACCAACTGATCTATGGCCGGTAATGGATAGGAGTCTTTTGGACATGCATCGTTTAAGTTTCGGAAGTCGATGCACATTCGAAGCTTTTCACTACCCTCCTTTGTGGCTATAACCACATTGCTGAGCCATTCGGGGTATTTTTCTTTCCTTATTACCCCGGCCTCGATGAGGCGATTAACTTCGGCTTTGACGAAGGACCTTTTGTGAGCTAATAGATTCCGTTTTTTCTGCCGAACTGGTCTAACGTGTGGTTGCACTTTAAGATTGTGATGGATTATGCTGGGGTCAACCCCAGGCATATCCTTCGGCGAATAAGCAAATAGATCTTTGTTCATGCATAAAAAGGATACAAGCCTCTTTTTGTCCCCTTCGGCCAGTTTCTTTCCAACTCGGGTGTTTCGGCTGGGGATTAATTCTACATCTTCTTTTTCTATTTTTTTTAGGCTTTCCGTTTCTTCTGCCGTTGCCTTTTCGTCCATCAGGACCTTTTTTCCTTCTGTCGAAGTCTGTACCTGGATCTTGGTCGGGCTTTACCTGGCCCTCGTAAAGACTTTTCTAACCTCGGCTTAATCAATGAAGATTTCAGCGTCTCCGTCTTCGATGGCGAAGGTGACCGTTAAGTACCTTACATCTGGCCGAATGTGAAAATTACCCTGAGTCTGCCTTCCCAGAATGGCGTTGTATGCTGACGGTACATCAATGACTATAAATCTTGTTCTGCCAGAGGCGATTAAGTTTTCTTTGCTTTTAGAGGAGACCCCTTTCAGCATCACGGGCAAGTCGATGTACCCAAGGACTAGGAGTTCAGATGGTCCGACGCCGAAGGTGGGGGAACTGACTGGGCTAAGGTCGCTTTTTGAGATATCTAATTTTCCCAGCAGATGAGAAAAAATGACGTCGGCGTTCGAGCCGTCATCGAGGAGTACTCTCTTGACATCCCGGCTCCCTATTCTTGCCATGACAAGGAGGGGGTCATCATGAGGGAATTTTATCACAGACCCATCCCTACGGGTGAGCCTTCGGGAGGTGCTCCTGTACTCCATGATGGAGACTTCTCTCATCTTCCTTTTTCTCTCGGTCGAGGGCATCCCTGTAGTGATGGTTTGGATGATCCCCGCCGAGGGTGGCAGACTTTTCTGGGGACTTCGATCCCGTCGTCTATCTGAGTCATACTCTTCATCATCTGCTCTCCTTTGCTCTTCTTTTCTCCCTTTCAGAGAGGGCATCCGCAGATATCGCCAAAGTTGCCCCTGTTTGATCAGGGACTCGATGTACTTCTTCAACTGGTAGCAGGCTTCAATGTCGTGGCCATGTTCTTGGTGAAATTGGCAGAATTTCTTCATATTCCTTTTATTTTCCGGGGCCATGGCCTTTGGCCTTGGGATTGCTGTCCCTTGCCTTTCTAGGGTCATCAGAATGCTAACTCTTGTGGTGTTCAGGGGAGTGAATGCTGCGGGCCTTTTCCCTCTTTGCATGCGGGACCGTTTTCCCTCGTTCTGCTGGTGCGGCTGGTGGCCAGGCCCTTCGGTGCGAAGGTGTTCTGCCTTAGGTCCCCCCATTCTGAGTTCTTCGGCCGTCATGTGTTGCTCGGCTCTTCTGTAAAATTCCCCAAGAGTTTATGGGGGATCTTTGGAGAACTCGTAGAACAGCTGGGAGTCCCTCCGCAGTCCTCTGACCATTACCAGGATGTGAATTTCTGGTCGAAACTCTGGTACGCTTAGTGCTTCTCGATTGAATCTTTCAACATAATCGCGGATGGTCTTCCCTCCTCTCTGAGCTATGTCAAACATTTGCACTGGCATTTTGGCAGTTGGCCTACTGCCAATAAACTGTTGGGTGAAAGAAGTAGATAGTTCTTG